>OW386291.2:49604270-50121407 GCA_936432065.2 Rutpela maculata | reverse complement strand
CCAGGGATACATCTGAGCCATGAAATATTCCAATTGCTGTGGTGTTTTGATTGTGTCTTGGTTAGGAAAGCCCTACATTTAAAAAGTGCTTTATTTGTTGACTGTAATTTTGGTCCTGTGAAATTTGGAACTCCTTTTCGACAAGAAAAATATAAAGATCGTCTCCTGCAACCGATTATCACTCAGCCCAAAACACTGTACCTAATAGCTTATGAATGTATACACAAAATCTAATAAAAAACATAATCAGAGTATTAATGTTGTTTCATTATATTGTACACACACATCCACTTTCAATTCATATATGATTTAACTGTAATAAGATGGGATGATTAAACGATAAAAAAACACAAAATTTTTATAATAGTGTTTTATTAGACAAAGTTAGTGATGTTATTCATATTATTTACAATAAATCAAAGTCCATTGCTAAATTTTCCTGTTCAATAATTTCATCGGCTAGCCTTAAAAGAATTGTGAGGTTATCTTCAGCGGTATTATGGTCAGCGTTATTGTGTAAATTACTGATAGAGTAATGCCCCCACGCCAAAGTTTTTGTACTCCCGGGTACAACATATCGTTTGTCGTCGTGTGCTGAGAGTGCAACCTTATTTTTTAGTTCGGTATATAGAGTATGCAGATGTGATGAGAATACATACATTTTTCGAAATATCAATCCACCATCCTCAACAATTTGTTTATAATCGATCAAATGTAATTGATTTTTTACAATACTTTTTGAGACTCCTTTAGCTTTCTTTGTGACGTCACCATTTGCTTGAACACAGTAAGCTTTTGCTCCAGTGCCAAAGAAGCTATCTATTGGTACACCTGCATATTCGTCTTTCATTTTGCCTACAACTGATTCCGTTTTTGGAATGTTGTGTATATTTGGAATAGGAAAATTTGATGTGTCGAATAAATCTATATATTTCTTAATGTCATCGTAAACGTTATCAGTGTAAATCTCTAGAATTAAAGAGTCTGTATCGGTGTAGCATAGAGAAGCTTTGTCATCATATTTCTTTTTTATGAAATTATAAAAAAAATCATAAACTATAGTTTTAGATATATCTAAAATGGTAAAACCTACATAGAGCGGCTTATCGTATAGTATTTTTAACAAAGACATTTGCACTGCTACTAAATTTTCCGAAAACACTGTACAGGATTTGAAATTTGGTTTTGCAATTAATCCTTCAGCACCAACACTGCCTATACTATTTGCCCAATGCGATACTAGCCTCACATCAGTTCTATTGTCTACATTTTCCATAGTTTTGCCAAATATTGCATTATTAAAAAATTTAAAAAGATCTCGCTCGAATGCATTTTTTGAACAATTTCTAAGTTTAGTATTCAAATCTATATAAGTTTTTAACCAAGCAGATTGTGAAAATTCAATGACTCTATGTATTTTTTTAAGTATTAACCCATGTTCAATGCATTGTTTTAAATTTCTGTAATGGATTATATATTTATGTTTATCATGTAAATTTAATAGTAATTTTGAATTTTTAGAGTCTGGAGGTATAATATTTTCAGGGCAGAAAGGCAAATCATTATGTTTATCATGTAAATGTTGTGGGTATTCCAAATCTACTTCAAGTACATAACCCTTTGGTGAATCATCACCAAGATTAGTACAATCAAAGTTTTCAATTTCACAATCATTTAACCATCTAAAATTTCCTGTGGGCATACATTGACTCATCGCACAACCGTAAAGGTTTGTGGCGTCTAAATATAATATATATGATGTTGGTTCTAATGGATTATAATTTAAAATAAATGGGTTGTTTGCCACAGCCTTTCTATTACTACACTGACTGACACCACCACGTATTCCCTTCCTAAAAAAATGTAGCATATCTATATCAGTTAAAAGTTCAAGTTGAATACCAGTTTTTCGTAACATAGCATCCCAACTTAATGACGGAGCCGTTAAATATTGTGCAGGATCTAATTTATATGTTTGCATGCATATTTGTCTGAAATTTTCAAAAATATCAGCAAGAAGCAGCACGTCCGATACCAAGTAAATGTCTGAATATTCACCAAGAGTTTGACAATTAAAGGTTTGCCACACATCACAAGCACGATTATAATCCTCCTGAGAAATTGATTCACCACTCAAAATATTAAAAAACTGTTCAAGTGATGGTAATTCAATGTCATTCAATTTATCCATGGATTCAACGTATGAATATGGGAAAACACCTTTTCGTCTTATTAAATTGAATTGTTTCTCATCACTGTAATATTTTTTCACTTCGAGGCATTGATGTGGTTCCAATGTTTGACTTAATTTATCTAATGAAGCGGGTAAAAAGCGAAATGAATCCACAAACCTCAATTTAATGTAAATATTTTTCGGTTTTTCATCATTAGATTTATCAACAAGAATGTGTTTGGAAAATGTAATATATTTTTCTTTATTTTGTGCAATAACTTGTATTTTTTCTTTCTTTAAGGCTAATTTCTTAATAAATAGATGAGAATCATAATTTGTTAAGTTGTGGAAAAATACTGGTATAAATTTAGGAATTTTGAAATTTAGATTACAAGAAGAATGCGCAGCTCCTCTAAAATTACCAGAAACGTGGCAGTGATCGCGGACCTTTCCTTCATCATTCTCAAATGGTTTATCACAAATATGACAAATTTGACTGTTGTCGAAAAATGTTTGTTGACTTTCTGTCAATGGCTTCATTTCGACTATATTTTTCAAATGATTCTGATACAATTGTAAAACATGTTCTTCCAATTTTTTAACAAAAACTTCCGCAACATCAGTACCTCGATAATATTCAAGTGTGGAAAATTTATCATCAAAATTACACTTTATATAGAAACAAAATGAATATGGTTCATGCTGATATGTTTTAACAGTAAATGATTTACTATCGCATGGTTCGTTGTGATGAATCGGTTTTAATAAACTTTCAAAGTCAGCATATATCACGAAAGGAACGGGTAATTGTTTTTCAAAATTTATAAATTTCAGGATATTCCCAGCAAGCCTTTCACCACACTTATTAATTAGAGGTTCTGGGTTTGGTAATATGGTACATAAATGGTTACAATCATTGCTTTGGTGGGTCATTAATTTCTCACGAGAGTTAAAAAAATATAGGCAACCATCACAAATATAATTTCTACCATCATGTTTTGATCTCTGAGAAGAAACTAATCGCGATAAGTCTTTAATAAGTGTGTAGTGACTGTTCCCTTTATTATCCGTAATTAGTAATAAGTTCACATGTGTATTTTGTCGACTATGTGTAAAATATAAGGGACCTACAATCTCACTGACCATTTCACCATTTTTAAATTGAGTATCTATTCCAAATACATTTATAGATATATTATTTAAACTTTCAAATTTATGAATGTCTTTAAGTTTAACAGGAAAATCTATACCTTCAAAATTTAACAATGTGGAATAATGAGGATAAGATGAAACTCTCCTTGGATTTCCATTGGCTGGGAAGATGGCGGCGTTGACAGCCCAAGCGAAACATTTTTCATCCCCACTCTCGATATTTAAAACAGCTTTTCTATTTTCTATTTGCCTCGGCAATTTAATGTATGATGATGCAAATAGTGGATTATACTTATTAATGTTGACCTCGAGAAAACTAACATGTTTCAAAGCCCATCCTGAGTCTCGCTCCTGAAATGTTGAGGCTTTCTCTAGTATCTCCTCCTTAAAGTCATTATATAAGTTTAATAAATCGGTTGAAAGTGTTACAACTTTATTTCTTGTATTGAATGATTTTATTTCTGACAATTCTTTCTCTTCAATAACATATAACCCAAATAATTCCACATTAATTTTTAAGCTCGAGTACATTTTAATATATTCCTCAATCAAACGGAAAACTTTCTCTTTTATTTCATCCAAAAACTGGGATATATCAACACTGCATTCCTTTGAAGAAAAACGAAAACTTGCAATACGATTCTTAAACGCATTCTGCAGCTTTTCAATTCCGTCTCCAGACATATCAATCCCTTTATTGTGTGCAGAACTTCTTAGATGACCAGTTAATTCATTTTTTTTCACTTTTTTATCACATACTGGACAACGAGTCTCTTGTGAATTTGTAGGAAACTCTATGCTAGATGAGGAAGAAGGGCCAGGTTGATTTACTGATTTATCCTCAACACATTGTGATGAATTTTTCACTTTCATTTTTTTGGTTGTATGACTTTCACTGATCTCTCTATAGCGACAACTTTCCCGTTGATGACGTAATAAACTACTTTTCGCAGTAAAAGTTTTCAAGCACTGAGGACACTGCATTATTGAAATGTACGTTCCAACACAAGAAAAACTCTAATATTAAAAATCAGAAATGTTCTTGCCCCTTTATATCTCTCAAAAGAAGTGGTGGGGGTACCTGCAATAGCATACTGAATTTACATAGGCCACCGTGTAAAAAATGTGCATCTCAAGTTATCTATTGTTTAAACGCTTTAATGCATAGTGAAATAAAGTTATATTAATCATTTAAGATTTCATTGTAAATAAATTTCATTTAATTAATAATAAATTTATGCTGTAATAAAATAAGTTTTATCATAATAAAATACTTTTTATTTACTTATGTGTTATTTAAATAATATATGAACAGTAACTGATAAATTGCGAAAATAATAGCCCATTGTTCTATTTATAGCTGGTTTTTATAATGAGGAAGTATTTATTATCTTGAATGAAGAAGCCTTTGTTTGTTATATGATTACACAACTGTGCTTTGATATTTTATCTACGGTGTTATATTTTATTGTCTTGATAATTTTATAAAGGAATGTTATTATAATAAATTGTGTAATAAGAATGGTATATGGACTGTAGGTAGTATACATATTTGTGGTAAGTACTTTTGGGGGGGGGTAATTTTTGGGGGTATTTTTTTTGGGGGGGTGGGGGGGGGGGAGGATAATTTTTGGGGGAACTTTTTGGGGGGGTGTGTGTGTGTAATTTTTGGGGGGTAACTTTTTGGGGGGGGTAATTTTTGGGGGTAATTTTTTTTTTTGGGGGGGGGGGGGGTAATTTTTGGGGAAACTTTTTGGGGGGGGTAATTTTTGGGGGGACTTTTTTTTTTGGGGGGGGGGTAATTTTGGGGGGACTTTTTTTGGGGGGTAATTTTGGGGGACTTTTTTGGGGGGGGGTAATTTTTTGGGGGACTTTTTGGGGGGGGGTAATTTTGGGGGGGGGGCTTTTTTGGGGGGTAATTTTTGGGGGTAATTTTTTGGGGGGGGGTAATTTTTGTGGGGACTTTTTTGGGGGGGGGGGGTAATTTTGGGGGGGGGGTTGGTTGTGGTATATAGTGTAAATACAGTGAGTCATATCAATGAATAATACAAATTATGGTACTTCAATACTTGCTGACTACTTCTATTTATAAGAACGTTACATGTTTGTTTCATTCCCATCAAAGTATATAACTTGATAATGCCTCGAAAGAGGTGATAAATAACAATGTAGATAAATAAGGAGCCTACATATTTTTTTATCTATTCATATCAATTCTTTACAAACAATACCCGCTTGCAAGTTCAGCACATTATTTCCTTACTCTGTAGTATGTGTTTATAGTTTCTGTATGACTTGACAATGCTTCTTTCATTATTATGATAAATAACAATGTAGATAAAAGACGCTTATATATCTTTTTCATTTCAATGAATTCATTTAGTAAATTATTACCGTACTCATCTATTCTTATCAATTCTTCACAAACAATATCCACTTGCAATTTCAGCACATTATTTCCATATTTAAAGCTTGACTTTATCAGAAATACATTTAGTTTCAGTCTCACTTTTCTTGCGTTATTTATCTACTATAAAAAATCATTAAAAATGTGTGCACAAAAAAGTTTCTCAAGTAACAAACGTTCGGCAACTCCTGATGAATTATATGAAGACATATCATTTGAAGAAAAAGTGTGTCAGCGAATGAACTCAATTCGTTCAGTTGAATCTGTAGATTCTGAGTTCTGCATTACTGAAGGTGATCTTGGAACTCTTCGCCCCATTTTTGAAGCAGTCCCATCAGCCCCATCAGCTCCATTAGCCCCATCAGCTCCATCAGCCCCATCTGCATCACATCAAAGAAGTGAGGTTGCTCGTGGTAGTTCTGAGGAAAATGAGGATGACTTGGAAGATGAGCTCTTCACAAATTATATTCATCAAGTTAAGAGGAAATGTGATGCTCATGATGATGAAATGAAGGGAGCTAGAACTAAATTCCTGCACGAGGTACGGAAGGTATTAATTGTTGAGTCAGGGAGGTATACTCGACACTGCCAAAATCAGCAAAATACTTTAAATAGGGAACTTAAAAAAATTGAAAAAAAACAACGAGAATTAGCCGATTTACACTCCCATATAAAAACGAAGCAAAATGAAATTGAAGGAAGTTTGGAATATGTGAGAGACTTTGTAGTAAATTTTCCATTTAAATAGAGTATTTTTTTATTGCTTTTTAAATTTATTTTAATTATTATTATTATTATTGTTAATACTCATTAATATATGCATATTCATAAATTGTATTTACAAAAATAAATGTATAAAATTAAATGTGTATTTTTGTTTTCTTATTACAACTCTAATTATACAGGGTGGTTCAATGAAAAATTAATTTATTTCTTAAATAAAAGGACACACATTATTGTTTGTTTTTTTATTATTTCACCACATAAAAAGGTATTATCATAAATATTTACAATTATTTAACACAGCATAAATCACCCACATTTTTGAAGCCCCCATTTACATACATTACATCTGGATTGCGACTCTGGTGGGCCATCCACATGACTATGCCATTCTGGTCGGTTATGGTGTACAAAGCAAGGTAGTTGAACCATTAGTTTAAAATCTTGTGTATATACTCTTGGTAATTTAGACCATGCATAAAGAAGTTCAATGGGTTTGACTTTTTCAATCAGATATATTAATGGGAAATGTTGTAACTCTTCCTCAGTAAAATCATACAAATTTTTACCATGCTGGTGCTCTTTTATTAATTCACTTCTTTGACAGTGTGGGCAGCTCAGTGCTGAATCCATATTTTCCGAAAAATCCTTACAATTGATCTGGTAACTAATCACGAAGAACACAGTGTGATGTAGTAAACTTTTACATCCGACACATTCATACACGATTAGTATAATAATGTTAAGGTGTTTAGAATTGTGGTAAAATATGTACTGATTAACCTATGACATCTCAGATTACCCTCTTCCATGGTAATTATGGGGGGGGGGGATTATAGTAGGGATGTGAGGTGGGGGGTTTGAATTATGGTGGGAGAAAGATTTTCATGTATTCCTTTAATACACTCTTATCTTACATATTCATACACAGACGGGCATAATGATTAAATGTTTGGAGCAATGGTAAAATATGTACTGCCTAACCTATAACATTTCCGATGAGGTAGGGAGGTGATGGGTGTGGCTTATGAAAAAATGGAGGGGGTTTCTGAGAAATTGGTGGGGGGATTGTGAGAAAAGTAGAGGGGGGATCGAAAAGTGGTGGGGGGATTGGGCGGGGCTTGGGGGAAAATGGAGGGGGGATCGAAAAGTGGTGGGGAGATTGGGCGGGGTCTGGGGAAAAATGGAGGGGGGATCGAAAAGTGGTGGGGAGATTGGGCGGGGCCTGGGGAAAAATGGAGGGGGGATTGAAAAGTGGTGGGGAGATTGGGCGGGGTCTGGGGAAAAATGGAGGGGGGTTCTGAGAAATTGGTGGGGGGTTCTGGAAAAGTGGAGGGGGGTACTAAAAAGTGGTGGGGGGTGTCACAGAACTGTCATTTCTTTACTACTGAAAGAAATGGAAGGAAGTTCATATGCGGCAGTTTCAATTACAAAGCCACCTGCTCCTGAAAGCCTATTGTTTTTAATAAAATGTGGCTGTAAAAAGGGATGCGTCAGCAAAAGTAGCAGTTGCAAAAAAAAAATTATGTTATACCTAAGCTTGTGCATGTACAGAATTTGAATGTTCCAATATTGAACCAATGCCCATATCTGACATAAATGATGACGACGATACGGAACTTGATACATCTGAGGGTGAATCGGGTAAGATCAATATATTTTAGGTAAAAACAAAATAGCTTAAGTAAGAATACATTCTTTCAGAAGACTAGCAAAAAATTTCAGTCTGGCTGACAGCTGCAAGAACTTTCATATACGATATTGCTGAAAATTTTATATTCATAAAGTATTGTTTTTATCTGTATTTAATATCTAATAAATAATGTTCATTTTTTTCTCATACTTTTTTTTAAGAAATGATTCGTCACCAAACTAAGGAAAACATTTTCAACCTTAACATATTTAATAAAACATTGATAATTTTTGTTTTTAAATTGCTAGTGTCCATAACAGCTACTGAACTGTGGTAGGTTCTTTCTATCGCAAAGTGACACGCGCAAGGTTTTTGACGTTTAAAACTATTATTATTTAAAGTAAAAGCAAAAGTGAGGACATATTTCAAATCAGCATTAAATTCTTTATAACTTTTGAAGAGTTTTTCATGTACTATAATGGATTTTCCGCTAAAAGTAAATAACTTAATAAATTAATTCCGATATTTTCATTTATCTAGGAAATCTGCAAAATATCATGACTTTATATGACAGTACTATTTTTTTTATAAAAGGTGTACTTAAAATGAGTACTTGCTTTTTTTATTTTTTAAAATTCGTTAAGAAATAACGGAGATAGAATTTATTAAAAAAAGTCGTGCGCCGCCATCTTTGATCCGCCATATTTTTTTTGCAACAGTTTTCCAGAATGCCAACCTCGAAAAAATTGTTATATTAGGGCAGTACTTTCGTGCCCTGGAGGTTTTTTAAAATTGGCAGAGCATCCAAGCGAATGTCAATATGAGAATGGACTAAGATGTATTTCTTGGTAAATCCAACTATTGGTGAGAAAGGCTGTCGAGAAAATTTGTAGCAAACGTCTCTAGTCTCAAATCTCAAAAGCATCAAAACGTCGCACAGTGGTGCTTTTATTGAAAACAGGTGTCAAAAATCGGTATTTAAGATAAAAATTTACGAAACTTGATAGAGTTAAGCATTTGGAGCTGCTAAATTCAGTTTTGCTGCAGAAAACTTTTGCTGCAGAAAGTCGAGTAAAGGGTGTGTAAAAATGAAAATTTGACAAAATGTTTGATTTTCAACTAAGTTTATTTCTAGGGATTTTTAATTACTGAAACATGCCAAAAGCTAAAAATTGATTCTTAGGGTGAAAATTGAGTAAAATGGGTGTTGGAAGGTTGAAAAAATGTAGATTTGCCGTAATTACATTTTCATTCTAGGGGATTTTGAGGTTGCTGATTTCAAATTTCAGCATGCTAAAAGCCTAGAATTTCTTCTTAGGTTGAAAATATACAGTAAATTAGTGGTTGAAAGGGGGTATAAGTAAAAAGTTGAAAAACTACGTAATTCAGATTCTGAAATAATATTTTTAGATGTTTTGAACTTGTTGAGTTCAAGTTCGAATACGATCTCAAAAATACCCATGTGCCCTTAAAATTTTGAGCCTTTAGAGAATAAACAATCCTAAAATCGGGCATCCCTGATTTGTGGCAGTAATAAATACAAGGAAAAGGAAGTTAACAAGCGCAAACGTATTGTATTTAAATATAGATTTTTGGTATATGGCAAAAGATTTTCTACTCTGAGGTAGTCAAGCAACCCCCAAAACAAAAAGAAGCCACCCTAAAACGAGGCAAAACTAACCATTTCAGGATTTATAAATTGATGGGAATGAATGGTGCAGAATATCAAAACAAGGGAGAAGGTTATGTTTTCTATTTAGCAATAATCTCCCTAAATAGTGGCGGTACAACTACTTTTAGATTAGGCTAGAAAATACCCGTTCTTGCAAAAAATATACACCATCATACCATCATAGAGTATATAAATGCTAAAAAATGATACAAAAAATATTTGAAAGTTTGGAATTATGTAGAATGTGTACTAGTAAATATAAGATTCAAGGACTTTAAGTAACCAGGGGGAATCAAGAAACAAAAAGAACAACAATTTTTGGGATTTAAAAAATAATAATATGTATTATACAAAATGTTAATCTATTTATTTATCTTCGAATATATACATTATTTAACCAAATGAATTCTAAATAATTATTATAGATATATTATTTTCCAAACCTATATCTATAAATTGGTGACCCCGATTCGAACATTCTGAAAAACCTGGAATTGGATATCGCATGTTCCTATAATTATAAATTAGTGAAACTGAACCAGAAGGTCTCTATAAAAAATTTTCGTTTTTGGAAACATCGTATTCGTTTAAATATGGTCATGTACCACTTGGAAGTATTAGACTGGATCATCACGTAAATTTATTGGATCGAATGGATTGGATTTATTAATTAGATTAAAATATCATACCATACTTAATTTTTGGATTTCTCTATTTGGAATCTATTTCTTCAACTCCCGAGAAAGTATATAAGGACGACTGCTAAGAAAGATTGCTCCCAAGGCTGTTGAATTTTCATAATTCTAAGACTGTCGGATTTTCAAACATATCCTTGAATCTTATATTTACTAGTAAGTGAACTGATCGCCACATTGGAGTAATGTGGCAATCAGTTCACTTACTAGTAAATATAAGATTCAAGAACTTCAAGTAACCAAGAGGAATCAAGAAACAAAAAGAACAACAATTTTTGAGGTTTAAAAAATAATAACATGTATTATACAAAATGTTAATCTATTTATTTATCTTCGAATATATACATTATTTAACCAAATGAATTCTAAATAATTATTATAGATATATTATTTATATCTATATAGAACTTAGTGACCCTTTTATCAATGTACAGAGTATAAAAACTACCCTTATATAAAAATAAAATACAAGATTACCATTAAAATATGGAAAATGTTTTTGAATTATAAATTTTTGAATAGAAATTAAAGTGAACTTTATTTTTATGTGGTTTTCCTAAATTTGGGGGTTGCCCAACCACCTCAGAGTAGAAAATCCATTGCCATATACCAAAAATCTATATTTAAATACAATAAGTTTGCGTTTGTTAACTACTTTTTGCATGTATTAACTGTTACCACAAATCAGGGATGATTTACCCTATTTTGGGGTTGTTTATTCGCTAAAGGCTCAAAATTTTAAAGGCATATGAGCTTTTCTGAGATCGGATTTGAACTTGAATTCAACAGGTTCAAAACCCCTAAAAATATAATTTCAGAATATAAATTACGTATTTTTTCAACTTTTTATTTCTACACCTCTTTCAACCACTAATTTACTCTATTTTCAACCTAAGAATAAATTCTAGGCTTTTGGCATGCTGAAATTTGAAATCAGCAACCTCAAAAACCCCTAGAAATATATTTTTGGAATGAAATTACGTAAATGGAATTTTTGGAATGAAAATTACGTATTTTGTCAAATTTTCATTTTTACGCCCCTTTAAAGCCCCTAAGAATCACGCATTTTGTTAAATTTTTATTTTTACACTCCTTTCAACCCCCATTTTACTCGATTTTTACTCTAAGAATGAAATCTTAAATCAGCAACCTCAAATCCCTAGGATTGTATATTAGGAGTACTTTTGCATGTACTTATTGTCACCATATGTCAGGGTCGATTTGACCCTATTCTAAGGGAGTTTTTTCGCTCCAGCTCAAAATTTTGAGGATGTTTACGCTTTTTTGAGATCGGATTCGAATTCAGCGTCGAAAAATACATTGGACTACTCGGGTCAAGTTCCAGGATCAGGATTTTTATTTGTGGCTGGGTTATTTTATTGAATTTTTCATATTTTTTGCTTCTTATGATTCAAATTATGAAGCCGCCATATTGAAAAAAAAAATTCTGCAGCAAAACTGAATTTAGCATATTCAAATACTTAACTCTACCAAGTTTCGTAAATTTTTATCGAAAATTGGCTAGGTTACCGATTTTTGACGCCTGTGTTCAATAAAAGCTCCACTGTGCGTCGTCTGTCTGCCTAAATATTAGTTAGTTCATATCTCTGTTGCGCAATGAAAGATAGAGAATATTGGGGGACTTTTGTGCCCTACCAGATGTTTTTATAACGGTAAATTTTGTCAATTATTTCTTTAATGGTCAGCATATGACTCGAGCTTTTTACAGACGTCTTGTATTTAAAAATTCTTATCTTATCAAAGAAGAGTTTGAATTATTCGTATCAATCTGTTATAATCTTTTCATTGCAAAGCAGTGTTGATACGTTGCACTTTCAGGTTTTTATGGCTTGTATTCAGTTAGAGTTCCGCAGATATCCAAGATTGTTTCACGTTTCCATGTATTTCGCTTTGTATTTTCGTTACTGCTGGCGTAACGCTCTCTTTTAGAGAGTGCCACAGTGCATTTAGGGTTCCGTCATGTAATGAGTTGACTTCTTTTATGCATTCCCCGAATTTGTTTTGGTAGGCTGGACCAACAATTATGATAAGCAAATATTTTTGTATTTACCTTCGGCGTGTTTTCAGCTTCAACCAGAAAGTGTATATGAGCAACTGCAACTGATGATCTATACCACAGTTAGCACCAGGTAAAATTATACAGAGCGTAATTGAAAATCTCCACCGAGTTCCTAGCATGATGTAAGAAATCCGATTTCGAAATCACCGAAAGGTGGTAGCCAAGTATAAAAGCGCCTCGTTAAAATTTAATATTTGGTCATACAGTAAATCAGTCGTTCCTCTTCTTTGATTTTGATCCCTAGCGTCACCTTTACCAATGGCAGCTCACAAGCAATTATCTTCTAGTGTGAAGTTAATTTTGACATTGAAATTAACATAATATTGGTAATTTCCTTATTTAGAATAGTGTAGAGTAAGATTTCTAGAATACTCTTCATAGGACAATTCCAATTTATTTTCAGCAGTAGTTGTAAGTGCACAAAATTCACCGTTGTTGACTTGGCGTTGATTCTTGGGAAGACTATTTGAGAACTGATCGAGTTATTTTTTCCAAAATCCTATTCCACTTCGGCTGATGTTATTGTTTCCATAGAAACATATCGTGCTGAGTGTAAGGGAACTCTTACATTCCTGGTTGCAACCTGGATTTCTTGGCGAGCTTTTATTATCCATACCAGCAGCCAGAAGTCTGGTGGGCCAACTCCCTATGTTTAGTAGTCATTTTTACGCTGCCTTTCCTGGAAAGAGATATACATACCATGGATACTCATGGGAAAAAATGAGTTACTGGAAGTTGTTTCTCAGTTGATCCAGTAATGGATCACCACCCACTACCGCTACCACTATCTACCGTTTGCCGTAACCCTGGTAAAGGGACCCTTATAGCTTACTACTCTCCTGGGCAGGGAAACTCCAAGCTTGCGTAGAAAGGGACGCTTCTTTGCTTGTAATGGGATAATTCTTAAGAGATCATCCTAGCCGCTACCCCTAGCTCTACTAACTAAAAGTATATAAAATAATTGAGTTTTAATTAGATTTTTCAGCTAAATATGCCCAGAGCGTTACAACACTTATTTATAAAGTACCTATATTTTTTGTAAAATTTTTGCACGATTTCTCTTAAAGCTTTCCTTGCGAGAAAGAGTGAGACTGTTTATTCTACTGGGTAATTGTGTCTTTCAGTGGCGTCTTTACAATCAACTGAATCGATACTCAGGTGTGTACTGGTCTCGTCACCAAGAGGACTCAGAATCATCGACGCTTGTAATATCCTGCTTACGGGGGCAAAGATATCTGTGTTGAAGTAATTCAATGCACTGCTGCTTCCAAACTTCGCCATCACGAAGAAGTTATTGATGATAGGATTATCTAGTACTTCGATCACATCATGTAGACTAGCATAATTTTTCAGGTCGCCATCACAGAGCTTATTTAACCAAGAACGGAATGTATGATTCGTCGACCGGACGTCATGGTACATCTTGAAGATTTTGAATTATGTATACAGTGCGTTGTATCTAATGCTCGTTTGGACAGCACTTGCTACTTGAATGTAATGTACCACAAGAAGGCATAGAAGTCCCACAAAGTCGACTGACATAGAAACTAAGTGGATAATTTCTTAATAACCTTACACTCCAATTGTTTATGTTAAGAAAAAAATGTCACGGGCACGGTCGCCGTGAGGGCGTGCCGCTACACTTTTAAGATCCCCCAACTCGCATTCTTCCACTGTCTACACTTTTTGCTTATATTATAGTAGAGTAACAATACTCCATTTATCTAACACTTGAAGCAGCTTTAACCCTCGAGTGGGCACACTATCGGTACTGTATGCGCCTTTTCACTAATTTAAAGATTCCACAAATCTAATATATAAAAATCTCGTGTCACAGTGTTTGTTATCGAACTCCTCCGAAACGGCTTGACCGATTTTTATGAAATTTTTGGTGTATATTTGGTAGGTCTGAGAATAGGTCGTAGGTTATTTTTTATACCCCTAGGTGATAAGGGTGGCCCTATCCAGAAATTTTTTTTTTACTTTTTGGACAAAAATTTATAATTTATATGGCAAAACAACGTTTGCCGGGTCAGCTAGTATTATTATATAAATCTCATTGTCCATGTAGCTATGCTCAAATGATTGCGCATAGGCCACGGTGGTTTATGATTTTTTTAGTTGTCAGTGAGTTGAACTTTTAGGTGTTGAGTTTACGGCATTCCGTGCCGCAGCGCGCCCGATCATATACGTACAATTACTTCTAGTTTTTATCGAGTTGCATTAATTTTTATAGAGCACAACAAATTAAAAATTTACTTCTTTATTTTAGAGATAAGATATATTCAAGGAAATATTTGACGGCCGCGGATTTACAAGAATTGGTTGATACTTTGTCAGACATCAAGGACGTAGTAGACTTTAGCAATTAAGGGGAAGGCGGGGCTGAAGGAATTGACATGCGTGACGATGAAAGTGGATGAGAACAGTCTGGGGACGAAGATTTCCAGAATCAAGAGTATATTGAAATACCAGTTTTACATTGCTAAAGATGAAGAAAATATTTGGAATACTCCAGCAACATCAAATATAGTCAAGGCAAAAAATATAATAAAAGTGCTGTCTGGAGCCAAGGGTTCAAATAAAAATGTCTCGACCAGATTGGAATCATTTTTTACATTTATAACCACGGATAAGGTTGACCATATAGTTTTCTGTACCAATCTCTATATTGAAAATAGAAAATGTAAATTTCCATATCAAAGAGAAAGGGACTGTAAATTAACGTTCCGTATTGAAATTCAAGCTTTATTTGGAATACTATGCTTAATTGTAAACAAAAGAAGGAAACTATGTAAATGGTTTGGAATTGTCGGCAATATTATAACCAGAAAAAATTGTGAGAAGACTGACAAATTAGCTGCCATCAGATTGATTTACGCGCTTTTTGTCACTAATCGCAAGGATAATTCTTGACTAGAGTATTAAAACCGCCAATCTCCATTTTCTTCCATTTTTAAGACTCATCACTGAAATGCCCCACTTAAATATTACCGACAGAATAAAGATCAACCTCCTTCTAGTGATAATGTAATAGTATATAATATATCAGAGAGCATTATCACTAAGATATTGGCCTTTATTCTATCGGTAATATTTACGTAGGGGCATTTCAGTTATGGTTCTTAAAAAAGGCAAAAATGGAGATTGGCCCTTTTAATACTCTAGCCCAGAATTCTAGTTTGGAGAATTTTTCACCACAAATGAAACCATCCGTCTCGGTATTGATGCGGCTTTGTACATTATATGCCACTAAAACCAGCCAAATATGGTCTAAAAATCTATGCTCCTTGTGACAGCAAGACGTGTTATACTTGGAACTTCAAAATATACTATGGAGTACAACCTGCAGGCCCTTACAAGACGTCTAATAATCCATTCGATATTGTACAGAGGTTGGTCAAAAAATCCCTTAGGAACCTAACCACACTAATATACTAGCTATCCGTTAGCCGAATATCTCCTTCAGAATGGACTAAAGTTAATTGGCAGAAAAGACGGAAAAAAAAACAAAACATAAATTCCACCTGATTTTCTACAAAATAAATCACTCTGTTCGAGTTTCAAAATGATATGACTCTAGTCTCATATGTGAGCAAAAATAATAAGGCTGTAATTTTATTGTCAACTATACACGATGCAGGTGCTGACCACTAACAAGCCACAAATCATTTTGGATTATAATAGAACAAACTGTTGACCAGAAATGTGCATCTAACACAACGCAAAGAATTACTAGAAGATAGCCTCTTGCATTTTTTTTCGGATGCTTGATATTGCCGGAATCAACTCTGAAATTATATAATACTAAGCCTTTAGTTGTTCTTTTCAGAAGGCGTATTGTAAATCATGACGATTGATCCAATTGGACAAAAAGAGTGGAAAGAATATTACCAAGATCTATTAACAGAAAAGACGCTACAATTTCAAGACGTGATGTATGATACACAAAACGTAGGGAAAAAATGTGAAAAATTTACAGTAAACGAAGTAGAAAGAGCCTTGAGAGGCATGAAAAACAATAAGTCCCCTGCCCCAGGAGGTATATCTGTAGAGCTACTAAAATTTTCTCCTGAAATAGTTTAAACATATATCAAAGAGATTTTAATAAATGCCTGGATGGAAATCCTACGCCGGAAGAATGGAAAATTGCACATATAACTTCCTTACATAAGAAGGGACACAAAAAGATCTGTTCAAATTATTGAGAACTTAGTGTAACAGCTGCTATAGGTAGACTATATGGCAGGGTTTTAAGAGAGAGAATGGGCTAGTAGACAATAACGAAAATGACATTATTAATAATATAGTATTATAGTATGACTCTCCAATATGTTATAAATATAATTTCAAGGTAATTTCACCAACTATTATTGGTTTTATTGTAAAATGAATATGCTTAAAATCAGAGTGGATTTAAAATAATGTAGTTTTCCGAATATCTCGTGACGTAATAGCGTAATAACCTCTAAAACAGGGACATTTTACATTTGACAGTAACTAGCTACGTTGCCACATTTCTAAAAAGGAATGTGCACTACTGCACTGTCTGAAATAAATTTTAATTTTTAACACTGTTTCAAACACCCAGCAAGTAAATATTTTATATATTTTTAAGGCTGATTGATAACTTGCTAATACAGAATTGTAATATTACAGAGGATTCCGTATAACAGTACAGAATATCTTACATTATTTATCGAAATATGGCAACGTAGCACTCGTTTCTCCGTTCAAGCTCAAATTAGAATCTGGTTATTACGCTATTACGTCATAACCAATAGAGTAACCCGAAAATTGGGGGCAATATCTAACCGTTTAAACACAGTTTAAACTTCATAATTTTTTTGCTATAAGACATTATTTAAAAAATAAAATAAAAAATACGGGTCAACTGTTTTTATGTCTAGATGTTATTAAAATTATTAAAAAAAAATTATATACTTGCCCATTGAAGACCAGTTTAGGGAAATGGAGGAGCAGAATGGATTCAAATTTGGAAGATCCTGCACTGACAACCTATTCTGTCTAAAACAACTGATAGAAAAGATATTAGCATATGATAGCCAACTACATTTTGTTTTCGTAGATTTGAAGAAGGCTTATGATAGCATGCCAGTAAATCTGCTGTGGGATGCAATGAGAGATAAGGAAATCCATCCACAATATATAAACGCTGTGAAACAATTCTACGTACAGAACAGCAGTTGCGTAAAGTCACGAAATGGGCATTCCGAATATTTTACAGTCAGCAAGCGTCTAAGACAGGATTGTTGTCTCTGTCCAACATTATTCAAAGTCTTTCTGAATTCCGCTTTGCAATAATGGCGTTGGAAATGTTGTAGGATGGGAGCCCAAAATGGGATCATTACTCTTTGCTGACGATCAAGTTGTTCTGGCTAAAGATGTGGAGGATGTAGCAAATATGCTGGGGAAGCTTATAAAGGAATACAAAATCTGGAGTCTAGAAATGATCAACGAGAAATCACAGTGTATGGCAATAGGCTGCGAGGGACAAGATTTAATATTATAGGGAGATGTTATAAAAAACACAAAAGAATATAGTTTGTACCACCGATAATCCAGCGATATAAAAAAGCTCGCAGAAAATGTAAAGTGTACCGATCGTGTATCAATTTCAGTCTATTTACATAAAAGGCCATAAAAGTGTTCGGCTTCTTTATTATCATCACAAAAAAATGGTCACATAATTCATTACAAAAATGTAGGCCCCTCCCACTGAATATAATTGGTTGAAATTTCCTCTACCAGAATTATGATAGGTTGGAATAAAGTATGTGGTCAACGTGGACTAGCGTTGTCAAAGTGGACCAAAATCCAAATCCAAAACAATTTTATTCCGAGCCCCGATTCAGAGCCGACCACACCACCACGCAACGCCGTGGTAGATGAGTGGTCGGGTGGAAAAGGGTCGGCTTTCGTCTTGAACAACAGATCAAGTGATGGGGGGTTAGGCCTCCTGTTTAACAGTAAAAAACTTAAGCCTGACAATTGCAGATAATTAAGAACTAAAAGCTAAGTTTAAAAACAATTAAAGCTACTTAAAGCTAGATTTAAAAACTTTGATTAAAGGGCGCACGCGCACAACACACGTGCACTAGTTTTAAAGTTTTGGCTGATAATACGGGAAAAAATCAATTAAAAAACCCGTTTGAGCAAGTCACAATCTTCATCCGGTGGTCTGCCTGCCTCCGGAAAGGTAGGGTGAAGGGGAGAGTGTGATTTTAAAAGTTGGGATTTGCTAGAGGTTATTGGTCAAAAGGGGATTTGGAAGGACAAAAAGGGACAAAAAGAACAAAAATAACAAAATGGATAAAGAGAATCGAGAGGGGTTTGAAGTAAAAGGTGGTGAAAGGGAAGTTGTGTTATAGGAAAGGTTTGGTTAGGGAAGTTGCCGAAAGATAGGCAACGCCTGGTATGGTAATGGGTGTTTTAGGTCGAAAAGTATGGCATTATGCTGTCTGATTTATGTGATGTCTCGGGTTAGCGGACTGTCGCCCAATTTGAATTGATAGAATTTTTGGGAGGTTTCCCGGACGCTAGTGGGGTTATGTTGTGGCAACGTGCATAGAGATCTCTGAGGGAGGTGTACCTATCTGAGTCTGAAATGAGGTGCATAAATTTGTGTTCTAGGACTTTAAATTTTTTCGTTGTCGTGGCCGAGATGCTGCACCACATCGGCGCCGCGTATGTGATGGCCGGCCTAATCACCATCGTATATAACAATTTTTTATTCATCCTGTTTAGTCCGTAGTTGACCCCCAAATACTTCACACACTGCTTTATTGGACCGACGCGACGGGCGGTACACTAACTAGAAGCGGTCGGCGTCCTTTATGCATTTTTGCGAGCTTTTTTATATCACTGAATTTTATGTGGAATACACTATACACGTACCTTGGAATTATCCTAACGGAAGATGGAAAAGAATGACAAGATAAGATTGCCCGAGGACGAACAGTAACGACCATTCTAAACTATGGAACAATGAACTGAATAATAATACGAAAAAACATATGTTCATATCACTAGTCGAAAGTGGGATAACTTATGGTTCTGACATATGGGCAGTAAATGGTAGAAGGAAAAACAGAATAAACGCCGCTGAAGAAAGTGCTGTGGGTTAACACTCATGGATTGTAAAAGGAACAATAATATTAAAGAAATGATGAACATGGAATACTCGCTAACTGACACTATAGAGATAAAACAATTGTCCTGGAATGGCCATTTGAGAAGGATGGAAGCAAATATATTACCACAAAGAACATGGAACTGGATATCAAATAGAACAAGAAGAAGAAGAAGAAAAGGAAGACCTAGAATGAAATGGAAAGATGGTATCCAAAAAGCCATGGCTAGATAAAAAATTATGGCGCACGAATTGTGATAAACGGCCCTTAGTGCTGTAAAAAAAGTATATATAAGACTATAACTAAGAACTATAAGCTATTTGAAAACTATCTAAAAGATCGAGTGAAAGTACCAACGCTTCCCAAGGATATAACAGCTTTTTTTTCAAAATATCATCCATCGCCTGAGGCAGCAGTTACCCGAAATCCTAATGGACGGTGCATCTTTAAAAAAAATAACGGAACCACTTTGTAGTTTATATAATATTTAATATTTTGTTTGCAAGGGGCATGGCACTAAGGGCCAGTTGTACGAATCAAGTTGAGCCAAGTTCAGGTTGAGCCAAGATCAAGAGGCAAGGTTACGATTGTTACAATAATCGTAACCATGGATTTTGATCTTGGTTCAAGCTGAACTTGGTTCAACTTAATTCGTACAACTGGCCCTAAGGGCCGAACTAGGTTGAGCCAAGTTCAGCTTGATCCAAGGTCAAAATCCATGATTACGATTATTGTAACAATCGTAACCTTGGCTTTTGATCTTGGTTTAAGCTGAACTTGGCCTCAACTTAGTTCGTACAACTGGCCCTAAGGGAGAGTTGTATCAAGTAAGTTTAAGCCAAGTTCAGCTTTATTCAAGATCAAAACCCATGGATACAATTGTTACAACAATCGTAACCTTGGATTTTGATCCTGGATCAAGCTGAACTTGGTTTGAACTGACTGTTACTTGTCAAAATTGTTTGCTTACTTAAGTGGAGGAAGAGGAAGAATATTAGGATTAGATCTTTTCGATTTTGTTAGAATTAATATTTATTTTGTTAGAATTACGTTTCATTCACATTATTTTATTTTTGTACTCTTGCGAAATTAGGATAAAGGATTTCATTTCGTTTTGTTATAATTACGATTTATTTTATTTTTTTAATCTATTGAGAAATAAATTGGGTTGTTTTCAATTAATCGTACGTTTTTGTTTGCGACATGGCATGCAGTTCTGCAGCGCGCTATTTCATGTGATACTGAAAAGCGCGCCCGCCGTTAATTTATTTATTTCTCTGAAATATTTTTTGTTTTGCTTTCTTCAATATTATTAATTTAATTAACTTTCATCAATTTGAAAATATTCTTTTTGGGTACTGCTTAGCTTATTATTGTTTATTATACTAAAACATATTACATATTACAATGTTATTGATTATAGGTTTTTTTAGCAAGAATACATAATTCCTTGTAATTCCTCAAATTGGTACCACAGGACCATGCTAAAAAACTGAAAAGAGATTATATAAGTTTAACTATTTTATAAACCTGTAGCTTCCTTTGTTTCCTGTAACGCCGTTTTGTTGTTCTTAAAGGTCGTAAAATCTAAACACTGCAATTATTTAAATTTATAGGGTAACAGTCTTATGTGTTCCGAAATTGCTCTTTAAGTGTTGCTTCGTTAAATGTTTTTAATTGAATGTTATGCGAGAAGTTAAACGCTCATGAGGAAATGAAAATTGTTGAGGCGGCACATTTTCTACTTGATACCTACGTGATTCCCTTGGTCCCTCTAAGGAGCGTGTAACTAAATGTAATACGTACGTAATTTATTCCCTCACATAAATTACAAATTCTTATCTGATGTATTTTTATTCATACATACCTACTTTGAAAATAGTCAAAGAAATATTGGACCAGACAAGTCAAAATCTATCATAGACTATTTCATTCCTATAAATTTTGTTCAGTCAAAATCGATCATTTTAATCAAAAAATAGTTTCGCATCGACAAAATTTAACATTTAAAATTTTGCCAGGGTTGCTCACCCAATAAAAAGCCAGAATGAAGCAACCAACCTGTTTTTCAGCGGCAAATTTTCCTTTGTTTTTTGTAAACATAGTAACCGATTCAACAATTCGGCATCATTACAATAATTTTTGCAAACGTCAGTTCACGTCAGTTGTAAAAAATGTGCGAGAATAACGGCCCCGAATATTCAAGATTTGGTGATTTATTTATTTATGTGTAATATAATGTTGTGCGTTCGTTCATTTAGATGTTCTAAAGACCACTGGCGTATTTAGGGGGATAATATTAGTAAAACATCGATTTTTCTTCTTTCTGGTTTGTGGCTGTACCCCCTCTGAAATAAAACAAATTCAAAGCCTTTGTTAAGTAAGTATAATAATAATATCTAAATATATAATATATCATATGAACTGTGATGTGAGCCGCGAATACTTCCAAGCGAGGAACGCGAATTTTTGAGAATATTTGCTTATGTTTAATAAAGAAAATTATCTATGAAACTTAGTGATATATATTATCTTATGCAGATACAAGATTTTCTATAAAATTGTTCAACATTCTATAATACACTTTTTGCAGGTATTTGAGAATAAGTAATTTTTTTTTGGTATAATTGCTATAAATGCTTGTAAAATTAATAATTTTCGTGATTGTTGAGACATTCACAAGTATGGTAGTATTTTTTTTGTTTGTAAAATTTTATAAAAAAAGGTTATAAACAATTTTCTGCGCATTTTTTTGTCTTAAAATATTTCATAACTTATATTTACGCATCGATTTTTCAAAACCTATAGGATTTTTCCTCCAGCTAACCACCAGCTTACTGACCAAATTTCAGTACAATGGATCTCTTATGTCTTAAGTTATCGTGCTTACTAGAAACGTGATTGATGGACGGACAGATGAGGGGTTTTGAGTTGTTCAGAATTCGATGACTGACACCGAACACGACGGATAGCCCACTAATCGTCGTCTTGCACTTAGAGTATTGAGTCTGTTGATAACACAGCCCCACACACAAAAAAAGTTTAAAGCAGCGAACCAGACCCATGTATCCCTATGTATTTTCGGTCGCTGAATCCGAATCCGGGGTCAAAAAAAAATCGTACAAAATCATTAGCTAGAGCCAAAAAACACCCTTGAAGATTAAGCTACGAGAATATCAATCGAATTATATAAATTATGGTTAAACAGCAGCGTACATACAATAGATATGAAACACAATCCCAGGTAGGGGCGAAAACTAGCCCCCATATATAAAAAAATCGATCCAAAGGAGCAATGACTGCTGAAAAAGCTCGAAATGTCTAAGTTTTGTTAAAGTGATAAGAAACTGCATCAGGTTCGACGTAATCTCCATAAATTGCCCCTATAGAGTTGATAACAACCACCCCCAAGTTTAAAGGACACGAGAAAAACAAGAAAAAACGTAAAATGAATTTCTATTTTCATGGATGCTATGATTGGCTGAAATTGCGTAGTGCTCTAAAATAGAACTAGAAACTTACGTACTATCAACATCCTACACTGTCAACCCTCAGAGGGTGTGAAAACTACCCCCTATGTATGATTTAACTATAAAAAGTTACAGTGACTTCTATAAAAATTCCATACACCTGCATTGTGTGGAAGAGAGAAGAAACTAGATTATGTTCGACGCTTTGCTTAAAAGCCACCCCCACGGGGTTGCGAGATGCTACTCCTATATCCGTAGGATGCTGGAAAAACAGAGAAACTAACCGGATTTACATTTTTATGGATGCTATGATTGGTAAAAATCGTGTTGCACACTTAGAGTTTGAAACTCATGCAACGAAAAAAATGTTGCAGTGACTACTGAAAAGCTATACTGTTGCTTATTCGTTTCATTTCCATAGTTTTTTTTCTTTTTTATATGGGTGGCGTCTCGCAACCCCGTGGGTGTGGTTTTTAAGCACAGCATCAAACATAGTCTAGTTTCTTCTCTCTTTCACACAACGCAGGTGTTTCGAATTTTTATAGAAGTCACTGTAACTTTTTATAGTCAAATCTTACATGGGGGTAGTTTTCACACCCTCTGAGGGTTGATACTGTAGGATGTTGATGGTACGTAAATTTATAGTTCTATTTTAGAGTACTACGCAATTTCAGCCAATCATAGCATCCATGAAAATAGAAATCCTGTTGCATTTTACGTTTTTTCTTGTTTTTCTCGTGTCCTTTAAATTTAAGGGTGGTTGTCATCAACTCTATAGGGGTAGTTTATGAAGATTACATCGGACCTGATGCAGTTTCTTATCACTTTAACAAAACTTAGGCATTTCGAACTTTTTCAGCAATCATTGCTGCTTTGGATCGATTTTTTTATATATGGGTGCTAGTTTTCGCCCCTCTCTGGGGTTATGTTTCATATCTATTGTATGTACGCTGCTGTTTAACCTTAATTTGTATAATTCGATTGATTAAGATGTAACAACTATTCTCGTAGCATAATCTTCTTTTTACCCCATTTCAGGAGTGTTTTTTGGCTCTAGCTAATGATTTTTTTTGACCCCGGATTCGGATTCAGTGACTGAAAATACATAGGGATACATGGTTCGCTGCTTTGAACTTTTTTTTTTGTGGGGCTGTGGGTGGCACTAATTCTTGTATATTTAATTTATTTATTGGGACTGAACTTTTGGTTTAAAGAGTGAAAATAAGTTTGAGAAAAATAGTATTTATTAAATTTCATGTTCTAACATTTCATTTGAAGTAACATTTTCCAAAAAATAATAATTAATTAAAATTCACTAATTATAACATTGATTAGTATTAGTTAACACCCGCTTTAATTGCTCATTAAGATGATTCCGGAGAGGAACTGCCGGCGCGGCGTTGTGATTTCCGCGGATAATTATACAGAGAGTTCCTTAATGACGAGCTAATATTTCAAGGTGTGATTCCTTAGGTCATTTTATGAAGAAAAGTTCATATCAATATATGTCCGCAATGGCTTAATTTTTTTGTTACAAGGTGTTGAATTTTTTCCTTTAAATCATTATTTTTAATATCTCAGAAAGTACTATTATTTTCAATTTTGGTATGTGTTAATAGAATATAAAACCACATAGTTATTTTATCGCTCCACGAGTGGGGTCCCTGCAAACATGTCCTTTGATATTCTTTACCAAAAAAGTGGTACGCCACTGACACTTTTCCATGTGGATATTTTTTCTGATTAGCCTGGTCAATTCTACATGAAAACGTTCTCTTGCATTTTCTCGTTTTTGACTAAAACAATTGATTTCAAATTTAAACTAATTATTTGTTATTAACATTGATAAATTTTGTTTTATGAAAATTGTTGGAAATGGCCACCTTCACTTAATAGGCAGGCTTCTGCCCATCTCGCGGAAAATTTATTTTTCAACGTGAAGGGAAATAGTTGCGATTAAACATGGAACACGACATCCGGCAAATGGCCACCACGGGACCTCTGGCACACGGTCATTCTCTTCATAAAGTTCTGGATGACTGTTTCGCATACCTGTGGCGTTATTTCCTCAAAAACGCGCTGTATCTCTTCTTTAAGGCGTTCAATTGTTTGTGGCTTATTCTCATACACCTTGTCCTTCAGATAACCCCAAAGAAAGTAGTCAATCAGTGTTAAATCGCACGACCTTGGTGGCCAATGTTGATCGCCAAACCGAGAAATGGAAACCTGGTCCGCAGTAACGCCATTGTTTCGAGAGCTGTGTGGCAGGTCTTGTTGGAAAAACATATCATCCACATCAATTCGATCAAATTCGGGCTACAAATGCTCGGTTAACATTTCGCGATACCGCACACTATTAATAGTTAGCGCATTTCTAGCCGCATTTTGGAAGAAAACAGTTACTCGCAGTGGATGCATTGGATTTTCAGCATCTCAAATTCGGCAGTTCTGCTTATTTACATACCCGTTTAGTTGAAAATGTGCTTCATCGGAGAAAATGATTTTCTTACAGAAATCCGCATCAATTTCGTGGTGCTCCAGCACCCAATCAACGAATCCACGTCGCTGCGCATGGTCCCTTGGCTTGATTTCTTGCGTCAATTGAATCTTAGGCAAATGCAAGATCTTTTGCGTGCAAATGAAGATCTTTTGTTAAAATTCGTTGCAGAGTGGATCTGGTAATGTTCAATTCTTGACCACGATGCCGAATGGAAGTGTCTGGATTCTCGGCCACACTTTCCCTCACTGCGGCTATGTTTTCGAGCGACCGACAAGGACGCACAGTGGTCTTCTCATCCATCAACGTGAATTTTGTCTCAAATTTGTTAATTAAACGGCGAAGTGTCGACTCATTTGGTGCATTGTTGGGACTGAAAATTGCAATTGTAGTGAATTTTCACAATAATTAAACGTTGCTCATTTGAATAGTGCTGCATGACTTCTAATTGCGTGGTTTGTACATGATAACTGTCAACAAATGAACACAGACCTAATCACACAAACCAAATGGCGGCAAAATCAAATTCAACGCTCTTGTTGAGACACCCGTTATTTCCAGCGTATTCCGTATTGTTTCACACCAGGCAACTATTCGCTCTCTCAAATCTCCTAAAGTGTTACTCCAGGGCTTTAAGAAATCCAGACTATCGGGGGTCTTGCTGGCCATTGCTGAGGTCCTCCAACGATTAGGATAAACCACATGTAAATGGTCGCGAAAAATTACATTGAAATGAACAGGAGCTCCATGGTGCATGTACCACATTTGATTCCTTAACGTAATTGGTACATCTTCAAGCAACAGAGGTGGTTCTTCTTTGAGAAAATAATAATAATAATAAATACATTCCATAAATGAAAAAATGGTACAAATTGGACACTGCCCTCTTCCATTTGCCCAGTACTGCTAACTAAACGTAAATAAAAACTAAAACGCAGGTAAGGTTGTCCATTAAGGCATCACGGCGGAAAAAAAAGGCCTATAAGGTTATTACCAATAATATTCACCGATACATTAACCGAAAATTGCTCTTGGAAATGGGTTTCGGTTATGGCATGGGGGTTTTCGTCCGCCCACACAAGATTATTATGGAAATTTTGAATAGAATTTCCTAGAAAAATTTGCTTCGCCTCTGGACATCCCTGGGAAGTAATACCTGTACTCTTAGAATATGGTACGGATACAACAAAAATCAACCAAAATTCGCGAAACAATTTGATGACAAATATTCAGAGCTCTAGGAATCTTCCTTATACAACGTGATCTACCAAGAAATGCGAAAAATAAAATGGTGTGCTAGTCTTCAATGTGGGAAAGCCCCTGCAAAATTTTAGAGGATTCTGAGGTAATTTAGTATATTAAATTACACTATTCTACAGCCTACATGCATTGGAAGTAAAAATAGCAAATTCTTAGTAACTTCGTCATGCTAAATAACAATATAAAAAGCAAAAGTTCAAGTTGGCTCTGGTTTTCCCAATACAGGTAATAAAGTGTAACGCAGCTATAAGAGTCTACAGACGATTCAGCTGCTGGGACCCGACATTGTCAGTACGCTTTGAAGATAATTGGAATTCCAGCGGACCAATTCACTTTTAAGAATGAGTTCAAAGCACGCCGACAAGGCTGGCTCCCTGCCGCTAGATCGTGTGTAGACCTATTATAAACCCTAGTTTATGGGCGGTCCTATCACATATAACAGGTAGAATTAGAATTCTACGAAAAATAGACATACTAACTACCTACCTCTTTATTTGTCACTAAAACTAATATTTATTCTTAGGTAGACATATTTGTATCTTGTGCATGATAAGCGTTCATTTTCGAAAGTAAATAGTGCTATTTGGAAAATATGCCACGAGATTGTGTAAATACACCTAACAACTTTTGTTATATTTGTTGTGAAGTGACTTTTGCGCATCAAAACGTAATTTGACTCCCAAAATTAAGAAGGCGTACCAGTTGTATTTTGGTTGTACAATTGGAGATGAAGACAAAAAATGGGCACCTCATTATGTTGCAGCCATTGTGCGAACAATCTTTGCAGTTGGCTAAGTGGAAGAGGACGTTCAATGGCTTTTGCTGTACCCATGATCTGGCGAGAACCTACAGATCATGTTACCGATTGTTATTTTTGCGTGATACCTCCTATTAGACAGGGTATTAACAAGAAAAAAAGGATAGTAGTACAATACCCCAATTTACCATCTGCCATTCGCCCGGTTTTCCATAGTGATGAAGTACCTACTCCTAATCCATCTCAAGAATACAGCCTTGATTCTGACGAAGAATCGGATGATAATGTAGATGACGACTTAGTCCAGCCATCAACACCACAAGATCCCGATTTCTCTGCCGAAGTGTCCGGTGGTGAACCACACAAAATTAATCAACGCGAATTAAGTGATCTTATAAGAGACCTTGATCTGTCCAAGGCAAAAGCGGAGCTTTTGGCATCTCGATTACTACAATGGAACTTACTACAAGAAAATGTTAAAGTTTCCATGTATGGAAGTCGTCAAAAAGATCTTACACTTTTATTCAAAATGGAAAATGACTTGGTTGCCTTCAAGGACATTGACTGTTTAATGAGTGCCTTACATATGTCCCATGATCCTAGTGACTGGAGACTTTTTACTGACGCCTCGAAACTTAGTCTAAAAGCTGTGTTACTCCACAATGGAAATAAATTGCCATCAATTCCAATCGCTCATGCTGTCCACATGACGGAAAATTACAGTAACGTGAATGTATTGATACAAACTATAGAATATAACAAGTATAAGTGGCAGGTTTGTGCAGACTTAAAAGTTATAGCTATCTTACTTGGTATGCAGCAAGGGTATACCAAATATTGCTGTTTTCTTTGTGAGTGGGAGAGTCGAGCGCGATTAGAACAATACAAATGAAAAATTTGGCAGCCAAGACTGGGTTTTGAACCAGGAGAAAAAAAATGTTGTTAACATTCCATTAGTTGATGCACAAAAGGTAATACTGCCCCCACTCCACATAAAACTGGGGCTTATGAAAAACTTGGTAAAAGCTATGAACAAAGCACGTCCCGTGTTTTCAGTTATTTAAAACAAACATTTCCCAGCCTTAGTAATGCGAAAATTAAAGAGGGAATTTTTGTGAGTCCTCAAATCATGAACTTTTCAAAGGTGCTGAATTTGATAACATTCTAGAAGGTAATGAAAAAGCTGCTTGGAATTCCTTTAAAATGGTAGCAACACACTTTCTCGGTAACAAAAGAGCAGAAAATTATAGAGACCTTGTTGGGAATCTTCTTTCTTGCTATCAGAAATTAGGATGCAATATGTCATTAAAAGTCCACTTTTTACATTCACACCTAGATTACTTCCCAGAAAACTGTGGTGCAGTAAGTGATGAGCATGGAGAGAGATTCCACCAGGATATTCAAAATATGGAAAAAAGATATCAGGGCAAATGGACTTCTGCGATGTTGGCAGACTACTGTTGGACATGTATAAGTGAAGCTCCAGAAGTAACTTATAAGAGGCTGGCTAAGAAGCGCAAGAAGAATAATTAAAATTTTTGGTCCATTACACCTCTTGTTATATCTATCCTGGGACACACTGTACATATACTAAGGTATTCAAATAAAACCAGCAAAAATATAAAATAGCTTCAATGAAACACTAGAAATCGAAGAAACAATATAATGAGATGGTTTTGAACACAAACAACTTGCTTTATGTCAACAGATATTGTTTTGTAAATGATATTTGTAAAAACGTCATTTATTCCAGGATAACTAGATTTATGTGTTCATAAATTACACAGGCACACAAAATAAAAAATAGTGGTCTGTTCCTGGAACTCCATTGGGTGACCTCTATGTATTTCGACGTGCTGAACACGAATCAGGTATCCATTTAGCCTGATCAGTCACCATTTTGTGTAAATCGCGAAAATAATCTAAAAAAAACTCATAATTTAGGATAATTTCGGAATTTACTAAAAATTCGTGTGTGGTGAAGCTGACTGGACGCCCGATTCGTATTTAGCGTGTCGAAATACATAGGGGTTGCCCCATAGAGTTTCAAAAACAGACCATTTTTTTTGTGTGTGCCTGTGTAATATATGAATATCACCGGATCCTGCGCCATTTTCTACAAAACCGCGTATGCAAATGTATTACATAGATACAAAAAAAGGGCAAAATGGGCAGCAGAGACGAAATAATACAAATATATAAAAACGATGAGATCAGAAATTAATTTTCTCCATCCCCTTTCAGTTTGGCGTACGGCATGTATGTACAATAAACATATATATTGAAAACAGTTATGTAATCTTTAAGAATAGTAATGAAAAACTGAAATTAATATAGTAACCAAAACTTCAGTAAGAAATTTCTGTACAAATTTTTATTAATTACACAGGCACACACAAAAAAAGTGAATTACCAGGAATATGACTATCATTTCCGGATAATATGGGGGCACCTGAAAACGAACTTCATAGTCCCGATGGCCAAATTCGCTCCAATTTTTCGGAAATCACCATACAGGGTGGTCCCGAAATCCCGCAACGGTATATTTATTCTTATCAGATAAAGCAAATTAAAAATATGATATTGGTTCCCTTAGTGAAATTTTCCAAGCAATCGAATGCGCAAATCAGACTTTGGGTCAGGTGGCCCCCTGAGGGTGAAACAGGGCCCAACTTTGAAATTTGAAATGAATCCCCTAATTTTGTATACCAAATTCTGATTCAGCGGAAAATTTTAAGTTCGGATACACTATAATTTAAATTTTTGGCCTCTTTTTGGGACTTAGAGACCCAAGAAAGCCTAATAAAATTAGCCTAAATTGCCTGAAACCATCCAGATTCGAAATTTCATTTGGTAACTTCATTTTTATTCCGAATTTAGATTGGTCGGGAAATTTTACGACCGAATATGTGATAATTTTAATTTTTTTGACCATATTTGGATAGTAAGGACTCAGAAGAGGCCAGAATGGGGCTTAAAATGATCGAATCTGTTCATGATAAAATATGATATAGATTAGTTTTTTTGACTATGATTTTTTGTGCCGCTTTTTGTGCATCATAGTAGTCCAGAAAAAGCTGATTGATAGCACTGGGTTAATCGCCAAGAATAGATACCATAACCAAAAGGACTCCATGGCACGTCATATCCCCGGTGACTTTAAATCCTTCTTTTGATCATAACCTTATTCAAACGGATAATCTTATTTTATCAAGTGTTTAAATTGATGATCCTCAATTGTTTGGCAATATGTTCTGTGTAAATAAAGTATTTCAAATACTTTTAAAAAATTCACTTGGCATTGAAGTTTCATGTATAATAGAATGGGCTAAAGCCCATTCTATCTCCTACGGAGGGCTTGAGTGCTTCGCACTCAATTTGAGCGCTTTGCGCTCAATTTCACGTTTCAATCAATTTAAAACTTTTATGAAAAGTTGTCTTTTTTCCATATATTTGAAATTTCTTTAAAATTTGACGTATTTCCGAAAATTTAACATTTTTTAATAATTCTATTTTTTTTTAAATTTGCCTTTTTTTTTTAAAAATTTCACATTTTTAGAAATTTGACATTTCTTAAAAAATTTTCTCTTTTGTGACGTGGGTGTATTTTTGGTTCACTCGAATTTAGTTTTTTCTTTAATATGAAGTCAGTATCTGCCCGTTCGTGCGTAGTAATAATTTTTCTTTTTTGTGACGTAGGTGTATTTTTGATTCACTCGAATTTCGTTTTTTCTTCAATAGTGCCACCTACATTTCAAATATGAAGTCAGTATCTCTATGCGTTCGTGCGTAGTAAGAGTTTCTTTTTTGTGACGTAGGTGTATTTTTGATTCACTCGAATTTCGTTTTTTTCTCAATAGTGCCACCTTCATTTCTACCCGTTCGTGCGTAGTAAGAATTTTTCTCTTTTGTGACGTAAGTGTATTTTTGATTCACTCGAATTTCGTTTTTTTTTTTTCAATAGTGCCACATATATTTCAAATATGAAGTTAGTATCTCTATCCGTTCGTGCGTGTAAGATTTTTTCTTTTTTGTGACGTACGCGTATTTTTAATTCACTCGGATTTCTTTTTTTCTTCAATAGTGCCACCTAAACTTCAAATATGAAGTCAGTATCTCTATCTGTTCGTGTGTAGTAAGAGTTTTTCTTTTTTATGACGTAGGTGTATTTTTGATTCACTCGAATTTTCGTTTTTTTTTCAATATATTTCAAATATGAAGTCAGTATCGCTGCCCGTTCGTGCGTAGTAAGAATTTTTTTTTGTGACGTAGGTGTATTTTTGATTCACTCGAATTTCGTAATCTATATCATATTTTATCATGAACAGTTTCGATCATTTTAAGCCCCATTCTGGCCTCTCTTGGGCCCTTACTATCCGAATATGGTCAAAAAAATTAAAATTATCGCGTATTCGGTCGTAAAATTTCCCGACCAATCTAAATTCGGAATAAAAATGAAGTTACCAAATGAAATTTCGAATCTGGATGGTTTCAGGCAATTTAGGCTATTTTGGGGCTTTTTTGGGTCCCTAAGTCCCAAAAGAGGCCAAAAATTTAAATTATAGTGTATTCGAACTCATTTTCCGCTGAATCAGAATTTGATATAAAAAAATTATAGTATTCATTTGAAATTTAAAAGTTGGGCCCTGTTTCACCCTCAGGGGGCCATCTGACCCAAAATCTGCTTTGCGCATTCGATTGCTTGGAAAATTTCACTAAGGGAACCAATATTATATTTTTAATTTGCTTTGTCTGATAAGAATAAATATACCGTTGCGGGATTTTGGGACCACCCTGTATGGTGATTTCCGAAAAATTGGAGCGAAATTGGCCATCGGGACTATGAAATTCGTTTTCAGGTGCCCCCATATCATCCGGAAATGATAGTTATATTTCTGGTAATTCACTTTCTTTTTTTTTGTGTGTACCTGTGTTATTATTGTTGGCTATCTTCAACATTGTGGAACCTTAAATCAGGCACCATAGAAACAATTGTCTTAATAATGTTTCTATTGGATTGAAATTAATTTGCCGTGATACAAAAGATACTATTAAATAAATTGTAATATATTGCGCAGTACTGGATGGCAATTTCCAGGATACGCCTGTGACTCATTCTGAAAATCTACAGCCCACGAAAATGACTTTCCGGACGTGATATGTACGCTGTCTTTTCCACAACTGATAGTATATTGAAAAAATTAAAAATAATATTTTTAATATCAACACAGTTCGCTTAAGAAATTATCAATAACCCTGTGCGTGTATTGACTCGTTATTTAGCAACGAGACAGATCTATAAAAAAAGTTAATAGGCAAGGCCAAAAAATGATTTATTACTTTCGTTTCAGGCATGTAAAAACGTTATTTTTCTATGTAATACTGTAAATCGTCACATGACAGTGAACGTTTACTTTTCGTCTAGTCGAAAAAAAAAACACTACCAGCCATTTTAATGTCTTTTGATATTTACTACATTTAATATAATTCCTTTTGTGTCATAAGCACTGTTACGTGTTTACACCTCTTAGTAAACACTCTGTACCGTAGGCTCGAAAATTGTAACACAATAATAACACAAAACACCTATTTATTAACTTAAGAAAAAAATTGCAATAGATACTACTTCACTAATGTGACATTTGAGTACTACAATTCAACAATTCAGTCACTATCACTTTGCTTACTTCTCTTTGATCTGATCTGAACTCACTAACTGAACTGAATTGTTCTGTGCGGCCACTCGCTCTCCATTTATACTCCTAGGTAAGTGTTTCTGGAATACTCTACAACATTCTACAATGATCTGGATAGATGTCAGTAGTTTCTTGATGCCGACGCTGCCTCATCTCTGGGACGATTGCCGAACTAACAATGTCCTTCATAAACAGAAAAGGCAAGAAGCGATACATAGTTGTATTTTTTCGTAGTCAGCGGTGAGTATTTACTAGTCAGTCGATGGAAAGTGTGATCTGAAGTAATTTTTTGCAAACAAGTGCGTTTCACTCGAAAACGATACTTCCTATCGCATTTTAATAAGAGACCCATTTTAACACCCTATTATGTGCCCTGTCCACGTGTATATTGCTTTCTGCCCTACTATGAACCATAAGGCCGCAAAAAAAAATGTGGAAATGGAGACTGGAGAACACATGACATAAATCGTTAGTACACGATAAGTGTTGATCCTATTTAAATACAAAAACACATTTTTTATGCGCAATGAATTGGACTTTTAGGATAAACAAAAACATTTACCAGAAGTTTTCTGTTATTCACACAGAGAATTTAGAGGGAATTCATACAGTTATCTGTTTGTAACAATACTAAACTATATTGTGCAATATATGGTCACGTGGGTTACAGCGCGTTATGTGGAAACATGATTAAATCAGTGCTTATCGTGCTCTGAGTTCGCAACTTCCACTAAATATCATTTGCTAGATTTGAATCAACTATTGGTCAACAGTTTGGTCAAGAAATTTATAATCTGCAAAGTATAAACGAGATACAAGTGGCTGTGAACTATATAGATAGATATTAGACTTGTTAGATATTTGCTGTGAACTTAATCCCAGTAGCACTATGAAACAGTCAATTGTGTCTTAATCGAGCAAACTGTTAATCAAATCGGTATCTGCACTTGGCAGTGCCCGACTATAAAAAATGCGAAACTTAGATTGTCGACTGTAAATAATTCCTAATAGTGCAGTCGAATTGATTTTTTCGGCGACAACATTCCACGTGAAATTTTCTTGTTGATTCTTATGTATTATAACCTTCTGATTACGGAAAAAATATTTGCGCTCAAAAATTCCTTGTGGGTCAAAAGTCATATGCAATTTTTGACGTGCTTTCACGGATTTTCAACTTATCTGCTTAATATATCTTTTACTAGTAATCGGATAAGAATTTTAAAAATACTGGTTTATTTGAAATAAAATTCTTAAAAAGTATAGACCTCTCTGATATGAATATGCCAGTCCGTCATCTTGGAAGAAAATAGAAAACACCAAAAATGGCCGAAAGAATCAAAATTGAATATTTTTTCTATAAGAAGTAATCATTTCACCAAAGTTAGCAAAAATAAAACTCATTTATGGTCAAATATAATGCACTAATCCGGGACATCGTATGCCAAATAAAACGGTCAAAGATGGCGGATGAAACAAAATTTTTAATTCTTCGTCAATTATCAAGGAGGCATTGTACGTCACTTTTCTTTCTTTTCGATTGTACGTTATTTTATGTACTTTTAAGGGATAGAGTTCATTTTTTTATAATTTTCAAAAAGAGTGCGTTTTTTTATTTTCAAAAGTGCATTTTTACAATTTTCAAAAATGTGTTCCCTTTTTTTCACCCAATTTTTATAGAAACAAAATGAAATATGTGAGGCGGAAAGCAAAAAGGGACCTCTTGTCGGCAATTTCCGATTTTTAGTTATTGATATTAAATGAATTAAGCTCTAATTCTGAACCATTTGGTGCAAAAATCATGGCTCTATGATTTTTTTTGTTTAAGTTACTAGTGCGTTTATGAAGAGGGACCTCTTGTCGGTCCCATGTTATTTCTCCATAAGCGACAGGAGGTACCTTTTCCAGGGCTGAACAATACTGAACATTGACTGCTTTATCGATTATTTTAAGTGTTTCATTCAATTATATCGGTTTTGTAATCGATTACAACTTGTAAAGGACAAAATCCGAAAATCTGTCATATTGACCCAAACCACTAATTTCAACTGTACTGAAAAATTAACATCGCCGACAAGAGGTCCCTTTTTGCTTTCCGCCTCACATATACTGCCATAATTTCACCGCATTCCTCATCGATAGCCGATTCATCAAAGGTAGTAGAAGCATTTTCACAATTATTTCCTTTACAATAGACACATAGAATAAAATATTATATATTCAGTTTTCTGCAGCTAAGCTTAAGTATTTTTACATGCTTTTTTACATCTACAAGAAATATCACTTAGTAAATTTTTAGGAAAAGCATTACTTTCACTCATAACATCAGGCATTAAGCCATTCTCAGTTTTAATCCACCCGAATTGTAAAGGATCTTCCTCAGAACCTAACTATTTTTGAACTTGAAAATATACATTTAAACAGTGTTTTTCTATTACCTCTTTAGTAGGTGGAATTGCAGACAATTATATTTTCATCATAATGTTTGTCAATTATTTTATTAATTTTAGGTTTGTAAAAATAAATTTTTTTATGATGATTCCATGCTAGTTGAGTCATTATGACCAAAAGGTCAATATCTTCACCAACTTTTATAACTTGGTTGTCTTCGGTTTTCAAATCAATAGCAGTTTTAACGATTGTAGTATCGGCGTCTTCTCTGCATATTTTAACGTTAAAGTCATTATCTATTAACTCTTTGCGCAATAATTTTATAAAGCTATCCTTATTTTTACTATTAGCTAAAATTTTTTTTTGACTAACCGCTGATTTCATAATGTCACTTGTGATTGAAGTATCTACGCAAACATTTTTTTTCTAAACGACGAATGCGCTCATTATTCTTAGTGCTATTCTATTCATCAAAAATAATACTACTCTAGTCTTGACTGCTTGGTTTTGATTATTATACTCTTCGGAAAAACGAAGAGTATATTGTATTTGATCGGCACATTTCTAAATCAGCAAATATCGCTCGTAGAGAAAAAATTTTCATATCATGTTAGTGAACGAATTCTGAACAACTTTCAAAATGTCCGTCTGTCCGTCCGTCTGTCCGTCCGTCTGTCCGTCCGTCTGTCCGTCCGTCTGTCCGTCCGTCTGTCCGTCCGTCTGTCCGTCCGTCTGTCCGTCCGTCTGTCCGTCTGTCCGTCCGTCTGTCCGTCCGTCTGTCCGTCCGTCTGTCCGTCCGTCTGTCCGTCCGTCTGTCCGTCCGTTCGTCCGTCCGTCCATCTGTCCGTCTGTCCGTCTGTCCGTCCGTCACGTTTCTTGTAAGCACGATAACTTAAGAAAGAAAAGTCCGATTATATTGAAATTTGGAAAGTAAGTTAGCGTTAGCTAGAGGAAGAACCCTATTGTTTTTGAAAAAAAAACAATCAGTAAATAAAAAAGTTATTAATCATTTAAATAAAAAAAATGTTTTTCAAAATTTCTGTCATTTGTACTTAAATAGAAATCTTGCGAAAAGTTATTCTCTAGAATTTTTTTTTTGTTTTTACATTTTATCAATATATGTATTTCATAATAATGTATCTAATCCGTTGAAATATAATTCTTGAACGATATTCATTTAAGTTTTCTGGCAAGGTGAGATGGCTCAATAGCTAAAGCATTTGCCTTGCAATCCAAAGGTGGTCTCGTGTTCGATCCCTCACATGGTGATTTTTTTTTTTCATATATATTTTTGTTTTCATAACAAAGTTGGTATCACAAAATTTAGAATGTCTAATCCGTTGAAATATAATTCTTAAACGATATTCATTTAAGTTTTCTGGCAAAGTGAGATGGCTCAATAGCTAAAGCATTTGCCTTGCAATCCAAAGGTGGTCTCGTGTTCGATCCCTCACATGGTGATTTTTTTTTTTTCATATATATTTTTATTTTCATAACAAAGTTGGTATCACAAAATTTAGAATGTCCAAAAACTAACATTATTCACAAGAAAAATGCGAAGAGTGTCCTATAGAATGTGTAACAATTATATAAAATTATAGTAAATCGGCGAAGAGTATAATGCTTCCACTAGTTGATCATATATTCATATATTATTATTATTACCATGCGTATGCTTAATAAATTTCGAGACTATCTATAGCATATTTCATTTTGTTTCGATTAAAATTGGGTAAAAAAGGGAGTGTTAAAAAAAAAAATTTTTTGAAAATTGTAAATATGCACGTTTTTTTTAAATAAAAAAAAAAACGAACTTTGACCGTTCTATTTGACATACGATATCCGGGATTGGTATGTTTGACATGAATGAGTTTTATTTTTGCCAACTATGGTGAAATTACCCCTTCTAATAGAAAAGATATTCAATTTTGATTTTTTACGCTATTCTTGGTGTTTTCTATTTTTTTTTCAGGATGATGAATTGACCAATACATATCGATCAAGTCTATATTTTTTAAAAATTTTATTTCAAATAAGCCAGTATTTTTAAAATTTCCAGCCGATTACTAGTACAAAATATATTAAGCAGATAAGTTGAGAATCCGTGAAAGCGTGTCAAAAAGTGCATATAACTGACGCACAAGGTCATAGTACATAAAAATCAACAATATTGTTTGCAATTTACCGGAAATTTTAATAACCGGTAAATCGGTAAATAGAAATGTAAATAACCAGTTATTTACCGGCAATTTTTAGAATGAAAAAATATTTGTATACATATTTAATATAATGAACAAACAAAAGGTTTTTTATCAAAAGGAAAAAACCGCTGCCCAAGGAATCACTACTTCCACATCCAGATTTTCTATCCAAGTCACTCACAACGAAAAAATTTTGTATTTGGAAATAATTGCTTATGGAACTTTAATAATATAATATTTGAAATCCTCTACCCCGAAAACCTATAAAACGATACCCCACATCGGTAGTGGGGTGGGGGTGGTGCTAGGGGGTGGTAGTGGGGGTGGATGAAGTAAAAAAAATATTTTGAGGTTTCTGGTTCTTGTACACACACACTAAATCACAATTTTTTTCATCCCCTTTAATAATGAGGTGGGGGTGGTAATGGGGGTGGCTAATGCCAAAAATTTTTTTGAGACCTTAGCTTCTCTTTAATATACGAAATACCAATTTTCTGGACTCTTACCTGCTTAATTTTCCTATTTACCCCAAATTTACCCCAATTTACCCCCAACCCTTCGATGGAACAAGATGAAAATATAATCTAGTTCCAGATCATGTTAAAATACATACGTGTACCAAATTTCAAGTCAATATCTTAAACGGTTCCAGAGTAAACGTGCGCACAAAAAAAAGTTACAGACCGACAGACCGACAGACCGACAGACCGACAGACCGACAGACCGACAGACAGAAAATTTTTTTTCGCTCAAACTTAAAATCTCAACGTTTCATGACATTCTAAGCCTATTTGAACAATAAAAATTTTTAAAAAATTTGTTGTCGTTACTATACTTCCACTGGATGTGGAAGTAAAATATGAATAAATTACATTAAATAAATAAATATTCTGTAAATAACAGAAATTATAAATATAAACTCAAATAGGTCATTTACTGAATACCTCCAAAAATACAATAATTTTTAAAATAATAGCCCGTTAAACCGGTTAGTTTTTCAAAACTGTATCTATTAGTCGTCTGATATTTGTGCATAGAATACCACCAGCTGAAGATGCCCTTCATCAATCGATACTGGTAAGTCGATAAGTTAGTAAGAATTGGTAATAATATACTTCTAAATGTTTTCCACGGATATTTGCGGCAGTGAAATATTCAAGTTCCTGTCGAAAGATATTGTCAATGTCTCTCTTGTTAAAAGTGCTCAGTGTTGGGATAGTCACTCTGTATTTTGTAAATACTAGTCACTGACATAAATAGAAATGTTGAATACGTGACATATCGTAAGTTCAGAATTTACCGAAATAACTGGTAAAAAATTTAAATAACCCGTAATTATCATCATATGTTTTTTGTCCAGTTAACCGGTCAACCGACTAACCGGCTAATCAACAATAAAATTTCAGGTGGAATGTTGTCAGAAGAGGGAGGTTAAGGAACGCTTCCGCATATAGGATAATGATGGACAGCAGTGAGGAAAACACCTACGGCAATATATTAAAATGGAAAGAATGGCTGGTGGACAACGGCCGGACAAGGGTAGCTTAACCTCGTACGGAATGTAACTAGAGTAGGGTAATGAAGATGATGGAATTTATAATGTCCGACACGGACATCAAAGTAATTGGATACTCTCCACCAAGGAAAAGGGGAGAGAAGCAAGATGGAGATACTCTGCATAAGGAAGCTACTGTGACCGAGAAGGTGACAGGAAGAGAGCATATTAGGCGGAATAAGGAAAGGCAGGTACTGTTCCTGAGCAAGGAGGGGGTGGAATATAAGGAGATTCTTACCAAAATTAAGAAGGTTGATATAAAAGCCTTGGGAACAGAGATCACAGCATTAAGGAAGACTAAAAAGGGTGAGATGCTCATTGAGATCAAAGTGGGGAAAGACGCTGCATCCCCGTTAAAGAAGGAGATTGATAAGCTCGGAGTCTCTATAAGGACTAGAGGAGCTGATAAGGTGGTTATCATTAAGGATCTCGATGCAGCTATTACAAGCGAAGAAGTACGCAAAAGTCTAGCTGAAGAAATGAAGATCAAGGAGGAGGAAGTGGTCGTGGAGAGGCTAAGGCCATCTTTCGGGGAAAACCAGACCGCCACGGTAAGACTACCCGAGAAGGAGGCGATGGAGTTAGTGGAAAAAAAAGGGTGAGAATAGGGTGGCTCAAGGGCAGAATAGCAGAGAGGATAAGAGACACTGGGACAGATATGAAGTGTTATAAATGCTGGGGGTACGGCCACACTAAGGACAATTGTAATGGCACTGACCGCTCGAAAGCCTGTTTCAAATGTGGGAAAGAAAACCACCAGGCTAGAGATTGCACTGGGCTTATTTTCTGTCTCGTCTGCAACAAAGGGGGGCATAGGGCGGATTCAAGAGCGTGCCCCCTGTTCCGTAAAGCTCCGGGGAGGACTGAGCAAGAAGAGGAGGGGAAAAATGCTACACATTCACTGTGAAGCAAATAAACCTAAATAGGTGCCGGGCCGCCCAAGATCTTCTTTGGGCGTCTGCAAAGCAGAAGGGAATTGGGTTCTCATAGTTAGCGAACCTAATAAAAGGATGGTTGGCAAAAACAGGCCCGGATGGTACGTCGAAGGCAACCGAGACGCTGCCATTGGGATCCTAAGCCGGGAAATCTGTGTGCACAGGAGTGGGAGTGGGCACGGATTCGTCTGGTTGGAGCTGAATGAAGTGATTATATTCAGCTGCGACTTCTCACCCAACGCCATGCTGGGAGACCTAGAAGGGGCCCTAGAAGAAATGGGGCATAGGATTGGGGAGCTAACTAGGACGACCAGGAAAGACGTAATCGTAGCGGGTGATTTTAATGGCAGAGTTCCTGAATGGGGAATGGAGTCCACAGACCGCCGAGGAAATGTAATAGTAGAGTGGTCAGTCCAGATCAACCTACAGGTCATAAACGAGGGAGCGACGTTCACATTCGTGAGAGGTAATAGTGGCTCTATCCCAGACATAACGCTGGCCTCAACAGGCGCAGTGAGGAGGATTAGCAACTGGAGGGTTCTCTTGGAGGAAACATTGAGCGACCACCGATATATAGAATACGAAGTGGGTCAACGGACCGAAACACCGGTGATACGGGGAAGAGGCTGGAAGTTAGGCCGGTTGGACAGAGGTATCTTCAAGAGAGCTCTTAAAGAACAGGTGACAGTTGGTAATGCCGCAACAGAGGAAGACCTAATCAGGGCAGTTACTAGAGCTTGCGATCAAGCAATGCCGAGGAGGAGAGTTATAAGACCAAGCGGCTTGGTATATTGGTGGACCGAAGAAATCTCCAATCTCAGAGAGGAGTGTGTTGTGGCCAGAAGAAGATATGTTAGGGGAAACAGGAGACAAGGAGTACAAGATGAGAACGCGGCCTTACAACACTACCGGGAGACAAAGAAGAGATTAAGAGACGCAATCAAGAAGTCAAAAAATGACAAATGGAAAGAGTTGTGCCAAGACATAGATAGAGACGTGTGGGGGGATGGGTTCAAGATTGCGACGAGACGCATGAAAGCTCCTCCTCCGACTGTACCAGCCGAAAAGATGGTGGAGATCGTGAATGCCCTATTCCCAGAAAGGGACGAAATAATATGGACACCAACGGAGGTGGGAGAAGTTCCGCGTTTTACCGAGGAGGAAATGTCGGAGGCATGTGGTAGGCTCAAGAGCGGGAAGGCTTCTGGACCGGATGAAATCCCCCAGGAAATAGTAAAGCTGGTGGCGGAAGAACAACCTAGGGTAATCCTATGGGTTACGAACCGCGCCCTGGAAAGGGGAAACTTCCCCGACAGATGGCAGAAGGCAAGACTGGTGTTGATAAAGAAAGGGGACAAGCCACCAGATGAACCGTCCTCATATAGGCCGGTATGTCTACTCGATACGATGGGTAAGTTAATGGAATATCTGCTTTGGGGGAGGTTAGAGGTAGACATTGAAGAGAAGGGAGGGTTATCGGAGACCCAGTTCGGTTTTAGGAAAGGTAGATCCACGGTAGGAGCGATAAGGCCGGGATAGCTGGGATAGCCGGGGAGGCTATGAGGGCCAAGAAGATCTGTGCGATAGTAACGCTGGATGTTCGGAATGCTTTCAACACGGCGGATTGGGGCGAGATAGTTGAGAAGTTGCGAAAATTAAGAATAGCCTCGTACCTGCTCAGGATAGTAAAGAGCTACCTCGAGAACAGGTGGACAGAGCTGGAAGTTGAGGGCACTACCCAGTGGAGAAAAATGACTTGTGGTGTTCCGCAGGGATCGGTCCTGGGCCCAACCTTGTGGAATATAATGTTCGACGATGCGTTACGCTTACCCCAATTGTTAAGGTGATCGGATATGCCGACGATCTGGCAGTAACAGTCACGGTCAGAACGGTGAGGGAAATCGAGGAGGCGGCGAACACGGCCATTGCAAAAATAGAGATGGGTAAGGGGCAGCGTTACCACATTTGGTAGATTTTTATTTCTTTTTAGTAGAATTTTAAGGATTTTTTTAAAGTTTGGTAGGTAAAATTTGCTGGTAGATTTCTGATAATAATTATCAGAAATCTGCCAGCAAATTTTACCTACCAAACTTTACAAAAATCCTTAAAATTCTACTAAAAAGAAATAAAAATCTACCAAATGTGGTAACGCTGGTAAGGGGCAAGAAGCGCGAACTTGCCCCTGGAAAAACCGAGCTGGTAATCATAACCAGAAAGAGGAATCTCCCTATCATGAGAATAAGGGTAGGGGAGCTGAAAATTGGCCCGAGCCAGGCGATAAAGTACCTGGGCATATGGCTCGATTCGAAATTGACATACGGGGTGCATGTGACGAAATTGGAGGAAAAACTTGGGCGGGTGGCAACAGCCATAGGCAGGCTAATGCATAACACCAGTGCACCGAAGGCCAGCAAGAGGACAGTGCTGTGTAGCGTGGTGCACTCCATTCTCCTGTACGCGGCCCCGGTATGGGTAAGTGCGATGGTAGTGGAAAGAACGCGAAGAAGACTGGCCAGGGTACAGCGATGTGCAGCACTGAGAGTCTGCAGTGCCTACAGAACGGTCTCCTACGAGGCAGTGCTGATAGTGATTGACCTTCTGGCAAAAGAAAGGTGGGAGATATACGAGGGAAGTGGCAGGAAGGAGGCCAATGATAGACTCTATGAGAGATGGCAGGAAAGATGGAATATCTCGAGTAAGGGAAGATGGACGAGGAGACTCATTCCAGATATTAAAAGATGGGTGAAGAGGACACGGGGAGGTTGGGTTCTACCTTACTCAGGCCCTAACAGGACACGGATGTTTTGCAGAGTACGTCTACGACATCGGGAAGATTGAAGACCGAGAATGCATGTACTGCGGGGAGATATACGACGCGGAGCATACTGTGTTCTGGTGTAGCAGGTGGAGAGAAGAAAGGCTACGAGTCATAAACAGGCTAGGCGGCCCAGTTACACCCGATGACATGGTGCTGAGGATGCTAGAATCAGAGGAAAACTGGCAACTCTTGGAGGACATGATAACATCAGTTATGAAAATCAAGGAAGTAGACGAAAGAAACTTGAACCTCTAATTGTTTCAAGGATGTAGTAACAAGAGGACATCTCTGCGGAGGCAGATTATTTCGAACACCTAACACTAAGATTGACCTGATATTCTGACGGTAAGCGAGAGCGGTTCCAGGATATGAGGAAACACTGAAGACAGGGAGGGGGCTCCGGAGGGGTTTTAGCTGGTTAGAGTCCAGCACTACCCAGCGTGACAGATCCAAGGCGCTGGGTGACCATGATGGATTTCCCCTTCTCCCCCCCCCCGCAAAAAAAAAGGTGGAATGTTGTTCGCTGAAAAAAATTATATTAAATCAATTTGACTGTACTGTAATAATGAAAATTATAAATTTTTTGACCATGCTGTTGATTTTTATATGAAGCAAGAAAATAGATCAAATCATGAAAATAAAAATTTTTATGGCATTTTATGGAATAAAACTAATTAAGTCATATTTATAAGCATTTATATAAAATAATAATCAGTAATGCCACACAATTCAGGAGTTAAAGAAAATATTTTCGTAAAACTCGTACAGATTTCAATTGTCGAGATCATTATTTATTTGGCATATGAGACTGATTTATATTTCACTGTATCCCATTTCATCACAAACACATTTTTGCATGAATTGGTAAACGTGTGAGCTTTTGACAGCTGCCCTGATTGATTGGTTAATTGTAATTCAGGCAAGTAATTAAAACTGCCAATTAAGTCTCTCCAGTTGCAGCTAAAATGGGAGTCTGCCTGAATATGTGATAGATTTGAGATATTTATTTATGTAGTGATTGATTTTACCTGTTACAATACTTTTTAAAAATGTAAATATAGTAGATTTTTAAAACTATTACTCATGTTTCAACAGAAGGAAGTTTTAAATAAAGCATTTGCACTATGTTTAACTATTAACAGAACTAACATCGCTTAAGTTTAATATTGTCAGTACTTTACGTAAAGAGACTTAACAGGTCTTAAATAGCGAAGAACCACAAATCCTATAATTTTACTTCCACATCGAGTGGATGTATATAGTAACAACAAAAAAAAATTTTTATTTTTCAAATAGGCTTAAAATATCATGAAACGACGAGATTTTAAGTTTGAGCAAAAAAAAAATTTCTGTCTGTCGGTCTGTCGGTCTGCAACTTTTTTTGTGCGCACGTTTACTCTGGAACCGTTTAAGATATTGACTTGAAATTTGGTACACATATGTACTTTAATGAGATCTAGAACTAGATTATATTTCCATCTTGTTCCGTCGAAGGCTTGGGGGTAAATTGGGGTCAATTTGGTGTAAATGGGTAAATCAAGCAGGTGAGAGTCCATGAAATTGGTATTTAGTATATACAAGAGATGCCAAAAAAATTTTTGGCATTAGCCACCCCCATTACCACCCCCACCACATTATTAAAAGGGGTAAAAAAAAATTTGATTTAGTGTACGTACAAGAACCAGAAGCCTCAAAATATTTTTTTTGCTTCGTCCACCCCCACCCCCACCCCACTATCGATGTGGGGTATCGTTTTATGGGTTTTTGGGTAGAGGATTTCAAATATTTTATTATTAAAGTTCTATAAATAATTATTTCCACATACAAAGTTTTTTCGATGTCAGTGACTTGGACAGAGAATCTGGATGTGGAAGTAGTGATTCCTTAGGCAGCGGTTTTTTAATAGCATTACTGCAGTTTATGCATTTATTATATTTAGATCTACATTCTCCCTCATGCTGCAATGAACATTTATAACATACCTTATTGTTTTTGTAATCTTTTGCAAAAAGCCTAAGCATTTATAGCATCTTATTACATTAACATAATCATACGTCTTACCTCTTGACCATCCTATATATACCTTATCATGATTTATCATTTTCATTAAGCCTTTTTAATATTCTTAAACTAGCTGACCCAGCAAACGTTGTTTCGCCATATGAATTATAAATTTTTGTCCAAAAAATGAAAAGAAAATTTCTGGATAGGGCCACCCTTATCAGCTAGGGATATAAAAAATAGCCTACGATCTATTCTCAGACCTACCAAATATACACCAAAAATTTCATAAAAATCGGTCAAGCCGTTTCGGAGGAGTTCGATAACAAACACTGTGACATGAGATTTTTATATATTAGATAGATGAAACCCTTCTTGTTCTGTCTGTCTGTCGGTCTGTCTGTAACTTTTTTTGTGCGCATTTTTACTCTGGAACCGTTTAAGACATTAACTTGAAATTTGGTACACACATGTACTTTAACGATATCTGGAACTAGATTATATTTTCATCTTGTTCCGTCGAAGGGTTGGGGGGTAAATTGAGGTAAATTTGGTGTAAATGGGTGAATCAAGCAGGTAAGAGTCCATAAAATTGGTATTTAGTACATACAGGAGAAGCTAAGGTCTTAAAAAAAATTTTTGGCATTAGCCACCCCCATTTCCACCCTCACCCTATTATGAAAGGGGATACAAAAATTGTGATTTAGTGTATGTACAAGAACCAGAAGTCTCAAAATATTTTTTTACTTCATCCACCCCCACTACCACCCCCCTATCACCACCCCCACCCCACTACCGATGTGGGGCATCGTTTTATGTGTTTTTGGGGAAGAGTATTTCAAATAATATATTATTAAAGTTCCATAAACAATTATTTCCACATACAAAGTTTTCTCGATGTGAGTGACTTGGATAGAGAATCTGGATGTGGAAGTAGTGATTCCTCGGGCAGCGGTTTTTCTTTTTAAAACTGTTAATAATTTAAAAATAAATGTCTTGTATTTTTGCTCACATTATTATTAGAAAACCGCTGTCCAAGGAATCACTACTTCCACATTTTCTATCCAAGTCACAATAAGGAAAGAAGAGTGCCAAAGTCTTATGGGACTTTGGGCCCAATAGGTCCCAGTTTGTAAAGAGTACGAAGTTATTGTACTTGGTCTTGCAAACAAAAAAGTCAATCGCCGTAATCCCCAAAATTGAGCTATTTCCAAGATATTAGTTCGTGAAGCCGCTTAAGTGCATAAATTACACTGGCCTACAAATGGAAAAAAGTCATGCTCAGCGAACTAAATCATTGTACTCCCATTTATTTCGGCTCGCTGAAATTGAATATGTTTTGGTCTTACTTATCATGAATTTTTCAAGTATTTCAAAAAAGTGCTTTTTCCTTAGATGGTTACACTATATGTGTCAAAACGTTAAATATAAAGGCCACACACAAAAAAAGTGATCTGGCCTACGGACCAGACCAGTGTAGCCTTATGTATTTGGACCCGCTGAAATCGAATCTGGAGTCAGAATTGTCAGATTGGTTCTTTTTTCACTCCCAACCCCCAAAAAAATTCGGGGGCGTACATTGAATCGTGGCCACCCGGTATATTTCATCTGAAACAAAATCACTATTAGAAAATAATAAGAAAATATTTTCACTGACAGGAAACCTTTATTTACTTGACAGGCATAACAAAAAAAAAATAATCACTCTTTTAGAGCCCCATAGCTCGTTTAGTAATTAAAAATAAATATTTTCTATTTCTGCTTACATTATTATTAAAAAATAATTTTGGGTATTTAGCAGATAATTTTCCAAGAAACCATTCTTTCTTTTTATATATTGTTGATCCAAATCTGATCATGTTAGTATATAAACAAGAAATTCCCCCTACGAAGAATTTTGCCAACTTCTTTCGTACACTTAGTGTCTAACGTTCAGTTTGAAAAATAAGAAAATAACCATATAGAAAGAATGGCTCTTTTCTTATTTTTCATGCTGAACGTTAGACATTCAGTGTATGAAAGAAGTTGACAAGATGTTTCGTAGGAAGAACTTCTTGTTGATATACTAGCATAATCAGACTTGGATCATCAGTATATAATACAGTAGCTAGAGGTTTTGACTTCGGAATAATGTCATAATAAACGAATTTCGTTCATTTTTGGTAACATAATAGTAATCGCATCAAGGAAAAGTTTCTATATTATGCGGCGGCTTGCTAATTTATATGGGGTGGATGCCACCCCTAAAACAAAAACGTTGCAGTTGAAAGAGAATTAAATTTTAAGAAGAAAAGGCTCTATGCAACTTTTCATTCAAATTGATAGTCCTTAAGTTATAACGACTAAAAAATTGGGATTTTAGCTTGAAAAAAAAGGTATTTCAAATAGGTTTTCGTCGAATAAATCGAAAGGTATTACTTTGAGCAAAAACGCGCTAGAGACAAATAAGAAAGCTATTAAATTGAGGATGAATTTCTTTTTCTTTTCTAATTTCTGTAGAGTTAATGGTTTCGGAGATCTGGAAATATAAAGGTGGTGTCTGAACGTCAATAGGACGAAGTATTTAGTTTAAATGTTAAATATCTTAAAGACTCTTACGTTAAAAATGCTAACAATCAAAATGAAAGTCCATTAAATAGGATTTCAAATTATTTTGTGGTTATTCCTATGGCATAGAAAACAAAAAAGTTATGACAGAAATAATGCCTTCTTTCAAATTGTTTTAATAAAAACGTCGCCATTTTGTTAATGCAAGCAGTCAGAAATTAAAGAAATATATTCTCATATACTGTTTTTCGATAGTATATAGTATGATCTAGATGCTCAAATTTTTTCGTCCTCTTATAGCGCTTGCTTTAGAAAAAAATGGGGTCGTTGCACGTATTTTTTTTATTGCATATTCTGAAAATATAATGAAAAATATTAGACCCGTGTTTTTTGTTTTTTTTTTGCATGCGTTTTAAGGGTGTAAATTAGCATAAAAGTTGAAATGATGACGTAGCGCGGGCAACGTCGAATACCTCCGAAAATAGTCGGAACTTACCGATCCATCCGTGCCCGTCCCTGTCATTCAAGCGCTAGAGATGGGTCCGGTTCCTTTAGTGGTTTCGGTCCGTTTGGAACCGTTCCGCTTGTGGATTCGTTCCATCGGATCCGCTTCAAAATGTTTACGCAATTAGATAGGAAACTAAAAATTGTCCATCACTTTTTTCTATTATTTTTATACAGGTATCTACTATCTATCAATATCAAGTCAATGGATATTTTTGTTCTTTTTTTGTTGCATGCGTTTTAAGAGTGTAAATTAGCATCAAAGTTGACGTAGGCGGGCAACGCCGAATGCCTCCGAAATTAGTCGGAACTTACCGATCTATCCGTGCCAGTCCCTGTCATTCATAACAAAACAAAATGTTTGTGTTGGTTTGACAGTTTGATATTGTGCATGTTAATTTTAAAAGGTCCTCTGGACACACGTCACTCCCGCGCAAGAATTTTATTGGCTCCTGGAGTTACCAGGCAACCTGTCTCTTTTACAAATCTTGACCTAAGCCTATGTGTCGATCAATAATCCGACGCAAGAGCATCATCGTTTTCAATTTGGTGGTTTAAATTTCGGACAGTAGTTTGGTCAATTCATGTAACATAGGGCATTAACAAACCCACAGTTACATTTTCCATACAAAATCACACTCAATTTCGATATAGTGCAACGACCCCAGTACACACATATCATACCAGATCAATGGACCGCAGACCCGGTTCGATCGACATCGTGGATTCGTTCGGACCCATTCCACCTCCGGATTCGTTCACTTGAAACAGGTCCGCCCGGACCGCCCATCTCTATCAAGCGCATCAGCGTTTTCATGACGTAGCAAGGACACAGGAATTGTGCTGACGGCGCCATTTATTTTAAAGTGGTGTAGTTCAAATTTTGCGCAATAGTTTGGTCAATTTATGTAACACAGGGCATTAACAAACCCACAGTTACATTTTCCATACAAAATCAGACTCAATTTCGATATAGTGCAACGACCCCATTGCATTTTAATCTGTAAAGGGATTTTGGAATAGACGTAATATTTTTGTTTCTTTGGAAATATCTCCATAAACATTAGTTTTGGAGAAAATATGGTGGATATCAAAAATGAAACTTATAAACTGGGAATTAATTTACTTTTTTTAAATATTTGTGTGGGGTTGATAGTTTCGGAGATATTTAATTTTGTAGAAGGAATCCCACCGTTTTTAGGATAAAATATTAAGTATAAAATGTTGAATATCTTAGAAACTACGACACCATCAACAATTCCAAGGAACAAAATCAAAGATAATTAATCAATCTTTAAAATGACTTTTTGTTTGTTTCTATGTCACAAAATGTAAAGAAGTTATGGGCGATAATACAAAGTGCGTTTTCACATTTTTTCTAACAAAATGTCACCACTGCAATTCATTGTAATTGCTTAGTAATAATTTTTTTTTCAGAAATGCTGTTTTTCGGTAAATAATAGCATCCCCTAGATGCTCATTTTTTTTATCGTTTAAAACACTTGTTTTAAAAAAAATTCCATCCGCCATATTAGAGCCGCCATTTTGAATTTTTTAATTTTGACTTCAGATTCGTAATCAGTGATCCCAAAAACATAACTATTCTATCTTTCAAAAATAAATTAGAAATACTTTTTCAAATATTGAATATTAAAATTTGGTGGTAATTTTCACCCCTTGAGGGTAAAAGCAAGTATCCGGGTCATATAGAAACTGAAGACGATATCCTTTTAGAACAATAATAACCCATAAAGAAAAATTATCATTTAATATGAAATTATTCCGAAATTTTAGATATTTTTTACCTCTAGGTACTGTACTAATAGAGAAAGAATGGTTATTTTCCTGTTCTTCATACTGAATGTTAGATATTAAGTATATGAAATATATCGGGTTTTCCCGTTGCTCTAGGGTGGTATATATCATTGCATCGAATATCACTCCTTTTTCGTCGTAATATATTGCAAATTTGATATCAAATAAGAACTCAGCAACCTTCAAAATATCCAAATACCGTCTCATATGCTTTTCAATGAAGAAATAACACTATTTGTTCATTTCACCACATGGGAGCACGACGAAGCCATGATATATCACAAATCGGATATCAAAATAGTACTCAGCCTCCGTAAAACTTTCGGATATGGGATCAGAAGCTATTTAAGAAAACAGGATTTCTCCATTTATGCACATCCGTGGAGGAAGATATGATATATCATGGTATGTCCTAGATTCTCATGAAGAATCGCGATTTGTCCATTCAACTTGTGTTTGGCGACACTTTCAACCCCCATTTTAACCCCCTTGGGATTATAAGTTCAAAAAATTGCTTCTTATTGGGTACTTACCTTTTAAAAGCAATATCTCCATCTAATTCTAGATTTCTATGTCCTGTGGTTTAGATTGTGCGTTGATGAGGTCACTCAGTAAGGACAAACTATTTCATATACATTTTTTTACAGGGCTGTAAATTGCTTCAATGAGACAAAATCCCCGAAATTCCCCATATTGTGATGACCAATGAAAAAAATGGACAGCTTCTGGAACCTCCCCATCAAACGTTTGCAAAGTTTCGTTAATTTAGTTAATACCTGACTTGTTACCGCTGAGCGATGCAGACCTCCATTCTGCAGATGCTCGAACTTAAGGCGGCATCACATAGAGAATAGTTAGTGACTTAAGGCTCATCAAGCTTGGCTCGACAAAGCTTGGCAAGCTTTGCATTCCGGCCGCGTGTGTTGGTTCTTGGCGCGTTGACTGTGGGCATAAGAGGTCAGTGCTGTATTGTAGAAAACTAATATAGTGAAACATAACGACAGACAAAACGCTATTGAATTGCACTCTGCTCCATGGTACACGCAAGCCTGAAGACACGCGTTTTTTTGACTCGCATCAAATTTATTGTCAGAAGGGAGGAAGGTTCCAGCCGCGCCTTTACCACTGCTCATAGCGGTAGCATAATGGGACACATACGGCGTTGCCAGGTCAAAATTTTAAAAGTTATCAGACGACCATTTAAGAAGTTGCTAAATCTGACTAAAGTTTCCCTAGATTTAAAATTCTTTTTATTAAATAAAGATTTTGATTTTTTGAATTTTTTTTTTACAAAACAGACTTGTATTTTGTAGGACATGTAATTTTTTGAAACTATTATATTAAGTTCACTGTTCTATGTAATGTGATTCACATACGAAATCAGCGCTCTCATCTAATTATTTCATTGCCAGACATAGTTTAGGTGTATTAAATGGTTTTCAACTAGAAAGTAATTGTCTACTAACCGCTAGAGGGCAACAAGCTCTTGGCTATTCAATTGTAACGATTAACGTAAACAATTTTGTAATAAATGGTTCGTAACTCGAACTTAATGTTTGTCTATCTGCTGCTAAAGGGTAATAAATTTTACGAAATAAAAATCATTAGAAATAGGTATTTTCATAAAAGTTTTCACTAAATCACTAGATTGAAAGAAAATCACCAGATCTAGTGAAATTTCGCTAGACCTGGCAACATTGGGACACAAGGTCTGAGTTTGGCGACTTTTCGTCGCACTGCTGAAAGACGAAGAAGAAAAGGCTTGGTGTGTCTGGCTCGTTATTCGCCGTGGGCGCCTCGTGACTGGGGCAATCCTTTTTCGACGAAAAATGAACGGAGAAGAGTGAAATGTGTATGTTGTTGATATCAGAATAACGTCTACTTTCTGACGGTCCAATAAAAAATGGATATTATGTCGCCAACCGATCAGAACCAATATCTTTTCAACTCATGTACGATACCAGTATTAAGCTTGAGCCAAATTTATTCAAAATCGATCTGATAGTTTCGGTGTTATTGTTTCCACAGATACATACACACATACATACATAAATTTTTCAAAAAACACTTTTTTATTACCACGACCTCAAAACGAAAGAGCTGGTTTATCTTAATTTTCCATTTTGGACTAATTGCAGTAACTTTCCCATTTTTATGGGTAGGGAAGTTAAAATAAAAGATTACCGAAACAGTAAACAAATAGCGATTTTATACCCCACCGTATAAATTCCATTTTTATGGCTGGGTAGGTTAAAATCAAATAGCAAATACGGGAATACGCAATTATTACAAATAAGTAAAGGCAGTTATTTATTAGGAACAATAATAATATTTAGATTAAGTGATTAGCTTTAATTCTAAACACTACATTAAAACATTTGTCCTTTAATGAAAAATCATGGTTTAGTTTGCGTACTTGATGGAATATTTTTTGTCATCATTTTTGTATTTGGGTTCGCCTATCCTGAAGGTTTGACACCTTGCTTTGTATGGAGTACAGCACTTTGTGTTTATTTTTGGTCTGAAGTTCCCTGAATATTCGCTCTACGGATACATTAAAAAATGGGGACTAAAAAAATTAAACTCAACATTTAAAAGAAATCTTTGGATACCAGCATTATTTTCCAATTCAAAAATTGAAAATAAAATATGCACGTCGAGTAGTACTTTTATGACATCTGTATCAAATTATCTGTAGTTACTGTAGGTTTACCCAATATTTCCACAAACAAAAACGCCCTAAAAATTACCTGTAGATATATGAAATTCCACACTTTGTGGATTCCCCACAAATTGGAGCACATAGATTATTGGTATTAATATATAAATACATTATTTACCACCTTTTATTTTTGGCAGCTATGTATCTCCAAACATTTATATCGCTATATAAAATTTAAAGGTACTCGCTGGCGCAACGCAACTGATGGATTTCAAAATAGCCAAAGATAAAATCGTACGTAAGCAGCAAATGAATAGTTGAAGTCGTTATTGTGACCACGACTGTACTATAGTTTCACTAATTTTGTTTGAATAAAATACAAGTACGAATTATGGCAGAAGTATTTTATTCTTTTAATTTTTGTGGCTCTATCAGCAACAGTCAACATAATACTTTGGAGAATTACTAAATCAAATTAATTCCAGTTTTATTTCATTTTACATTTTTTTATCTCCTTCATTAATCTTCACCACAATAAGGAAAGAAACATAAATCACCCCTTTTATGCGGTTATTAAACTTTCACTCAGATTCTCCGAGATTTTTCATCGATGATGTGAAAAAAACATTTGAAGGTCTCGTGAATAATGAACCATGAACTAAAAATTATTCAGTTGATGTTTACATTATAAAAGAGGAATTGGAAGAAAAAATCGATAAAAGTAATTCGTAATATTCTGAATTGAACATGAATTGATAAAATTCATAATAGTTTATTGATTTGAAGACATCTCATTGATTTATAGCAAGCGACACGTTAAAATTTATTTATACGTTATGCAAATGATAATAATATTTATAATATAATACCTACATGTATGTTACATGTACATTTTCTTTTGTATAAGGCTATGTTTCTGCTGCATTAACATTCTTATTTTTCTGAACGATGATTGTGACGCGATATAGGAAAGTTAATTAACCTAATAAATGTTTCTTTTAAGATATAATTTAAAAGTAATTACTCCACATAGGTTATGTTTTCATACATAATATCGTGGGCTTGCAGCAGAAAGTCATTAAGTCAAAATATTTAGTGGTGGATAAAGTAAAAAAATATTGTGAGGTTTCTGGTTCTTGTACACACACTAAATCACATTTTTTTTTCATCCCCTTTAATAATGGGGTGGGGGGTGGTAATGGGGGTGGCTAATGCTAAAATTTTTTTTGAGACCTTAGCTTCTTTTGTCTATACTAAATATCAATTTTATGAACTCTTACCTGCTTGATTTACCTATTTACTCCAAATTTACCCCAATTTACCCCCCAACCCTTCGACGGAACAAGATGAAAATATAATCTAGTTCTAGATCTCGTTAAAGTACATATGTGTACCAAATTTCAAGTCAATATCTCAAACTGTTCCAGAGTAAACGTGCGCACAAAAAAGTTACAGACCGACAGACCGACAGACAGACCGACAGACAGACCGACAGACCGACAGACAGACAGAAATTTTTTTCGCTCAAACTTGAAATCTCGACGTTTCATGACATTCTAAGCCTATTTGAACAATAAAAATTTTTAAAAAATTTTTTGTCGTTCTATACTTCCACTGGATGTGGAAGTAAAATAGGGGAATTAATTCGTGTAGGGATCAATTTTTGTATAGTTGTCAATGGGACTGTCCTGAACAAAATACTAAAAGTCCTGGTAGTTTAAAGGTCCCCTTTTCACGTCATTCTTGAATAACTCGAAAACTACGACCTCTAGAGCGAGAAAGTATCCTTATACAAAATTAAACTAAATTTTTTTTAAAATAAGTTCCTATTAATTTTACTTCCACATCCAGTGGAAGTATAGTAACGAGAAAAAAATTTAAGAAAATTTTTATTGTTCAAATAGGCTTAGAATGTCACGTCGAGATTTTAAGTTTGAGCGAAAAAAAATTCTGTCTGTCGGTCTGTCTGTAACTTTTTTTGTGCGCACGTTTACTCTGGAACCATTTAAGATATTGACTTGAAATTTGGTACACATATGTACTTTAACGAGATCTAGAACTAGATTATATTTTCATCTTGTTCCGTCGAAGGGTTGGGGGGTAAAATGAGGTAAATTTGGGGAAAATAGGTAAATCAAGCAGATACGAGTCCATAAAATTGGTATTTAGTATATACAAGAGAAGCTAAGGTCCCAAAAAAAAATTTATTACCACCCCCAACCCATTATTAAAGGGGATGAAAAAATTGTGATTTAGTATGTGTACAAGAACCAGAAACCTCAAAATATTTTTTTACTTCATCCACCCCCACTACCAACCCCTATCACCACCCCCACCCCGCTACCGATGTGGGGTATCGTTTTATGGATTTTTGGGGTAGAGGATTTCAAATATTATGTTATTAAAGTTCCATAAACAATTATTTCTACATACAAAATTTTTCGTTGTAAGTGACTTGGATAAAAAATCTGGATGTGGAAGTAGTGATTCCTTGGGTAGCGGTTTTTTATGTAGGATCAATATTTTACGAGACAGGGTGGAAAAATCACGAATTAAAAAAAAATCGAATTTTAACGACAAATGAAATTTGAATACTAAATGAATTAAAACCAACAGAAAAACTATATTATTAGTAATACAGGATTATCTTAAATCTAAACATTTTAGAAGTCAGCAAAATCACCATCATCATCGTCGTCGTCCAAATTGTCGTCCAATGGTGCACCATTCGTACATGTACCACGGCAAGTGCCCCATACCATTGAGCATGGAATGCCGGCTTTTCGGCAACCACAGCGAACCTCAATACCCAGTAGAACATCGGCAAAAGATGGAGTTCAAGATCGATTCAGGAGCTACTGGTTCTTTGGTGGTAACCGGGGTTAGCGATCCATTTTCCCCTCGGTTCCATCCCGATTGGTTTGGGGGTAGCTATTGCTGTATCTGTAAGTAAGTAAGCGAACCGCTGTAAGGAACAAGAAATTTTGTAAAAAATAGTTATTATAGCTGCGAATGAACTCTGAAAGAATGTTGTTGCGCAGCTCCTTTGATTGGTGGCAGTGTAGCTAGATCAGGTTTTGACTTGGTGGATGATTTTAGGAACGAAGTATATCGGTGTTATTTAAGTCTCGATCATCTGCAGTCGCTTGGTAGATCGCTGAAAACATCTTATTCCATTTTACGTGGTGAAGTAGGAAAGAAAGAAATATGTAAAAAGAGACCTTTAAACTACCCCCACACCTCCGCACTCCCCCCCCCCCGATCAGTATGTTGTTCAGGACACTCCCCCCCGACAACTATACAAGAATTGGCCACTAAACGAATTATTTTCTCTAATCGGCCTTTATTTAACATCAAGCTTTCATTTTATACCATTAAAACATGATTTTTAAAAATTCGCGACTTTTCCACCCTCTATATCTCGTATAGTACTGATCCTACATAAAAAATGCATAGGAACTTATTTGCAGAAAATTTTATCTAGTTTAATTTTGTGTAAAAATACTTTTTCGCTAGAAGTCGTAGTTTTCGAATTATTCAAGAAAGACGTAAAAAGGGGACCTTTAAACCTTTTAGTATGTTGTTCAGGACACTTCCCCTGACAACTGTACAAAAATTGGAAACTACACGAATTATTTCTCCTAATCGGTCTTCTTTGAACTTCGTTGACTGGATTATATTTTGCTGCAGAGATGTTTTGGTTGAGCCGTAACTAGATAGATAGAGGTGGTTAGGGAATATAATGTGGCTGAAGGTATGCGATTTTTCAATTGTTTTCAGCCTACCAAACCATTGCATGAGTGTTTCAAAGGCTAAAACTCAACGTCGACAAAAATAACTTAGCTGAAGACAGCTACATTCATTTGTGTGCCAGACGTGTTCCATATTCGACCACATTCAAAATGTTTAGATTAAGTCGAAATGCGTGTCGAATATTCAGTATTTTGATGCTTCTATAAACTACTTCGGTGTCAATCAAATTCCTCAAAATATGTCATTATATCGTTTAAAGAAGGCCTCTAAAATGGATTCCTTCAGTTGAAGATTATAAAAGAGACCAAAGTGGACGTGTTGACATCTACAGAGTGTCCCAGAAGTATATGGGATTAAGACTAAAAGTACCTGTAATTTTTTTCCCTAGGAGCGCCTCCCTTTGGAACGATTTGCCTTTTGAAGGAGGTTTTTGCATGCTTATAAATTTCAAACTACTGTATCGATTGTAATAAAGTTTGAAGAGTAGATAGGGTAGGTATTAGAAACATTTTCAGAATTTGAGTTGATATTATTGCTTAAACAATTTTCGAAAAAAACCCTTGCTTGATACCGAACATGTCCCAATTCTTCAGTAAAACGCGTGTTTTCTCACATGTCCATGGAGTGGAAGAACGTAGAGGAGTGGAATTGACCAAGGTAGAGCTACAAATTACAATGAATATGGTTATGCCCAGTTTGCCGATAAAGTTAAAAACGATAATGTTTTTTTATCTTGCTCGAAAAAGTATCAAATATTCCTGTATTTAATAGATCATTAAAATGGAGGTCAATATTGTTTTGCGGTACATGAAAAACATTCAGTAACCATGAAGTTCCCAAGATAATTATTTTTCGATCATTTTCACTTACAGAAGAGGGGGCGAGTTCCAACAAAATATGAAGAAAAATTTAGACCCTCTCTTACAGGTTAGGAACGCTTGTTTCGATTTCAATAAACCAAAAAGTGGCAACCATCTACGTGATTTTATTTTTTTTTCATTCATGGAAGAATTATCCTGTATGCGTAATTGATCTGTTTTTATGTAAACTCTAACTATTCATTGCACCGTAAGAAATTTACATGTCAATCTGACTATCCCAAATTAATTTTGCTGTGTTTGTATACAAAATTTGACGATGATGTCAGTCCTGATCTCTTTTGAATAAACTAATTTTTTCTCGAAAATTGTACTAATGCGTACTAATAACAAATTTTAAGTGTTATGTTTTAATTCACTATTATCTTCAATCTTTCTATGAAATTTGTTACATTTATCTTTACATTAAATATTGCTTTTAATAGGTCAAACGTGATGTCGAGCCATTTTAATGTTTACTGATTACAAAGATAATAATTTCAGTGTCTATTTTCATATACCGACAATTCCTACGGAATTCCTATTTCTCATTCACTGATTTTATAATTTTACCGCAATTAGTTGGCAGCTTGTAGGTACTTATGTATGTGTCCGATGATAAGTAATTAAATGGTATGGTATGGTTTGCTTTTCGTATGATTTTATTTACATCCTCTTTAACAAGTCAAAATTGAGGAGATTATATTATTAATTCATGCAAAACTGGCATTTAAAAGATAATACGAGAATCTACCATATTGGCGTATTTCTGAAAACGGTTTATTAACTCGAAACGTAGAAGAACAAAAACATCTTAACAAAAAATAAATATTTGAATTTAATGGTAAAAAAAAACAAAAATGTACAACATTCTGCGAAAAATATCGTTAGTTTGTGTAAAAGTAAAGAAAAAGGAAATGAAAAAAATAAAATAAAAACAGAGTTATTTATTGGAACAGCGGATTAAACAGAACATGTAACTGTATACAAAGTTCTTACACTTCAAAGTTGGAATTTTTAAATATCAGAGAAAAATACATTTTTTACCAGTTTGGAATAGTAAGTAATTTTTTATTCAAAAAGAAAACTCAAATCTTTCCTTATCGATACCAGTCATAACAAAGAACGAAAATCGCAAGTTCAACGAAATTCATTTATAGAAAAACTATGTTTCCCAGCCACTTTATTGAGGTATCAAAAGAGTTCTGTTACAATTTGAACATTTATGCTACACTTATTTGTCGTGGGCTCTTTGACACCGATTCAACCATATTCATATATATTATTTCCCTAAATAATTTACTTAATATTTCCTCATTTATTAGAACAGAAGCATTTAAATGAAAATATGAATGTAATCTTTTTAATTCGTATCTTGTGACATTTAATAACTTCCACATCCAGTGGAAGTATAGTAACGACAAAAAAAAAATGAAAATATTTGTTGTTCAAATTGGCTTAGAATAGAGAATATTATTTAGGTATTATGCAAATCACAACTTACACACTTTTTATTTATTATGAAAATACCTACTTTATATATTGTTGCCTTAATCTGGGCACGCTAATATACTAGTTAGGTAATAGTATATTACGTAATGAGTGTTGTAAGAAGCATATTACGCACGAATGGAAAAGTTGCTGATGTCGCGTAGCGGCGAGTGCGTATTTCCATGAATGCGTAATAGCTTTACAACTCGAATTATGTACTATACTTTACCTACGATCATATTTATTTATTTATTTAGTAAAATCTAGATTTAGTTTACTTGTCAACAATATTATTCAACAAATATTATGTCAGTATTGACAGCGTTTGAATATTACGTAGGCGCATTTATTTTTTAAACCCCGCGTCAGCGATATAAGCCACCTATAATTGCGTGTCCCGTGCGTTTTGTTTACTGTGCGATTTGTTTACAATATGTAAAGTTCAACTTACACAGATGGCAGGTAGTGTGTTTTTTACTATTTACAGTAGTAATCGTAGGTAAATACTTTAAAACACTCATTATCGGAGAATCAATCAAAACAACTACTCTTCTAGCTAATACTGACGAAGTATTGAATTACGTGATAGGATTCTTAGCATTTTAAAGAAAAAAGTGTATTGAAAATACTTAAATCATTGATTCAAATTTAGTCATTCACACTTTTTTATTTAATATGAAATTATCTACTTTCTGTATATTGGTACCTTAATCGGGTCACGCTAATATACTATTTATGAAAAATACTTTAAAATACTCATTTTGTTAAACCAATTAAAACAACTACTCTTCTAGCTAATACTGACGAAGTATTGAATTACATGATAGGATTCCTGGCATTTTAAGGCAAAAAACCGCTGCCCAAGGAATCACTACTTCCACATCCAGGTTCTCTATCCAAGTCACTCACAACGAAAAACTTTGTATGTGAAAATAATTGTTTATGGAACTTTAATAATATAATATTTGAAATCCTCTACCCCAAAAACCCATAAAACGATACCCCACATCGGTAGTGGGGTGGGGGGTGGTGATAGGGGGGGAGGTGGATGAAGTAAAAACATATTTTGAGGTTTCTGGTTCCTGTACATACACTAAATCACAAGTTTTTTTCATCCCCTTTAATAAGGGGGTGGGGGTGGTAATGGGGGTGGCTAATGCCAAAATTTTTTTTGAGACCTTGTATATACTAAATACCAATTTAATGGACTCTTACCTGCTTGATTGACCTATTTACCCCAAATTTACCCCAATTTACCCCCCAACCCTTCGACGGAACAAGATGAAAATCTAGTTCTAGATCTCGTTAAAATACATATGTGTACCAAATTTCAAGTCAATATCTTAAACGGTTCCAGAGTAAACGTGCGCACAAAAAAAAAGTTACAGACAGACAGACAGACAGACAGACCGACAGACAGACCGAAAGACAGACCGACAGACAGAATTTTTTTTTTCGCTCAAACTTAAAATCTCGACGTTTCATGACATTTTAAGCCTATTTGGACAATAAAAATTTTTAAAAATTTTTTTGTCGTTACTATACTTCCACTGGACGTGGAAGTAAAAATATATTGAAAATACTTAAATTATTTATTGAAATTCATTCACAACAATTATTGAACCGTACATTCTATTTCAACTCTAGAAAAGTTGTACAAGTTTTTTCGAACTCGTTAGTTCTCATCAGAAGAGTATAGAAACATTCATTCATTGTTTACAACCCTAATCTTGATTTATTTTTACAATTAATTATTTTTTATTTATTTGCTTTTATCTTATCATGATTAGAGGATATTATTTAGGTATTATGCAAATCACAACTTACACACTTTTTATTTATTATGAAAATAACCTACTTTCTGTATATTGTTGTCCTAATCTGGGCACGCTGATATACTAGTTAGGTAAATACTTCAAAACACTCATTATTGGAGAATCAATCAAAAGAACTACTCTTCTAGCTAATACTAATATATTAGTATATTAGCGTGCCCAGATTAGGGCAACAATATACTAAAAGTAGGTATTTTCATAATAAATAAAAAGTGTGTAAGTTGTGATTTGCATAATACCTAAATAATATTCGCTAATCATGGTAAAAGCAAATAAACAAACAATAATTAATTATTGTAAAAATAAATCAAGAATAGGCTTGTAAATAGTGAATGAATGTTTCTATACTCTACTGATGAGAACTAACGAGTTCGAAAAAACTTGTACAACTTTTCTAGCGTTGAAATAGAATGTACGGTTCAATAATTGTTGTGAATGACTGAATTTCTATAAATAATTTAAGTATGTTCAATATATTTTTTTGCCTTAAAATGCCAGGAATCCTATCATGTAGTTCTATACTTCGTCAGTATGTAAATTATTATTTATCATTTTAAGTATCGTTAACTTATTTTTATGTTTATAATTTAACTTTTATCATTTTATTGTCTTTTTCATGTAATAGAACGAGGTTTTATTCGATAAGAAATCCTTTGAAATCACTCTATTAAATTGGAGAATTTTGGTATTTCAAATGTATCGTAAACCCGTGTTTTATGTCATTACATTTGATAACAATGTTATTTTCATTCTATTGCTTATTTTTACCGTTACAAATTTCTACCTAATGACAAATACTTCTAACTAATAATAAATACATTTACAATAATTAAATTTATTCAGCATTTCATTATTTATCAAATCACATATTGATGTATACTAGGAGGGGTCGAAAAAATAAATTTTTTTTCGAAACACTTTAGAGCGGAAAAATTGCCTATTGTAATAAAAAGAAAAAAACGGCATAAAAAATAAAGTCGGTTAACATCTTAAGTTCGCGCACCGTACTTAAAGTTTATAAAAAATGGCAAAAATCATGATATTTTTGTATTTTTTTTCTGTTAGTTAAAACTTTTAAAATAAACAAGCTTTAATTTTTTATGCTTGTTTTATGGTTTAAATAACCTAAATAAATTAAATTCTGATGAATAATCTAATTTTTTCCGTTCGCGCAACGTCTTAGAGAAAACAGAAATTTACCAATTTTTCGCAATTTTCGCAACTCTTCGCTCGTGTTGCTAGAACAAAACGATCCAGAACTCACCACGTGGAGGTGATTGCACGTCGAGTTCCACCCACACACTACCCAACCAACCATCCAATTGTTGGGTGTGGTATTTACTCTATATTTACAACTATTTACAAATATTTTCCATAGGTAACACAGTAAGCCAAAGATATGAGTACTATGAGTAGGATTCTTTGGCTTACTGTGTTCTTTACTTTTTCTGTTTTATATCTACAACACATTTAAAGTCGGAAAAATGGGGCATAACCAATCTAGACTTCTGTGTTGCTCAGATATATAGCCATCTCTAGCTTCATGTCCACATACTTCATTCGAGGCCGCTGTCAGAAGTTTGACGCACCTTTCCACAGCCTGGGTGTGATAGGGAAACTTTTGTATTTCTCTGATGGGCTTATTGTCAGAATTGATGAGTGATTTAATATCATCTTCACTTAGGTCCCGCAGCATTGGGGAGGATAGAATACACATGAATTCCAGTTAATAATTTCAGTGTAATCGGAAGCTTGAAAGATTATCTTCGGTTTTTTTTGGGACGGTTTGTCTTGCTTTTAAGATCCTTCTGTAACCAAGTTCCAAAATATGTTCTCTTTCATGGACAAGCATAGCCAACATTCTCTGGGTGCGCAAAGAACGCATTTCGTTCTCTTACTGGATCAACAACTTTAAGTAATTCTTCGGATAAATACCGTGATGTTTGGATGGCTTGAAAGACATGCTTTGGCATGTATGATATACATGCCTGTGTGGTTTGCCATAGAAAAGAGCAAATATTCACTGACGGACCAAAACATATCTTTTAAGCAATCCAAATATCACGATATTTATCCGACGAATTACTTAAAGTTGTGATCCAGTAGTAGAATGAAATGCGTTTTTGCGCAACCAGAGAATGTTCTGTTCGCAATGCTTGTCGATGAAAGAAAACATTCGGGAGCTTGGTTACAGAAGGATCTTAAAAGCAAGACAAACCATCTCAAAGAAGAAGAAATTTCATACCACCGAAGATGAACTTTCAAGCTTCCGATTACACTGAAATTTTATTAATTGAAATTCTTGTATATTGTATCCACCCGCAATGCTGCAGGACCTAAGTGAAGATGATATTAAATCACTCATCAATTCTGAAACAAAGCCCATCAGAGAAATACAAAAGTTTCCCTATCATACCCAGGCTGTGGAGAGGTGCGTCAAACTTGTGACAGAGACATCGAATAAAATATGTGGACATGAAGCTAGAGATGGCTAATTGGCTATATCCGAGCAACACTGAAGTCTAGATCAGTTATGCCTCATTTCTCCAAAAAATCAGACTTTAAATGTGTAGTAGATATAAAAAAGAAAAAGTGAAAAACATAGTAAGCCAAAGAATCCTACTCATAGTACTCATATCTTTGGCTTACTATGTTACCTATGGAAAATGTTTGTAAATAGTTGTAAATATAATGTAAATACCACACCCAACAATTTGATGGTTGGTTGGGTAGGATGTGGGTGGAACTCGTCGTGCAACCACTTCCACGTCGTGAGTTCTGGGTCGTCAATGGAAAAAATTAGATTATTAATCAGAATTTAATTTATTTAGGTTACTTAATACAAGCATAAAAAAACTGAAGCGTGTTTGTTTCGAAAGTTTTAACTAACAGAAAAAAATTACAAAATATCGTGATTTTTGCCATTTTTCATAAACTTTAAGTAAGATGCGCAAACGGAAGATGTTAATCGATTTTAATTTTTTTATGCCGTTTTTCTTTTTATTACAACAGGCAACTTTTCCGTTCTAAAGCGTTCCGAAAAAAAAAAATATTTTTTTCGACCCACCCTAATGTATACTATGTTAGTTGCATATAATGGCTCAGTCAATTGACGATTTGCACGAAAGAAAGTTTGGTAAAAAGTGTCTAGATTGGTATCACTGTAATTCACTGCACATATTGACCAACTCTTCTAATTTCCAAACTTTGCAATAATTAAATAACTATAATATAATAATCATAACATTGTTTTCATTATCTTAAATGTTAAACCTACTTCCATTGAATATAAATCATCTTTATTAGGTTGTTTCGTAGTCTGCAATATTTAAAAAATGTCGAATTAGATATGCAATTTGTCAAACACTGTTTCCAATTCTCAGTTTAGAAGAGTTGGCAGCAGTGATTGATAAAATGCATAATTCGACATTTTTTAAATATTGTAGACTACGAACAACCTAATAAAGATGATTAATATTCAATGGAAGTGGGTTTAACATTAAAGATAATGAAAACAATGTTATGATTATTATATTATAGGTATTTAATTATTGCAAAGTTTGGAAATTAGACGAATTGGTCAACATGTGCAGTGAATTACAGTGATACCAATCTAGACACTTTTTACCAAACTTTCTTTCGTGCAAATCGTCAATTCATTTCGTTTACGTTTTGATTTTATAAGCAATTATGTAATAAACGTTGTGAATATCACAATAGTATTTATTATCTCTGACTTCATTAAATAATTAAAAGTAATAATATGCATTATTCACTGCATTTTAAAGATTTACCAAAACATTTCGGTTCCCGTAATTACTATAATTATCCTTGATCGTCGATTAAAGCTATGGTTATTCACAAAACTAGTCTCTGATCATTAATTAACTTCTAATTATTCCTTACTTGGAAACTTTATTAAAACTATTACCGTCTCAACATTTTTCAATTAAATAACATTTAAGCATACATTTTCCATAATTTATTAGAATCTTGATCAACTTAATTAAAACTTTGCTAGTTTAATACTCATTTTATGCCACTAAACAGTCGTAAACCCGTTTCAAACTCGGCTCATCTACAAGGTTTTTGAGTTAAACATTACATTTTTTGGTCGAGAGACGGCGCTGTAATTAGTGCGGCTTCTTTTTTGCCCACGCGCTGGTGTTTATATTTAAATTAGCACAATTAGTACAAGGAGGACCTTTTCGAGGAGATGTAGTGTTGAGTATTTTTAAGAGACCGCTGGATCTCATTTGCGGGATATTTTATGACCGGTTCGGGCAATCGGCAACTTCAAACGCTCACGTTGTTTACATAATAGAGGTCCTCGGCAGCCGGAAACAATATGAGCCAGGCGCAACGCGAACATCAAAGAAGGCCCGCCGCAGCTGTGCCCCTCCGGCCCCCTTCATCGCAGTGGCGGACACCTGCGGATTTTAAATTCTCTTAAAATCATAAGCATGTGCCGTGAGTTGACCTTCAGTCATAGAAATTATAGTTCGACTTGCACTCAGCCAAAGTACTTTAAAGTAACATGTTTTTAAATAGTTTTATTTACAAAAGTGTTTTAATTACCAAGTACGGTAGTTATAGTATATGGTCCGGCTAGCCAAATTAAAGTATTCGGTATAATTTGGGGGTACTAATTTTCTTTAAGCCACAGCTATATGGGTGTATAGAGATAGCAAAAAACATCTGAAAGTGGTAGCTAACAAAAATGGCGGCCAATCCAAGATCGCGAATGCAGACTTTTCAAAAACGACCGTATCTCAGTGTTATTTTTATTAAATGACTTAAATGAGTTTAAATTGTGAACATTTTGTAACTTCCATTAATTTTTTCGATATAAGCAACAGTTAATTATTAAATCGCGAATTAGCGAAACATATTTGTTTTTACAGATAATTTGCTTGTTTATCATAAATTTTCTTACAACGTAGACGTTTTAGAAACAAATCTTTCCAAAAGATATTGTAGCACAAACTATTAGCTTTAATTTGGTGTATTAAACTTGTTGAAAATGTCTGCACAAAGAGTCAATTCTGTAGAATATGTAGAGAAATTTTCACATGCTGATTCTTCGTATTATAATAAAGCCATGTTATAACTAGTATAAACTATTGAATAATATGTTGTAAGTTGTTTTTAACTACTAGTGGTAATAACGACTTTTATGATTCATTATTAAATTTTGTTTACTTCTTACAGATATCCATTGAAGTCCATTAGAACCTAATCGTATCTTGTAATAGTTATTAAACCTGAAATGACTGCAGTGAAGAAGGAAAAATTTGTAGTAAACACAGAACAGAGATCACAGACGTGCATTATATGTGGGGAATTAGCATCACTTAATGAAGTGCATCCATGGAAGGATTACACTCTTCGACTGTTTTGGGCAATATTGCAGTAGCAAGAAATTTCGAACCAATAAAAAACTGTATGATATATCTGATGAATTTTTAGCAACTGTAAAATTTCATCGCCATTGTCGAGCCAATTTTACTAACATCAAAGCTTTAAGAAAATTAGAAGCAGAAGCTCCATCTTCCCATGCGTCGTCTGAAATTAGTCGGGAGAGTAACTTGTACATCAAATGTGGAAGAAGCGGACGAGTCAGGTTAATTGACATTAAGAAACTTGCATGTGCAGTTGGCAGTGAATCATATCAGCATTACCTGGTTTACATGCATTGACAGGTTGCCATACAGTCAGCGCGTTTTCGGACAAGGGAAATTGAAAACACTGAAACTTACAAAAACGTGAAGAATTTATTTCCTTGTTTTCATTGCTGTGAAGCCAGTTTGCATTATCTACTATTTGATCCAAAAGTTTACATGTCAGTTGTCAAAAAATACCAAAACAAAGACTAAAATATCAAATTTTCCGAAGTAGACAAGGTGATGTTGAATCAACACAACTTCCTCCATGTGAAGACTGTCTTTGTCAAGATTCTATGCCCGCAAACTATCAAGCAGCAATTTGGAAGTGATATCTGGAAAATTATCTTCAAGTTTGATAGACAATGATGAAATACTCTACATCAACTGGATGACGGGAGCACCCGCACCTGAAGCAGTTTTGAAACATTTGAGTTGTTCTTGTGCAAGGTCATGCCAACTACCATCGTGCACTTGTATGATGAATCAGTTCAAATGTACCAGCGCCTGTAAGCTGACTAAATGTGATAATATGCATGAGCCAAAGGAAACTGCAGAAGTTGTATTTTTTGAAGAACGATATGAATGTAGTGTCAGCGAAAACGATTTGTGAAAGTTTAGTGGAAACGATATGGTTAAGGAATATTTCAAAGGGAATAATAAACAATTGTATATAAAATCTGTCTAATCTGTGTGAATAAAAATTTTCATTATTAAAAATTATAAGACTTATATCGGTATTGATTATTGTCGATCATATATTTTTCCGTGACAAAAGGTTAATTTCATAATCGAATTTAAAATTGGCTTTAATTAAGGCTACATTTGACTGAGACAGATCCTTCACTTACTATCACAGTCAAATGTAATTTTATCTAAAGCTCATTTTAAATTCGATTATGAAATTGACCCATACTGTTATTCTTATCACGCAGAATTGTTCCAGTGCACATTGTCCAAACACACAAGTGTGATATACCAAATTAAAGCTAATCGTTTGTGCTACAATATTTGTTGGAAACATTTCTTTCTAAAACGTCTACGTTTTAAGAAAATTTATGATAAACAAACAAATTATCTGTAAAAACTAAAGTATTTTTCACTAATCATTAGTATTACTAATTAATGGTTGCTTATATGGAAAAAATTAATGGGAACTTACAAAAAGTTCACAATTTAAGCTGTCATTTAAAAAAAAAGAACACTGAAATCGGAGAATAACTTAGTGGTTTTTTTAAACGTCTACATCAGCCATCTTGGATTGACCACCATTTTTATTAGCTACCACTTTCAGACGGCAATCATAGTTTTCTTGCTATCTCTGTACACCCATATGACTGCGGTATGAAGGAAAATTAATACCCCCAAATTATACCAATATTTTGGCTGGCCCTTATACTATTAGAAAAGTGAAAGCACCAAGTACCAAACATACAAGGTACTATTTGTACAGTAGGTACTTGAAATGAGCTTCAAATACTATGAAGTGTTTCAAGCACCTTTAAAAGTTCAAGTATTTACTAAGCACCTCCAAACTATTTATTAATTAGTTTACTAATACTTAAAAATAAGCAGCGATTGAGATTAAAACGATATAAATGTCACACCTTTATGGCATTTTTTGTTTTAACATGCTAGGAATCCTATCATGTAATTCAATAGGTATTAGCTAGAAGAGTAGTTGTTTTGATTGGTTTTCTAATAATGAGTGTTTTAAAGTGTTTACCTAATTAGTATATTAGCATGACTAGATTGAGGCACTAATATACAGAAAGTAGGTAATTTTATATTAAATAAAAAAGTGTGTAAGTTGTGATTTGCTTAATACTTAAATAATATTTTCTAATTTATGGTATGATGATTATGAAAAACACAGGAAAATAAACTATTTAGTAGTATATTATTCAACGAGCGGTAATGTAGGTAATAACTCCCGTAGATGAAGTATACTGTATACTGTGTTAAATTACTCAGCTTGTTTATCAGTTAGGTAAATTAACTGTAGAATTTAATTTTTGTACACACTTTTATATTTGTTCTGCGAATTTTCGGGTAATAAATTATGTATTGTATCATTAGCTACTTGTTTTCATTTTGGTGATGTACACTTCTGTGCAATAAAATCCCGTACACCTATATTAAATCATCCTTTATTTATTTGTCAGTGTCACTGTCATATTTTCGAAATGCCGAAATTAACTCAACATGAAAAAATTCTAATTCTCTCTGAAATTGAAGAGGGATGGTCTATCAGAGCAGTTGCTAACCATTATCAAAAGGTGGGAGGAGGAAGGTATCATAAAGGGAAAAGACGGTTCAGGCCGACCGAGAAGTTCAAATCTCGCTCAAGATGAAGGGCTCCTTGGCCATTTGAGGGAAAATTAATTTCAAACAGCACTAGACGCTGTGTCCATGACAAATTTTCCAGCGTCGAGGTCAACAGCTAGCCGAAGGATAGGAAAATCGGAATTAAAAATTGTGTAAGTGCCAAGAAGACCATATTAACAGAAGAACATAAGCAAGCCCGCATTCTGTTTTGTTCAAATTATGTCTATCGCCCGTCGGAGATTTGGAACAATGTTGTGTTTACCGATGAAAAAGTTTTTCAGTCGGTAATGACGGACATATTCGGGTGTACCGTTCTGCAAATGCCAGGTTTCACGAACGCTACGTGTCTTCGCGGAACAGCTCCTGGTGATTTTCTGTTGATGTTTGGACATGGATAATCGTGTATGGTCCTGGCGTAGCGTGGCTGTCATGGGTAATGGTAAATTAATATATTTCCACTGGATGTGGAAGTAAAATTATCACAGGCAGACACGTGCAGAACAGTCATGCAGAAAAATGATTTTTAATGTTTTGAGCTTTCAGAATCTGGCCTTATCTCGGACACAATTTTTCAACGTCAATTTTTACATTTGTTATAAATCGAAATCATTAAATCATTAACATTTTTCCAAATACCTTACTTATGACATTTCACAATCAATGTCACTTTTTTATATCCTATATGATAATAAAAAAATCTAAATTCTAAAAAGACTGATACACATCACTTCATAATATTAGTAAAAACTGGATTACTTGATTTCTGAAGTGTACGGGATTTTATTGCACAGAAGTGTACATATTAGTTCATCTTCATTAACCAAATTCATCATTTTTGGCACAATTATTACTTAACTTGATTTGACAACGTTGAAACTATTCAAACATGATAAATCATCTTCCTCCCCTCAGTAATAATGGACCGTTCTATGTCACCGTATCGGAAAAGAATTTCTCTCGGACAGAGCCAACTACGTTCGCGCGCGTTACGTCGATTGGACAGGCTAGGCATGAAGATGAAGGTGATTGGCTTTGTACCTTGTGATTTATAATAACTCACTCATTATAACTCACGCTATTTGTTGATGGATACTATTAATTGTTCAAAAGCAGTTCATTAATTAGTATATAACCTAATAAGAGTAAATAAAAGATAATTATATTTGTGTTCTTATTAGTGCATATATACATATTAAAATTAAAATAAACATATTTCATGTAAAAAAAAGAATAAAGAAAGTAAAAGTAAAACCTACTAACCTGTACTATATTTAAGTTTATGAATAACAACTATCCGATAACGCATATCTTTTTGGTGAATTTACTATTGTAACTTGTAAGTTTACAATAATAGTATATTATTCAATGAGCATATAATGATGATTATTATTCACGAGGGTGAAGTTTAAGACACGAGCGGCAGGCGAGTGTCGTAAATCACCAGAATGAATAGTAGTCATTATATACGAGTAAAAAACTATACTTTGTTCACGATTATTAATTTTTTTTTCTGTGACGGGAAAAAAGTTTGGCATTTTATCTCTCTTGACGGGTAACAAAATGTCACTTTTTATTAAATTACTTGTATGTGTTCCAAATATACGTGTACACACATGCATCAACGACACTTTAGGAATACATATTGTTTATTATTTCTATAATACATGTTTTATTGAGGACATTGAGGTTTTAGAAAGTGTTTTATGGAATTAAAATTTGCCTTTTAGATTTATAGAGGCCTTTTTTTCTTCATAGCGGTTTCATCACAACATTTGTCAAGAATGTTTTAAGAGTCTAATTTTGTAATGGCCTTTAATAAGTACTAATAGGCATTGAAAATGTCTAGTTTTAAAAAGGATTTAGAATGCATTTATTGCAAATATGTTAAAACCATAAGGAATAATTTAAAACCTCTTTAAATCTAAATGGAATTTAGGACGTTAATAAAACTAATTAGCTTTATGGAGAGTTTTATGTAGGTATGATAAACCCATTACAAATACATATTATCCTAGAAGCAAATTAGCTTTATAATTAGGTCTTACAGAATGCTTTAAAACTTACCATATAAGAGCAAGTATACTTGAAGCCTAAAAGGCCTTAACTACAACATCAATAAAGCACAAGACTATTTCCTAACCCTGACAAACATTTCTTAAAACCTCCTCAAGTCCAAATGACTTTTAAATTGTTCTATGGGTAATTAAAGCAACACACTTTCGGCTTTGGTTTCAGCTCTGTTGGAGCCCCTGGTAAAGGTCTTTTAGGCGACGTTGGTGATGTCTGCTCTAACAGTTCAGAGTCCAGACCCCAACAAAAGATCAGATACTCTTAGTCCAAAGCTGTTGTTAAAATATGCGCGGTTCCCAATATTCTGTACTTCTTGGTCGCTCTCTTTCTAATAGTTCCGAGAACTTCTACGATCGCTGCGCCACCACTGCGTTCTCACACGTTTCACCAGTGCAATTTTGGCAATTGGCAGAACACTTTAAACTAACCTTCTGGTATATGAAGGCTACATGACACTTGTTTTTTCATCTGCGAAAGGTAAGTTTAAGAAGATCGGGAGGCGCGGTCTCCTTTTTGCACTGTTCTGGTGTGAACATGAGTGATGTTTTTTTCCATCCCCGTAGATCTTTGTGCCTTACCGGCCAAATTGTACGTGATGATACACTCTGAATATGTGCATCCAAGCCACATAAATGAACAATATGTTCTTGGTCACTGTGTCACAGTGCAGGCTTTCGGGGCTTGGATGCACACATTTAGAGTGTATCATCACGTACAAACTTGGCAGGGAGGTACAAACATCCAGACTCATGGGATAAAAAAACCATCACTCAGGTTCATACCAGTACAGTGCATCAAGAAGCCCGTGCCTCCAGATCTTGTTGTACAGGAGCCAGCGACAGTCTTTTTTGAAAGATTTGTTTAAAATTAATTTCTTATTTCTTGTGCTATATTTAGGCTGTTTCCACAAAATTGACTCCTGCAGACGCACCAGGGCAGCGGGCCAACGATTGACAGGACTTTTTTTGCTCCTGCCAAAGCCATGTTCCGTCGAATGGCCGACAGCAGAAGTTTTTTAACAATTTCAAGTAATAAACTACTGGCAAAAAAATCAACTTTACACATATCTGTCAAATGACTTTATTTTAATTACATGTTTGTGTTAATGATAGGAGCACGCCGGTCTACAATGAACATGGCAGGAAATCATTTTCAGTCATATACTCCACCGGAAGAAGGGAAGATGAGCAGAAACCCAAGAACCTGCGACTGGGAACTCTTCAACGAGAACCTAGAGCAGGGGCTGAAGGACTGTCCATCAAGACCACAAACACCGGCGGAAGTAGAACTGCTGAGTGACTTAATAACCTCAGCAGTGATAACAGCTTTCGAGTTAAGCTGCCCTCTGAAAGAGAGAAGAGCCAAGCGTGAAACCCCATGGTGGAGCCGCGAGCTCTACTCCTCCAGAAAGGCAGAGGTTCTGAAATACGTCTACGCCATTAGAGAAGCAAAAACCAACTTATGGAGGAAGCAATGCGAGGAGATAAAAAATACTCCCGAAGCTGCTAGACTCCAGAAAATCGTGCAGAGAGACAATCAGGGAAAGATTGGATCACTGTAAAGACAACAAGGTGAGTACACAAACACTGAGAAGGAGACTTTAGATGTATTACTAGAGACACACTTCCCAGGCAGTGTAACCACCTCACAAGACAGAAGCGGCCCACCCGAAGATATACCAATAAGAAGGCATCAAGGGAGGACTGGAAAATTGCAAACATAATAATGAACAAAACAAGACTTGTATGGGCAATCAATTCATTTGAACAATACAAGTCACCAGGGCTGGATGGAATATTTGCAAACCCTACTTCAACAAGAAAGAGGAAATTCAACCTAGGAAGATTGTATCTCCGGGGAAACGAATATCAGGTGAGCAATGAAGTCAAGTACTTGGGACTGATTCTAGACACCAAATTAAACTTCAATGTACATCTAGATAGAGTGATTACCAAAGCTATGCGGGCCTTATTGGCCAGCAGAAGAATGATAGGCAAAAACTGGGGACTACAACCAAGAATGGTGCACTGGCTATATCAAAGGGTTGTAGTACCAATAATAACCTATGCCTCCCTGATCTGGTGGCATAAAGCCGGAAAAGGGGAGTCAATGAAAAAACTACGGAAAGCACAAAAACTGGCATGTCTAGGCATAACGGGAGCAATGTCAACAACGCATACCGCAGCCATGGAAGCGCTACTTTGCCTGTCCCTACTACAATTAATAGTGGCGAGTGAGGCACTGTTGGCGGCGTACAGGCTGAAAACAAATGGATATGGGACCATTCCAAGAATAAGATACCATACCGAAATATTCCAACAAATAGGAAAAAATCGACTACTAGATATGCAGTCAGATAGAATCAGCACAAGCCACAACTTCACAAAGACTATCAGGATATATATATACCCGGTAGGGAGGAGGAGGAAACAAGGCAACTGCGAAGACATCCAAATGATACCATATGGTATACTGACGGATCAAAAATGTCAAGAAGTACTGGAGCAGGTGTTACGGGGGACCAACCAGGGACAGACATCAGTCTGAACCTGGGCAGCACCGCAACGGTGTTTCAAGCAGAAGTCACAGCCATAAAAATTTGTGCACAAGAAATGATACGGAGGTCATATACTGACAAAAGAATCCGCATCATTACTGACAGTCAAGCAGCTCTCAAAGCTCTGAATGCAGTAGAGATACGTTCCAAAACGGTGAGAGACTGCCTTGAATCCCTGGCGAAACTGGCGGAACACAACAGCATACAACTGGAGTGGACGCGAGGACACCAGGGTAATGAAGGGAATGAAAAAGCAGATAAGCTGGCCAAAGAAGGCGCAAAAAGAGCCTTGATGGGACCCAAGCCATCCTGCGGGATATCATATAATACCGCAAGAGGAATTGTAAAGGAACTATTGAGTCAGAAACATAACTTGTATTAGACCGGCGCGCCGGGGATGAAACAGTCACGTATGTTCATCACTGGAGGGCCATCCAAGACAAAGACTAACGAATTGCTAAAGCTGAGCAGAAAACAGCTGAGATGTGCAGTTGGAACTGCACACTGAACAGACACCTAACCAACATAGGTGTGAAAGATAATCCAGAATGCAGGATGTGTGGTGAGGATGAAGAAACTCCTCACCACATACTATGTGAATGCCCAGCCTTGATGGCTGGGAGGTTTTCATACTTCAGGAGACTAACCGTGACCCCGGAAGAAATAGCCAGAGCCCCCATTGACCGTATACTCCCTTTTTGGAGAGGAACGGGATTAATGGGATAACGAGACTATGAGGTACAATAAGCTTAAGCTTCAGTACGACGAGGCGTTTGGCACCGCAACCCACAAGGAAAAAAATATCAATAAAAGACCAAAAAATATGAACTTTAAACACGCATAGCAGAGACATTTTTCTTTTAAATAAGAAAATGCTGCTGCCAAGTGTTGGCCAGCTAACGAAGTGGCAGGAGTTTGCTTTGTGGATAATTTGCATTAATATGATCGAAAAAAAAAACAAGTTTAAACAAATATAGCAACTAAATGTTCTGCCATTTGCCAAAAGTGCTGTGATGAAACGTATGGGAATATAGTGATAGTTTTAAGCTTGTTTGATGAAGAGGATATCGAGAGCTAGTGAGCATTAATGTTACCCACTGAATTGACAAACGACGTGGAGGTTGAGACGGATATTTCTATTAATGAGGACCCTGGATTTTCATCAAAAACGTTACTCACCACCTGAGCCGTTAAAGAAGCAAATGTACATAATGTTATAAGCACGACTCGTGGAGGCCTAGCTGGATACCTCGTAAAAAAACGCGCTTTAAACTCTACCTCAAGGATGATGTGGAAAATAGATCAATGTAAATACAGAGTGTCTGCAGAATACATTCAAATATTTTGCATGATAATATATTACATTCCGCTAAAGTTGATATTTTTTCTTCAATTTTCAGTGTAAGCATATAATTATAACACTTGAAATAATTGCGCTGAAATTTCTTAGGATTTCTCAAAATTTAAGTTAATGGGAGAAAGTGAGTTTTGATTCTGTTCCCCTCTATTGACCTAAAAGAAGTAAAAAAGTCTTATAAAATTTTTGCCTTACTCCAACGATTTTGTTTAAATTAATTATTTACTAAAAATATGACATTTTCAGGCCAGATAGTTTCTACTTTTAATATTGTGTAGATCAGTGTCGTCGGACAAGCTGCTTTTTCGAAGTGTTGTAATTTTAGAGAAATATTGAGTGATATCTATTTGTCCCATTTCTTTTTGACACTAGATCACAATTTACTTCTACCTCCTGTCACAAAGTTTAGTTACACCACCCACATTTCATCGTTTTCAAATGTTCTGATGATTTTCTAAATGTTCTTTCATTCAGAATTTATCAGAGATCGGTAAAGGAAACTTTCCATTTGAAAGTTTTCGGAACGAAGTTTTGATAAAAATGAAAGTTTCCACTAAAATATTTGAATAATTGAAAGTTTTCAAAATTCCGGGAAAGTTTCATTTGGGAACTTTCGGAATATTCAAATATTTTATTGGAAACTTTCATTTTTATCAAAATTTAGTTCTGGAAACTTTCATTCGGAAAGTTTCTTTACCTCTGGAAATTATATAGGCTAAACTTAAGATGGTAACAAAAATATTTGCGAAAATCTGGATGATTTAAACAATATGTTTCCAAATTTTTTTGTATTATTTAATAAAAAGTTGCTCTGAAAGAGTCTGTTTTTATAAATAATACTTATTCCCGTATTGTCTTATGGACTACATAAAGTAAAACAAGAACATTTCGAGATAGTTTGACAATTAACATGGGATTGTCGTCAATTATATACAACATTTGTATGTCAATTTGGAGACTAATGACACGTATAACATTTCCAACACCATTTTTGAACTTGACAATACTTACTGGTTATGAAAGGTAATGCATGCTATAATAAGTGAATTTCAATAAAATTTTAATGGTAATGTATTTTTACATTGAAATATATTTTTTTTAATTTCCATTGATTCATTGATAGGGCGAACTTTCTAATATTATTAATGTTATTCATTATAAAAGTTTCTATAAATTTATAAAAGTTCAGAAACAAACAGGGCTGTTGGCAGAATAGAAATTTTATATAAAACTTCTTCATCCTTGGCCTATTTGCAAAATTTATGTTAAAAATTCAACCGCCTCCAAAAAAAGGGGAACTAATAATTATGAAATATTTCCTGACAAAAAAAATACAATTAGACTATCGCCGAGCAATAATACCGTAATATTTTTCAAAGAATTACCAATTTTATAAATAGAAAAATTTTTGTTTAAAATTTTGCAAATATGCTGTGTCCAATTTTTGATCATCTTGTGCTAGACTTAACTCGATGAATTTGCAACATTTCTCTGGGCTACACTATCCAACCAATCATGTCATCTTTCCCTAGTAATAAGAATAATACGACGCCTCCCACTACTTTTGGATAACAATAGTGGGGATTACGAAGAGAAGGGACATCATAGTGGTGGGAAATGCGGTGAGAACTGTCGTTCCATTAATACATTTAATTGTTTTTTTTTCAATTCTTTTCAAGACGTTTAAAAAATCTGTAAAACAGAAACTTTTAAAAATATAAACATTAATTGGTGATCTTCCTAACATTATTTTTTACGATACGGAATCCTTGGTGCGCGAGTCGGATAAGAACTTGTCCATTTTTTTGATAACGTGTTATATTTTTGCTGGTTTTTGTTGTTTCTATAGCAATTTAGCAAGTATATTTACAAAGTACCTTGCCCAAATATTATGGAAAATGGTTTTCGGTGGCTCAGTGCTCTCCCCGCACTTGTTCTCCATCTTCACATCCGATCTACCCCGGACAGGGAGGACCTCCATGGCCCTCTACGCCGATGACACAGCCCTGACAGCCAGATCCTGGAATGAAAGGCTAGCTATCAGAAACCTCCAGGAGGCGGCCACCCTCCTAGAGGACTGGTGCAACCGATGGAAGGTAGCCGTCAACGCTGAGAAGAGCAAAGCGGTCCTCTTCAAGAAAAGGAAGCAGAACCCCACAGGCCACGTTTCCATGTTTGGCGAAGACATCCAATGGCACGACTCCGTCAACTACCTTAGCGTGGTCATGGACAAAGGCCTAACATGGAGACAGAACACGGAGGCCATCGTCAAGAAGGCCAGGAGGGCGAGAGCCCTAATCTACCCGATGACGGGTAGACAGAGCAGACTCAACCTGAGGAACAAGCTCACACTTATCAGGTCCCTCATCCGGCCTCAGCTGACGTATGCTTCGGTAGCTTGGAGCTACCAAGCACAGAGCTACCTCCAACAGATCCAGAGAGTGGAGAACGTCGCCCTCCGGACAGCAGTCAACGCACTCTGGTTCGTGCGCAACGAGGACATCTTCAGGGACCTGGACTACACCCCGGTCAATGACATCATCAAGGAAAGAGCCAGGAAGATGTATGCCCTTGCTGAGGAGCACGGGAACCCACTAGTCAGGGAGGCTACTGACTATGACCCAGCAGATGCTCCGAGGCACAAGCAGCCGAAGATGCAGCTACTGGATAACGGCTGAGTATAAAAAACATACCACCGTCAGATGAAGACACCCCACGAAAGAGACAGGACGATCACCCAACCACCCACTCAAGACCCTGCGGGTACCGGACAAATAACCGTCCAGTACCTGTAGTCCCCCTAGCTCCAGGCAGACCGAAAATGCTACCAAAGTAGTTAGGTCCGCCCTTCCTCGAGCTACACAGCTCATCCTTACCCTACCGACGATCCGGATGACAGGATGTTAATTGGCATTCTGTGTACCGGCAGCCACTCCTGCCAAAAACTCAAAAACACCCAACTGACAGATGACACCCCCCGGGGGGGGGGACAAGCTGGGGACAAGCTGGCGAAGAAAGAAGATCAAGACAGAAGAGCGCCAGAAGAGGCCTTAGCCAGCAAGGTCCAGCGAGCCAGGACCCAGGGAGGTGGGCCGAAATCGTCTGCACCGCTCACATTTGTGAGTGGAGCCGACGTAAAGTAAGTTCGCCCGCCCTGCACGAGGCTGGTCCCCGGTCTACAGCGATGTATTGGGGTAAAGGGTAATAGTCCTGCCCGACCCCAGTCATCCGAGACCGATATCTTTAGACAAGAAGATTGGCGACTGAAATTGCAGTATGTTGTAGATATTGACGTCCTGGTCAAATGTCTCAATGGACCTCAAAAAATGGCCAGTTTTCTAATTAAATTTCCTTCAGTCTAGTAATACTTTACGATAATATATAGGGTGATTCATAACTAATACTACAACACTTAACTGTGCATAGTAGGAGTCAAAATATTAAGATGTAGCTAATCATACCTTAATGAAATGTTGATACGTAAAAAGATACAGGGTGTCATATTATATATTTTATTATCCTTTGCAATTTAATGAGTTTTTAAAATTTTCTTCTGAAAATTGGTGGGTGGGGGTTAACGAGGTGAAAAATTTACTTACTCTATTTATTTACTCTGATAATGCTACCTCAACGAATACTATTAAAAACTATTATTTCAAAAGGCTGTTAAAAAAGTTGCATGGAACTATTGATTTGTACTTTTCTCAAAAACTGTTGAATGGCATTTTTATGTCAATTTTTAATAAAAAAAGATGTATTTGGTTTAAGTCAAGAGACTTGAAATAAGTATACCTTTTTTATTAAAAATAGCAGAAGAATAGCATTTTTATGCGAAATCAGCCATCTAGGAGCTAGACCAAAATTGAAGGTGTGTTACAATTTTCCACCCCAAGTAACACCAATGTTCAGAAGAAAATTTTAAAAACTGATTAAATTACAAAGGATTTTTTTTAAGAAAAAGACAAAAAGTCCCTCTAATCGGACGACGAAAGTAGAACAAGGTATTTTCGAAAAGGCAAATAATTTATGAAATCCTCTCTAAAAGGACATCAAAACAGTTATAGAACCCAAGAAGTACTAAGGATTTTTTTTTATAAAGAAAAGCCACTACTTAAAAAACAACTAAACTTATTTTAAACTTTAAGCTATGAGACATTTCAGTGTGGGAGACAAAAGTTGTACTTTCAACAGTATAGTGCAAAAAAGTCAAACAACAAAAATCCAACATATTACAATGAACAGATATACAAAAAAATCAATGCATATGTATAATAGGGGATAAAAAGGAACTGTAGTTGGCCAACCCAAATCTTAATTACAAAATCATTAACGGGAATATTATAAACAAATATGACTTTGTTTACAAGAAAAATTAATAAAAAATATACTTTACTGATTGTTTCACGAACAAGCAAAGATACAAAAGAGAGAGACTTATATTCAATGCTTGTTGGCATATCTATTCAAATTTACAACAACTGATATGCTTTTTGTACGTATAAACTGGCATATGTAGCACTCCTAACAAAATTCTTTTTATCTCGTAGTAAGAAAGCCAGATATTGAAATAATTAAATTAGGAAAAGTAACTCTGAAGTGGATTCATTATTAGGAGACTTTCAACACTTAAAATGTACGTAAAACGACGCAAATGGACAATTACGAAGAACAGGTAGATATCAGGCTACCATAATCTTCATGAGCAAACCTTCGTGTTCGGCCTCAAATTGAAGTAAAATAAAGTTTTAATTACTTACAGTAATTAGCAGAACACTTGCACTCACTGGCAGTCATAACATAATACAAATTTTATTGTTAAATACCAAGACTGCAGTGGAAAACAGGGAGACTTTATACTTTTGTTCAGCAATTTCAAACGCAGTAAAAACGATCAACGGTACTGGATTAGGTCTCTCACTAAAGTCCAAATACATGCGCTAATTTATAACACAATCAAATTCTAACGTAGTTAATGGAGTTGTGATTTTAGATAGTCAAATTCACTCTACATTTTTATAAACTCCCAATGTTATAAGCTGTGACCGCCCAAGCGGCTACAACGACGACTTCTCTCCGACTCTGCTTCTCTTTTTAAAAATGTAAAAAGTATTAAATTTGGTAATTTAAACTAATAATTTCTAGATGTCAAAAATGAACCATTACAAAATAAAAAATAAAATATAAAATATGACACCCTGTACCTTTTTATCTATCAACATTTTATTAAGGCATGATTAACCATATCTTAATATTTTGACTCCAACTATGCACAGGTAAGAGTTGTACCATTACTTATAAATCACCCCGTATATTATGGTGCGGTATAATTAGACTGAGGGAAGATTTAACTCGAAAACTGGCTGTTTTTAAGGTCGTGCCCATTGAAACATTTGACCAGGACGTCAATTTCTACAACATACTACAATTTCAGCCAGTTATACTGAAAGCCATTTGGTTATCTATATTTAACAATTGTACATAATATTATATATCTAATTGTCAGAAGTGAAACTTACTATTATATGAAGTTTGATACGTAATCGGATTAACTACAAATTAATCAGTTTTAATATCCTTTTTTGAGTTTGGAGAAACCCCGTTAAATGCTAAGTTGTAATAGTTTCATAATTTATTTATATTGGTTTTTGATACAGCATGCAACTTGAGAGTTCGATTAACTCTTAGGTACTTTCAGGCGCGCGAGGGGCAGATTTTGGGCTCCGGGGAAATAACTTAGAAAGGGTCTCAGGCAGAAATTGGAAAAAAAGTTTTACCTCGAAAATGAATATTGATGAGCGGAGGGAGGGGAGAAATTGAAACATTTATGAGTGGGGGAAAGAGAAATTCAGAACAGTTTTTTTACCTTGGAAATGAAAATTGATGAGCTGGGGAGAGAGACAATCTCAAACAAAAGTTTTCCTCCCCTACAAAAATAAACGGGGGAAGGCTTTTCATGGAAGGCCCCTTTATCGAGGGCCCACCGGGCAACTCTTGGTATCCCAGTGGGCCAGCACACGTCTGGGTACATTCTAGTTTTACATTTTGCATTTTTGGTAATTTTGTTTATTTTGGATCTTAACATATTTTGACAAGTTCTTGGTATGGAATTTGGACTTTTGCATAACTTTTAATAAACACTTGACCTTCTTATGTTTTAAACCTTATGAACGAATGGAATTGCAACCTAATTTGGTATGAAAAATAAATAAATTATTAGTCAAGTTTTAGACTACCGTAGTCATTACAACATCAACAATGTGAAACGGGATGTGTTGACAGGAAATTCCAAGTCTCAGCTGTTAAACTATAAGTTCTTTTATAATAAAAAAATATTTGGCTAAATGCATAGTAGTGCGAAGGCCATCATGTGAAGAAGAAGAAGAAGAAGAAGAAGAAGAAGAAGAAGAAGAAGAAGAAGAAGAAGAAGAAGAAGAAGAAGAAGAAGAAGAAGAAGAAGAAGATATTTCTTATTGTTTTGGAATAAATCTTATTTTTTAATTAACTATTTCTTTACTGTCGCAATTTACTTGTAAAATTAAATCTGCGCAATTTATTTTTTAATATTTTATCCATATTTGTCACAGATTGTAGCTGAAATACCTACTTTAATTTTATAATATAATCAAATGAGTAATCATAATGGGCAATGAACTAGTATTATTAAAGCTGATTTATTTTGTCATTGTTACAGTCGAATGCTGGAAAAACCGCTCAACTACGAATTTTAGCGAAACAAAGAGTAAGCTTTTATATGTGGTGAGAGACTACGTTGAAGAGTAAATTTTCTTAACTTAAGTAGGATAAAAACTAATATTATGGTACTCACTTTATTTCCTATTTATAGTGTAATTATAGAGAATAGTATCTACCAACGCATTTTGAAAATATATCATTGTTAAATCCAACTAAATTATATACGGATAAACAGAAAGCTCTAAAACTGGAAAAATTTTATATATAATTTTTACAATTTAAAATAAATCTGGTAATGCTCTTGTATCTAGATAAATATTTTCCAAAGTTCCAGGTTTTGAATATTTCTTTGACCAACATCTTCTTTTACGGAAAATGTGAACACATTCCAATAGGAAGATAAAAGCGTTTTAATTTTCCTAATATATATATTTATTTTTGACATTTAATTGAAAAATTTTAATTATGTGATACTGAATCTTTTTCAAATTAGTAACAACCATTTTTTAACTTATATAGTTTTGATTAAGAAAACTCCATATGTTAATGATATTAAAATATGTTTTTCTCGCCAAATAACCTGGAATTGCATTTATGATAGCTTCTAAAATTTAAAACAATGTCATTATGGATAAGTGTGAAATACAGGCATTATATTTTACTGTGTAAAATAAAACTCTAATTTGTTAACAATTTTTTCCTTGCAAACCATTAAAGAAACTATACTTTAGCAGGGAAAGGTTGATAGTACAAATTCATGTGATCAGTGTGTGTATCAGATACTATTGGCGTTTCTTCAAATTTCTTAAAAATAATTACTTCCACATCCAGTGGAAGTATAGTAACGCAAAAAAATGGAAAATTCTTATTGTTCAAATAGGCTTAGAATGTCATGAAACATCGTCATGACAGAACTGACTGTCAGTCAGTTCTCTCTAAGAACTGAGATTGAGATCTTAGAGACGAACCAAGGTTCGACCTGGGGAGTAGGCAGATTGAGGCCCCGGACTCGAACCATTCCTCACCCTTCCTAGACTTCCTATTATCTTTCTTTTTCTCTTGAAAATGGCTCCAAAGTGGGAGCCGAAACGTCGAGATTCCAATAATCTCAGACGCGGTTCAACCCGTGAACCTAGTATTTCTATATATATATATATATATATATATATATAATATATAAAATTATATAATGTACGTTTACAAAATAACATATTATTATATATTATTTCTTTTCATTTCGGTCCATTATTATGTTCGTCACTAGTCCTGGGATTTTAGCTTTGCATTAACTATATTTCTTCATCTTCGTCCTCGCTCTCGCTCTCGATGCGAACCTTTGGTGTATTTTCATATGATTTACCAATACAGAATCCACACACAATGGAGCACTTCAACCCAACTTTTCTACAGCCACACGCTCTGTCGCATCCTTTCTTGCATTTCCATGAAATGACATTTAGGTTTCAGGTGCTGGCTTTTCTATTATTGTTACTGAAGGGAGCCCACTGGTGCCAAGTTTCCAGCCCAATCTACTGGATTTTGATGGATTTCATATCATTTTTGGACTTGGTGGTATGTCCTAAACGCATTATACCGTATAGCGTCCGTTGTGGGTGGCAAAGGAGCAAGATGAAATTTGCTTTTTCTTGTGGATTTTATGAAACGTTAATAGCGGACTTCTTCCAAAGTTTCCTTATCCATGTTATCACCATACAAAGCAACGAAAAAGCGTGCTCCAGTGTCTGCGATGTCTTCAGGTTTGGAATTCTGATATTTTAAGATGCCAATAATATCATTGAGCCTTGTTTGTTTCTGAACAAGCGGACAAAATTTTGGTTTTTCTTGGCTAAATAGTGATGATGTTGTGTCGTATCCACTAAAAGCACAGACATACAGTATGTTCTCAGAAGCTTCTTTATGCTTTAAACAATTCGCAGAATACAGTCTTTCAGCAGTTTTGCCTCTCCCAGGATTACGAAAATAGATGTTGCTTTACGAAGTGCTAATGCTGTTAGCAGGACAAGGGGGTCAATGCCTTCGTCAAGGATGAAAACAGTATCAAATATTGAGTACAAGTAAATCGCTGTATTGACAATCAACAGATCAGCATCATCTTCCTTGTACTTAACCTTAAAAGCAGCCCGTTCCAATTTAGTTTTTAGCAACGAAATAAAACGGACTTTACTATTTTCATTGGCTAAGAATTGTTCATTGGAAACTTGACCAGGCATCTGCTATGTCTTCTTCTTCAATCAGCGAAGTCTTTCTGCGGTCTTTGTATTTTTTTTATCCTCTAACGGATATCCGTCAAAAACAACGATTGTATGTGCTACTGTGCTGCTCTTTCTAAAGAGGGAAGAAAGAGCAGGAAGACAATTACAAAAGAAAAAAAGAAATAAGAGGGACGGTCTATACCTGCTATAGGAAACATCTACTGCAAAAAACAGAATGAAACTTGAAATTTACTCCATCGTGACCGTAAGGAAATGCATATATTATATAGCAAGAAAAGTCACTGAAATTTTAGATAGTTTCCCTATTATCGTGATGTAGAAAAACGTTAAAACTAATATGAGTTTGATGGTAGCTCGTTACATATTAGACTTACATTGAAAATATATATACAAAAAAGGTGGGAAATTTTGTCCTGTTTCACTTTGCCTTGAACGTTTTCCTCGTAGAATTGGGCGTTGCCGATTTTTTTTGAAAAACAATTTTTTGCACTTTTTAATCAGGATGGCGGCTCGCAGATGACGTGATGCTGCCAGACGTGCTATACAGCAAGAGAAGGCCTACTAGAATCATTTTCTTGAATCACAAACTGTATGGCAGGACGTTGTGAATAAGAAGAAGACGATATTACTGAGTGATGTTTTGGATGATTTATAAAACAGCACATTAACGCACACGACCACTTGTTTCATAAGAGGTAAATAGTACGTACTTAAGCATAAAATTTCAAGTTGTTGTGACTTTAAAGACAGTTACTAAGACGAAACCAGGTAATTCTCGACTTCATGGAATTATTCTGCCTTATTAATTGACCTATATTGCTTGTTAGCTCGTTGGGTATTAATCAATTACGTTCTGAGAAATTTGTAGTTATCGAATATATGTCATTAACTATCACTCACTTAATTGGATACGTCGTTCACTTCCTAAATCATCCTTTGAGCAGATTTTATTAAGGCACATACACATTTAATTTATTTTACATTCCTTTTCTATTAATCTTGTATGCATTTTTAAGTTTATTCCTTCTATAATTGTAACAGCATCGATTAGCGATTTGCAACTCGTTCAGTATGTGGCAGTATTGTAATCAATGCGTAACATTCATTCGCATTCATTTTACATCCACATATATAACGAACAACTAGGATCCTTAGTTTATACGGTTTTAGTTTTTATATATAGGTTCAATTGCATTTACCAAAGAAATAGTATTAAACCCTAAAAAAAGTCAAAATGTACGGTTGCTTCATCTAGGTAAAAATTTCTCGAGGAGCAAAGATATAAGCTAATGCCCTAGGGTAAGTTCTTATTTCATAATGTAAAAATTAGTTCTTTAAATGACTATGTTATATATAAATCGTTTGTTATTTGTTTCTACTTGTGTGTGTTAATAAGGCATTAATAATTTCAACCTCTGCTACATTACCTACGTAAATTTAATTCAAAGGTTGAATTGAAAATTAAATTCATATTGTTTACAGTGGAACATAGTAAGGATCACAGACTGTTATATATATAAAGTATGTCCCGCTTATGAATATATAAGTACCATGAGATGTTTCAAATGCTATCAATTCAATCATAAAATAGAAAATTGTCCAAACACTGAAGTGTGTGGAAAGTGCAACAAAAAAGACCACAAAACAAGAGACTGGAAGAGAAACAGGAATGTGTAAATTGCTGTGCCATGAAAAAAAAGTTCGACTTAGATTTAAACGTAAATCATTCATCGTTTGATGTAAGTTGTCCGACAAACAACCATAAAACAAGAATCGATTATGCGGGAAAATAGCAATCAATAAAACCTCAAAGAAAGCCTGCTACAAAAATGTTACCGTCAGCGAGTTCCTCAACAACAAATAATGCAGTCCCCCAGATGAATAAGAAACTCCATCACGGATTCAATGTACTGCATCAAAATATACAAAGTCTGAGAAATAAAACCTGGGAAGTTGAAGCATTCATTGAAACATTAGAGGAGAAATCTCATATTTTATGCTTTACCGAACACTGGCTAAAGAAAGATGAAGTTGGGGTACTGTCAATTGAGGGATATAAAGTGGTATAGCATATTGCAGGGAAAGGTGGATTCGGAATTTACATAAAGGAAGGACTTAGTTTTGAGGAAGATAAAGACATAACAGGGAAAAGTGTAGAAGGGTATATTGAACTTGCATGTGCAAAAAATGTATTAATGAAATTAGTGGTAATATGTTGTTATAGAACAAATTTAGGATCCATAAAAAATTTTCGGAATGTACTTGAGGAAATTTTAGAAATAGTTCAAAAAAAGTTTAAAAAATATAAGGTAATCATTTGTGGAGATTTCAATATATTGAAGGAAAATTTCGATTCAGAAACATTTATAGATTTGCTAAAATCAAAAGGTTTTTCTCAGACAGTTTTTTTTTCCAACTAGAGTTACTAAAAAAACAGCAAGTTTAATAGACAATGTGTTTATTAACTTTGTTTATTAACTTTGAAAATTTTAAAAGTGGTTAAGTTATAAATTTTGCACTATCTGATCATCATACTTAGCTTTTCAATACAAAACAATTTAAAAATGAAAGACATAATTAACAAAAAAAGTTTTTCTAAAGCGAAATTGCAACAATATAGACAGGAACTAGAAAATTATCAATGGGATGATATATATAATAACGAAAATTCAAATGAAGCGTATGATACATTAATTAATAGGCTCACCAGCATAATGAACTTAATATTTGTAAATAAAAAAATAAAGGCTAAACAATCTAATGCAAACTCTTGGATTACAAAAGGAATAAGGATATGTAAAAAAAAACGTGAAATGCATAACCAAAAAAAAAAGTAGAAAGAAATCCTGAGATATACCAATCATATGTAAATATCCTAAAAAAGTAACAAAAGAAGCCAAAAGAATCTCAATTGAATTCATTTCAAAATCTGAGAATAAAACGAAAGCAACTTGGACACTCGTGAACAAAATAACTCAAAACAAATGGAATAATGGTAAAATGACTATTATTGAAAATTTTAAAGATAACACGGAAGATATACAAATAGTGCTAAATAAAGTCAATAATTATTTTGTAAATGCTTGTCCAGATATTAAACCTAATATTCCATATGACTATAGTTCTATAAAAAGAAACAACAACAGCATCTGCATGACTACAAATCCGGGAGAGGTATTAGATTGTATTAGATCTTTAAAAAATAAGAAACCGTCCGGGGAGGATCTTAGTCCAATATGTCTGTTAAAAGGAGCAGCTGATATAATATGCAAACCACTAGCACATATCATCAACCGAATTTTTTTCATGGGTATATAACCAGAATGACTAAAAATCGCCCACATAAAAGCTGTCTATAAAAAGCAGCAAAAGATGAGGTCAGTAATTACCGATCAATATCCCTTCTATCAAATATTGATAAAATTATTGAGAGAATCATGTACAATAGATTCATAAGTTTCTTAGAAAAACACAACATCCTAACAAATGTTCAAAATGGTTTTAGGAAAGGCAAATCAACCATCCGTGCGATATATCAAACATTAGTGCATATACTAGACTCCTTAAATGAAGGGAAGGAATCTGTAGCAGTTTGCAGATCTGTCTATAGCCTTCGACAGTGTCGATCATGATATCTTGTGCAAAAAATTAGAACTCTACGGTTTTAGGGGAGTTGTATTGCAATTAGTAAGGTCATATTTAGCAAATCGCAGGCAGTGTATTACGGAAGATGACACAATGGGAAATATATTAAAATCTGAAACCTTGGAGATAAGGAAAGAGGTACCACAAGGTTCAATCCCTAGACCGCTTTTCTATATTATATATGCCAACGATTTTCCAAATGTTGTTGATGTTAATATGTTTTTGTATGCAGACGACTGCACCCTAGTTTTCAGCGAAAACAATAAACAGGATCTAAAGACTAAAGTAACTAATACTTTAGACACTTTGGAATCCTGTTTCAATTCGAATGATCTCTTGTTAAATGTAGATAAAACACTAATTGTTAATTTCAAAAATAGATCTCCTGAAACATTTTCAGTAACTGTAAAAAATTCAAGTTTTCACTCTATAGATAGCGTCTCATCTCTTGGTGTAAATATAACTTCGAGATTAGACTGGAGGTCGCATATAAACCAACTTGCAAATAATATGTCAAAGTACTGTTTCGCTTTAAGAACCATAAGTGAAGAAATTGGGTATGATGCGGCAATGTGTGCATATCATGCATACATACAGTCAAAACTAAGATACGGCATAATTTTCTGGGCAAATTCGGTTTTAGTTGATAGAATTTTAATGTCGCAAAAAAGGTGTCTGAGAGGCATATTTATGATAAAGCAAACTGACAGCTGTAAACCTATTTTCGTAAATTATCAAATACTAACTTTAATCAGTCTATATGTCTATGAACATGAGCATAACACAAGATGCAAAACTGATCTCATAACGTTAAATAAGCCAAAATTTACCTACATCCAGAAAAATGTTCACTGCTGTTATACAAATATATAATAAATTACCGGAATCGATTAGAAATCTCCCAAAAAATGAACTAAAAAAGAAATTAAAACATTTCCTTTTGAAGATTTTCTAAAAGATAATGATTTCATGAAAAACGTATGATGTTTGTTATGTAGATATATGTATTTACTTCCACATCCAGTGGAAGTATAATAACGACAAAAAAATTTAAAAAATTTTTTATTGTTCAAATAGGCTTAAAATGTCATGAAACGTCGAGATTTTAAGTTTGAGCGAAAAAAAAATTTCTGTCTGTCTGTCAGTCTGTCTGTAACTTTTTTTGTGCGCACGTTTACTCTGGAACCGTTTAAGATATTGACTTGAAATTTGGTACACTTATGTACTTTAACGAGATCTGGAACTAGATTATATTTTCATCTTGTTCCGTCGAAGGGTTGGGGGGTAAATTGGGGTAAATTTGGGGTAAATGGGTAAATCAAGCAGGTAAGAGTCCATAAAACTGGTATTTAGTATATACAAGAGAAGCTATGGTCTCAAAAAAATTTTTGGCATTAGCCACCCCCCCTTACCACCCCCACCACATTATTAAAGGGGATAAAAAAAAAGTGATTTAATGTATGTACAAGAATCAGAAACCTCAAAATATTTTTTACATCATCCACCCCCACTACCACCCCCACCCCACTACCGATGTGGGGTATCGTTTTATGGGTTTTTGGGGTAGAGGATTTCAAATATTATATTATTAAAGTTCCATAACCAATTATTTCCACATACAAAATGTTTTCGTTGTGAGTGACTTGGATAGAGAATCTGGATGTGGAAATAGTGATTCCTTGGGCAGCGGTTTTTTTTTAATAATGACTATGCCTTATATCTGTTTTTTAATTCTTTACAATTATTATGTGTATGCTATCGTTTTTGTATGTATTTTGAATGTTTTTATTTTTTTAAATATATATTTTTTCAATTCTTTACAAATATTATGTGAATGCTATTGTTTGTTTTTGTATCTACTTGATTACAATTTTTACCCTTTCTGACATGTTCCACTCCCGCAAAGGGTATTTAATGTAAGTTTTTTTCTTTTTTAACTTACTAGGAACTAATAAAGTATTATCTATCTATCTATTACTACGTGCAAAGGACACCGCTTAGATCTTATGGGAAGTGGCCCCCGGTGAAATTGGCTAAATTTTTAATATGTGTATGTTGTCCGACTTTCTAATCAAAAGGTCTCGTGGGCCAAACTCAATCCTATGACTAGTTTCCGAGATACAGCTCAAGAAATGTACAAGAAATTCACAATAAAAAAAATTTCGCATTCATGATTTTTTTCATATATTTTATATTGAGATACGTTCTAATATCCTTTTATAATATTTGTTGTTTTAATAAAAATAGCGTAGAAAAAAATTAAAGTGTGAAAAATGTTGGCGAAGGCGCCGGGAAATCTAGATAAAAATAACAAGTGAAAAAAATATTCGGTCAAATTGGCTAAAACATTTTTTACGTAAAGTATGCGTCTTTCTGATAAAAAAACTTTAATTGAAAAATTTTAGGAAATTACTCCTTTGACCTTTAATACCCTGTCAATAAATCAAAAGTTCGACAAGATCAGAATTTTAGAAGAGTTTATAGCTGCATTTCGGAAACTAGTCACAGGATCGAGTAGGGCACATGAGAGTTTTTGATCAGAAAGTCGAAATCTACAACATATTAAAAATTCAGCCAATTTCACCGGGGGGCATTTCCCATAAGATCTGAGCGGGGTCCTTTATGTCAACAATTGTCAGGATAGTCCAGTCAACGAATGAGTCGTAAAGGACATTCAGGAATGTGTTGGGGGGTAGTTAGAAGGTAAACATACTAAAAGTTCCCGCTCCTAGTCCCGCCGCTTCATTGTGGAAATGTTCCTTTTTTCGATTCTTCGTTTGTAACTCGGAAATGATGCGTTGCGTCGTAGGGAAAAAGGTAATCTATGCAAAATTAAACATAGTTAAATTTCCTACAAGAATGTTTATATTCATTTCCTTCTTATGTGTTATAGTTTCTGAGATATTCGCCAGCCAAAATCGATAATTAATAAGTAAATTAATTAAGTATCTGAAATGTTTCTATCAAAGCAGTTTACCATGCTCCACTAATAAATCACAGTCACAAAACAATTTTTATTTTACAACACTCGACGTATTTACCAACGTAATATTTTGTCGAAATCTATATGTCTATATGTCTATCTATCTGTAGTCATTTGATGAAATCCGTCATTTCGTGAAAAGCCTAAGCAGTACATGAACTGCCGGCATATCATGCAAATTCTTGAGGTTGCACGATCTGCCTAAGCATTTCATGAAACGCCGTGGTCGTCTCGGCACTTGACGTTTAAAGTCATTCTACATGATCTGCCGCAAATTAGACTGGCAGATTGTGTTCTATTACGTGAGCCTTTTTGTTTTATATATTACGGAAGGTAAGAGTGAAAAAGATTGTTTAATGATCATTACAAATAGTATTATGGAGCAAAGCCCAATAAATGGCCGTAAAGGTTAGATTAACTTATTATATGCGTGATTCGTAATTTCGTTAGCACTCTAAAATCTGAAATGTATCAAATAAATCTGAACCTAACCTCAAAAGTAATTACGTCCCCATCTTTCCCTCTTTGTAATGATCACTGAACAAGTCTTTCTCACTCTGAATGTCCACAATAAACAAAACAAACAGCACAACATGGCTTCCGAGCAAACAAATCGACCGAAACGGCAACTAACCTAATTTCAAACACACAACACAACACAATCTGCCGGGTATCAGTCACTTCATGAACAGTCAACATCTAATTTGCGGCAGATCGTGTAGAACGACTTTAAACATCATGTACCGAGACAACCATGGCGTTTCACGAAATGCCTAAGCAGATTGTGCAACGTCAAAAATTTACATGATATGCCGACAGTTCATGTACTGCCTAGGCTTTTCACGAAATGACGGATTTTATCAAATGACTATGACATATGTATTTCCTTAAATATACAGTGTGACTCATTTAAAATGAAGACACCATTATAATTTCTTTATTTTGTTTCCGATTTGAATCAAATTTTACTTAAGTATAGAACAAAGTAAGATCTACTTATGGCCAGAAAAACTTTCGCCTGCTACAAAGGCAAAGCCACCTGCGGTACCAAAATATGCGGAGAAAATAAAAAAATATTAGGCATTTTTTTATTGGAAAATTTTGCTAATGAAACTTGTTCAGAATTGTCCAAAACCTTGAGTCTAAAATTTAATCGTATGTAATATCACTAGTGCTTAAAATTTTATCGAATTTTTTTCGAAAGCGTTGTTATCTGGTAATATAAAGAGTGCAAATTGGCAATTTATTATCTGATTAAATTCTTTAAATCTTGAACTGCCAACTTGCACGAGTTATATTAACCTTTGGTGTCTTCATTTGAGCAAAAGTTTTTAGATGAAATTTAAAAGCACGAGTGGTATTTGGGGAGAATATTTCACAAATGAACAAAGTACATAAAACATCTTTAATATTAAGTTTTGCCATTTACTGCCTGCAGACGTTTTCTTATAATTTTTTAGTGATTACTGACCTTTATTTTCATTCTCATTATTTACGTCACATAAAAGTGTATTTCCAAACCTACTCATCTAATAAAGAACAAAGTAGGTATTATTATTTAACAATCGCAGCAATAGAAACTTAACAGTCCAAAAAATTAAAATTTGCCACATTTTAAACGTAATGACAATTGACAGTCAATAAAACCAATATACCTAGGTATTATAATGCCTAATGCATAGATTGGTAACTGGTCCAAAACTTCTTTGACTATGAGACTCATCATTGTAAACAGTTTTTAAGTATGTTTGGCCCAATCACATTATGCATAAAGACAGAGAGAGTACTACCAATGTTTCGCCTTATGTTCTATTACTTCCACATCCAGTGGAAGTATAGTAACGACAAAAAAAATTTTAAAAATTTTTATTGTTCAAATAGGCTTAGAATGTCATGAAACATCGAGATTTAAAGTTTGAGCGAAAAAAAAATTTCTGTCTGTCGGTCTGTCTGTCGGTCTGTCTGTCTGTCTGTCTGTCGGTCTGTCTGTCGGTCTGTCTGTCTGTCGGTCTGTCTGTCTGTCTGTAACTTTTTTTGTGCGCACGTTTACTCAGGAACCGTTTGAGATATTGACTTGAAATTTGGTACACATATGTACTTTAACGAGATCTAGAACCAGATTATATTTTCATCTGGTTCCGTCGAAGGGTTGGGGGTAAATTGGGGTAAATTTGGGGTAAATAGGTAAATCAAGCAGGTAAGAGTCCATAAAATTGGTATTTAGTATATATAAGAGAAGCTAAGGTCTCAAAAAAAATTTTGACATTAGTCACCCCCATTACTACCCCCACCTCATTATTAAAGGGGGTGAAAAAAAATAAAATTGTAATTTTACGTGTATACAAGAACCTATGGCCTCAATTTTTTTTTTACTTAATCCACCCCCACCCCCAACCTTCTACCACCAACCCAACCCCCACTATCGATGTGACATATCGTTTTATAGGTTTTTAGGGTAGGTAATTTCAAATATCATGTTATAAAGTTACTTCGAGTAATATGGATGCGCAGTAGGTTTCCCAGAGTATTATGGATGCGCAGTAGCTTTTCTCGAGTACCATCGATGCGCAGTAGGTTACCTCTAGTGGTATGGATGCGCAGTAGGTTTCTTCGAGTATTTAGGATGCGCAGAGGCTTTTCTGGAATACTATAGATGCGCAGTAGGTTACCTCAAGTAGTATGGATGCGCAGTAGGTTTCCCCGAGTATTATGGATGCGCAGTGGCTTTCCTTGAATACCATTGATGCGCAGTAGGTTACCTCAAGTGCTATGGATGCGCGGTGGATTTTCTCGAGTAAAATGGATGCGCAGTGGGTTTCTTCAAGAAGTATGAATGCGTAGTGGCTTTCCTCTAGTAAATTGGATAAACAGTGGGTTACCTCGGGTAGTATGTATGGATGCGTAGTAGGTTTTATTGAGGAAAACGCTTGGCATAGAGGCTCTACTTCTATCCTGTAGTCCACGGCACAGAATGATTTTTTATATCTTTGTCATGCTATTTTCTGAGTATTACTTCTACATCCAGTTGAAGTACACTAACGCAAGAAAAATTTTTGAAAACTTTCATTGTACGAATAGGCTTAGAATGTTATGAAACCTCAATATTTTAAGTTTGAATAAAATAAATTTGTCTATCGCGTCGGTCTGTCTGTTAGTCTTGTATCTTTTTGGTGCTCACGATTACTCTGGAACCGTTTAAGATCTCAACTTAAAAATATGGCACACGTATGTATTTTAACGAGATCTGGAACTAGATTATATATCGATCTTATTCCGTTGCAGAGTTGAAGGTAAATAGGAGTAAATAGGCAAACACGTAAATCAAGCAATTAGGAGTGCATGCAATTGGTATTTAGTAAATATAAGAGGAGCTAAGGTCTCAAAAATATTTTTGGCAATAGCGACCTCTATTACAACCCCCACCCCATTATTGAAGGGGGTGAAAAAATATTGTGATTTAGTGTGTATACAGGAACCAGGCATCAAGAATCACCACCCCTACTACTGATGGGGCATTTCATTTTATGGGTTTTTGGGTTACACGATTCCAAATATTATACTATTAAAGTTCCATAAACAATTATTTCCACTTAGTGGAGTACAAATATAGTATTTTCGTTGTAAGAGACTTAGATAGGAAGTCTTGATGTGGAAGTAGTGATTCCTTAGGCAGCGGTTTTTTAGTTGATAAAAGAGACAAATATGGTTCTGGTACCGCCATCTAGTAACGGTAACGCTAAACGCTAAAAATACCTTCGGCAGACAGTGTAATATACAAGAATTATTATATAAAGTGTTTATTGATATATACTTACTTATTTAATTCTTATTTTCAATTTAAAGAGGGTAAAGATTAAGTTACGGTTGTTTAGTTAAGCAGATGGTATTTATACTGTGAGACTTGAATTGGGAAAAGTGTTATTAGTGATGGATTACCATACGCGTATGGTATGTGTTTAATATGAAATAATTGACTTGCCTTATGTTATGTTATATTATGTTATGTTTATAATATATGTATAATACAATAATAGGTACAATACTACAATTTACGTTAACAATTAGCAATAAGCTGGAGAAAAATGTATAAATAAAATTTAAAAGCAAGAATATGAACCTATTTGTGGAAAAATTTCACGAAACAAAACATGCCATGTGTCAAAAAATTATCGCAATATTTGCCGCTGCAGCGACATAAAAAATAAGGCGATAAATTTTGCATGTTGGTACTGTCAAAAGCCGAGCTAGGTTGAATTACCACTAATAATGACATTTGATTGGTGCAATGTTGTAAAAAAACGGGCTCTCATTGGCTATTGCGTTAACGAGTGAAATAATCAAAATTAAAAAAAAAATAAATTTTGATTAAATTCTCATTTGTTTAGTAAGCCCCATACTATTTTAAAAATTCTTAAAAAATGCATCGAATCGGCACAAAAAACTGTACAGCAAATTCACACTTCAGAGAAGGATACCCATTGACGTTTGTCAGTACAAAAGAAAAAGAACACCCATTTTTTTAAAAATCTCATCTCAGGAAAATGAAAATATCTCACATAGCGCATAGTGCATGCACTTCTCTTTGTAGTGACAGTTCAAATGAATAATATGACAGGAAATATCTTTCTGTTCTGTAAAGTTGTACTATTATATAAATTTGTTTGAAGATCTAAGTTAGTATTTAATATTTCGCGAGTGCGATCATCGTTCGTAATGAGTAACAAGTGCTTTAAGTGTTATGAAGATATCGAAAAATCAAGTGATGAGGTGTTAACAGTTACAGAGAAACGGATAGCATCTTTTGTAAGAGCGAGTAGGGCAGGGGGGGGTAAGCAAAAGAGTTCCCAGCTAAGAAGTATAAAATCACTCCTAATGCACAAGTAATGTTTTAAAATATGCATCATTCATTTTAGAAATCCGTAGCAAATATCAAACCAGATCTCTCATCACTTCCACCAAGCGAGGGTTCAACAAAAGAGCATTCACTTCGCACATTTCACCAGGTGCAGTTCCAGTTGGGAAACCAGCTACCCCCAGAGTTGTGAGGTTGGGAGCACAAGGCAAAATATCTAGCTCCAGTGCTGACCAAAGATACAGCGGCACCAAAAAAAAAATTTAGAACTGATTTCTTGCAAGCGCACTAAAGATTGCAGCAGTGCCAGATATAGCTGTAAGAAGGTATCCATGAATTGTTCCCCTTTATGTCAGAACTGCCAGGGGCATTGTTTAAACGGAGTGTCCGTTTTAATGAACAAGGATGATGAAGAAGATGACCTCCACATCCCCTGCAGACGCTGAATCCAATATTCAGGAAGCGGATGAAGACGACGACGGGGATGTTGAAGTTTTGGAGTTGAAACAAGAAGCCGGATCCTCTCGTCCCAAGAGAGCCAGGTCAACAAAATTTATAAGATTATAAGATGTAATTTTATTTTTCATCATTCCAAATTAAATACCCCGAACATATTCCTGAAGAGGGAAATTCTCCTTCCTTCCAAGTTCGCGGAAGCACATAATATGGTTAAAATTTTTTCAAATCGGACGGTAACTTTTCGTGAAAAATTCTTTTGAAAATACGCGATTTTTTACCTTAACACATACAAAAAAGTTATTCCTTAATTTTTTCACGATTTTTTTTCATCCCCCTAATTCCCTTCGAGTTAGAGGGATGAGTTTTTTTGAGGTAGATGAAATAAATAAGAATTAATGGAGCCGGAGGATGGGGGTGGTGGACCAATAAAGGGAGAGGTAGGGAAAAGAAATTTATTTAAACCCCTATAACTTTTTTGCCTGTCGTGCGATTTTGAAAAACCAAAATGGAACACGTACCGAATACCAAGGTCCGAAATCCCTTTTCCTTAACCCTTTATTTGCGCAAACGCATTATGCCCCCTTCCTCCCATCCTATTGCTTGGATTGCGATATATATTTTTTTATCTTAAAGATTAAAAAAACCCTCACTTACCTGGAAAAAAGTCTCCTCTAAACCCGTTCCTTCGTACTCAAAAACGCATTTGAAAAAAAAATGCTAAAGGTTTTCCCCTCCCACAAGTTTGTTGATTTGAAAAATATAAAAAAAATTAATCATTCAAATACTAGGGGTAATAACAAACAAATTCCACTTTAGTTTTTGAAAATCGCAGACAGGGAAAAAGTTATAAATTTTCCTTTCTCTACCACCCCATCTCCTCCCCTAATTGGCCCACCACCCCCATCCTTCGGCTCCATCAATTCTTAACTATTTCACCTACCTCAAAAAAATCTCGTCACCCTAACTTCTTTTTTTCGTGAAAAAATTAAAGAATTACTTTTTTGTATATTAGTGTTACGGAAAACAAACGCGTATTTTCAAAAAAATGTATTTACGAAACGTTACCGTCCGATTTGGAGAAATTGTACCAGATTATGCGCGTTCATGAGTTTTTTTTCGTCAAGTCAATAATAAAAAAGTTATCGTGGAAAAACCTGTTTCTGCGAATTTTAAATGTTAATTCCTCTCCCACCCCATGTGATTAAGCTGAACTAACTTGATAACATGATAAAAGAGAACGCATGTAACCGAATTGTCAAAAAAAAGTTGGTTTCTTTTCAAAAGCAGATCCGCTCCGGTACTAAGATACTTGGGTAAGATTTAAGGTCTGTGAATTTCTCTCAGAACAATTGACTAATATTTTAAACCTAAAATAAAAGCATATTTTATATGATAAAGGAATAAATTATAATACTGAATATGCAACCTGTTACATTTTAAACTTTAGCCTGATATTATCTAATTGCGAACTTAAATCAAATTTCCTTGGGCTAAAGACGAAATAAACAAATATGGACCATACGGTTACTTAAAGATAATAATTTTGTCCTATTTATTTTAAACTGGGCTTGCGACTTCATCTGGGTTTTAAAAGGGAGAAATGAGTAATTTACAACCTGTAAAATTATTTATTTAGCTCATAACTAAGAGATCGTTTTTATGATCAATATTAGGTACATTTTTACCTTGCATTTCAGTTGACTTATGTAGCTCTAATATGTCCACGGATACTGAAAGCATTTCCTCAAGTAAAACTTAATTTGAGATAATTTGACATTGTAAATTTACTTAACGTGTTTATGTCATATTAAACTATTCTCGATGGTAGTTTTAGTCCGCTTTTAACACAACATAATACCTCTCAAAACCATTGAACTCTAAAAAATCTAGGTTTATGGACCCCTGTTGACCCGGCCATGATACGTCATTGCTTCCTCTCGTGCACCTGTGAGCGACACAAAGCGTGAATTGCCCCAGTTCTGATGGTCCCCTCGCCGTGCCCATTGGCTGCGCTGATTGTTCACCACGTGGTCCGCGGCTCTTTTGATCCCTCAGAGGCTAGTTGCATATGTGCATCAGAAGTGCACGCAAAGTGCGCAGGCTCGCAATTAATGCGTTGTTTACCAACAAGTGCCGCAAATGACCCACATTGACCCCCATCGCACTACGGATGCCTGCCTTATCTTTCTTAGACTTTGTTGATCTTAACTTCAGGACTTTGCGACGTCCTTCGTTGTTAATTCTCGCAGAGGAGGTAATAGACACGATGCAGTGAATTCAGGCTCTGCTGAGAAATCACTTGGATTTAATTTAATTTAATTTAATATTTTCCTAATTTGAAACAAGGAATTCTTTATTACATAAAATATCAGGTTTTATCAGTAGTACAACTCAAATTCAATTCGAACAGATTATACCAGATAGATTTTACCAAAAATTATATTAAAGTGAAATAAATGCTTTCCTGTCAGTTTTTTACATGAAAATATTTTCTTATTATTTTTAAAAAGTAATTTTGTTTTTGAATTGAACATTTATCTCTCCTGATGAGTTCTAAAGAGAATGAAAAAGGTTGTACAATTTTTAGGGAGATTTGATCAGTCGAACGTTGATGGAAATATTTTATTTATTAAGACATGTGAGTGAAATTTTATACCTATTTTTTTTGTGCTTTTTAGTAGTTCTTGGTTTTGAAATGTAACAAATATTTGTGATGGAGTATTCTCTAGGTAGGGCTAGAGACACAACAAAAGATTCCTCGTAAGGGAGGTTTCTCATAATATATCAGATAAGACTTAGATCATCAGTATATAGAAAGAATGATTATTTTTTTGTTTTTCATATTGAATGTTAGATACAGTAAATGTATGAAAGAAGTAGTCAAGTCGGTTCGTAAGGGAACTTCTTGTTGATATTCTAGCTTGGTCAGATTTAGATCAATAATACATGAAAGGAACGAATGGTTTCTTTGAGTTATCTGCTGAATACTTAAATAATATATTATAACAATGATATAAGCAGAAATACAAGATATTTATTTTTTTAAAACTAACTGTTACGTGTTTACACCCTATTTATAAACACCCTATATCGTGGGTTCGGAAATTATAACACCAGGGTAACACTAAACACTAATTTATTAACTTACTAATTACAACAATTAATTACTTGACTTGTATTACACTGCGTACTATAATTCACTACTTCAGTCCTTTTATCACTTGGTCTACTACTTGAATTGTTCTCACTATCTGACCATCTGAACTGTACATCAAATCAAACAATACTGTCTGCTGCACAACCACTCACTCTTCTTTTATAGTCCTAGGTTATTGATTCTGGATCTGTCTACTACATTTCAGCACATTCTACAATGTTCCAGAGGATGTCTGTAATGTTCTAGATTTTTCTATATGTCTATAGAAGGTTGAAACACATAACACTGCCCTCTTCTTAAGCCTGAACGTCCCGGTCAGGCAATTCAGTCTCTTTCATATACTTCACCAGTCTATCCAAGTGTACAATCTTCATATTGGACTTTTTACTTCTTTGTATTCGATAAACAACGTCATTGATTCGGATAATGACAGAGTACGGTCCTTCCCAAGGTGGTTGAAGCTTCGGGGATCTTCATTCTTTCCGCTCCGGGTTGTACAGCCAAACCCGATCTCCCACCTTGAACCCTCCTATACTGGCATTTCGATCATAACGAGCCTTCATTTGGTCACTGGATTTGGTAATCTGCTCCCGGTCATTCTTCGGCTGTTCTCGACTTTCATTCACATAGTTGACTGCGGGAAGTGGTTCCTTATTGGCAGCACAATTCTTACACTTGCGACACCAAGCCTCCACATCCTGGCGACTATTAACCCAATAGAATTGTTTCCGTACTTTACGTCTTGTTTACGCCAAGGGGTCCGCCGGACGTTTCATTATGCGCTTCTTGGAGTACTTCTGGTACACGACACCTGGGAATCACTAGACGCATGCCAACCTGCTTCCCATCCGGGCTTTCTCATGCATTCCTCAACAGCCCGTCTAACACTCTAAGCGAATCCCATTGCGACCACAAAGCCTTCAATCCTACTGCTTTGTTTGAGACATCCTTCCATTCTGGTCGGGTTCCTTTTTCCTTTGCTCGAAATATAGGCCAAACTTCTGCATCATTCAACTGCTCTTACCTTAGAGCTTTCTTTTTCCAATTATCTGGAAGATCTACCTTGACAGTGTTCATTTCAACCATGTTCTGGTAGTGCTTGTAATCTTCTCTGCCTGGTTTTCTGGATAATGCACGAGTTTTGACTATCTGCGTTGTCAATAGCCTTGTTTTCTGCCATTGTTCATTTACTGTTGACAGAATAAATTGTTCGATCCCAATCCTTAAGACTCGCTTCCCTACGTCGACAATAAATCCATACTGTTCAGTAATGTCCAGTCCCAAAATGAAGTCATCCGTAATGTAAGCCACGATGACCCTGTGGTCAAACCTTAAATGTCCAATCTGCAAACTCAGGTCTACTTCTCCATGAACCGTAGCCCTGTCCCCCATAGCTGTCCAGACGATCACTTCATTTTGACTCTTGTTAACCTTTATGCCCGATATAAATCCTGGCCGTAGTATTGATGACGTAGTACCTGTGTCAATGGTAAACACACACTTCCTGTTATTTACACAGCCTTGTAAAAATAGACTATTCCAAATTCCTCGAAGCTGGGAAATCTTTATTTCTCTGGGGACATTTTGTTCCAGCAGCCTTTTCCCTCTCGGGGCTCCACTGTCGACAATCTCGCCTAATATGCCCTAATTTGCCCCAGTGATAGCACCGCTTGGCTTTCCACTACTTTGTTACTTGTCCCGTTTTGTCAGAGAATCCGACTTAGCCAATAATTGACTCATCATTTTCTGCATGTCCCTCAGTATAGTTCCCATGTTCTCTTGGCCCGAATGTGCCTTTTCAACTGTCACAGCACTCTTCTGATCGTAGAGTGTCATAGGCAACCTCTACTTCAAGGGAACGCACCAAAGGCTCGCTAATAATTTGATGCCGCGATATTCTTAGACCTCGCCTGACTTCTTTGTCCTTTATGCCATCTAAAAAGGTCCCCACAGCTAATGGTTCCTGAAACTCTTTTGGAGCACTTGGATATGCCAGGTGTGCCAGTCTTTCTATTGTAGCTTCGAATTCTTGTAAACTTTCTCCAGACTTTTGTGTCCGTGATTTTTGCTGGGCCTGGTATACTTGGGCCAGGCGTTAGTCGCCACATCTTAAGTCCAAAGCAACTTCCAACACTTTGAAGTCCCTTTGTTTTTCCACTGGAATAGTCTGAAGTAACTCTGAGGCTTGGCCCTTTAGCACTAGAACTAATGCCATAGCCTTTTTCTCGTTGTCCCAGTTATTCGCAAATGTAGCTGCCTCGAACTGGCCGTCGGAGGAGGGTCGTTTAAGGTGCTATAATTCTACTTCAAATCCATTTACTTTTTCTTCTACCTTATCTACGTTTTCTTCTACCTTGTTTATTTCTTCTTAGCGGTTAATTCTTCCTTAGCGGAAATGATTGCATCCCTGTTGCATTTTCATTTGATCCCTCAAAATATTTTCCTTAGTTCGTCTTTTTCATCTTGACGTCTTCTTTCTTGGTCTTCCATCATTTTCTTTAATTAGTCCCTCTCCTCTTGACGTCTTCTTTCTTGCTCTTCTTTTTCTTCTTGACGCCTCATTTCCTGATCTTCCATCATTTTCTTTAATTAATTTCTTTCTTCTTGAGGTCTTCTTTCTTCCTCTTGACGTCTTTTTTCTTGCTCTTCTTTTTCTTCTTGACGTCTTCTTTCTTGCCCTTCTTTTTCTACTTGATGCCGCTTTTTTTGTTCTTCCTTTTCTTCTTGGTGTCTTATTTCCAGGCCTTCCATTATTTTTCATAATTCTTCTTGACGCCCCTTTTCTTGTTCCTTTTTATCTTTCTGGCATTACTGCGCCATCATCCTCGTAAACTCTGCAAACAGGTCTTGTATTTGTTTCTCTCCTGCCATACTTCTTGTTGTTATGGGCATATGATGACGTTAACCAAGTTTATTGTTATATTCAGTTGAAAGAATTTAATTATTTCCGCTAATTTCTAAATAGAATGTTCAGCAACTTTCCCGAAAACGCACTTTTCACACAGTTTTTAGTTCAAAAATAGTCCTTAAACAATGTCCCGTAAGCCAATTCTTCATGTCACGCCTAATTCCCGAGAAGAACACTGTAGAAACCTTCTCGAACAATCCAGAAATCTTCTGTTATAATTTCGCTTCTGACACCAATTGTTACGTGTTTACACGTAAACACCCTGTATTGTGAAATTATAATACCAGGGTAACACTAAGCACTAATTTATTAACTTACTAATTACAACAATTAATTACTCCATTTGTATTACACTGTGTACTATAATTCACTACTTCAGTCCTTTTATCACTTGGTCGACTACTTGAACTGTTCTCACTATCTGACCATCTGAACTGTACATCAACTCAAACTAGACTGTCTGCTGCACAACTACTCACTCTTCCTTTAAAGTCCTAGATTATTGGTTCTGGATCTTTCTACTACATTCCAACACATTCTGCAATGTTCCAGAGGATGTCTGTAATGTTCTAGATTTTTCTATATTCTCTAGAGGGTTTAAACACATAACATAACGATTATTTAAAACGTAAGTAGAAAAAGTTCATTAACCGTAGAATATTAATAGCGCAAGCATATAAAATACTTGTATGTAATATTAGTCTTCACAGTTCGCCGTTATCAAAAATGGAATTGTTTTACGTTAAGTGTTACTCGTTGTGAGGTATGTACTACCCTTTTTTCTGGGTTAAAAGTTATTAACGGTAATAGCAACAAAATAAGAGGATTTTTATGCTTCTTTGTTGATATGTTGAAAACTAAGTGAAGTAGAGCAAAGAACTATACTTGCCATTTTGGTAGAGTATTTTCTAAAATATTGATCGTAACAGTTAAGTTTGTACCGGTTGCCAAATCTCAAAAATGGGCTTCCGAGGCCCTTATTCTTTGTCATCCAGCCTTCCCAATGGGTACATATACGTTTTAAAAATGTTAAAAATGATTGAAACCCACACGTTGTTATAGAGTTTTTAGAAACGCGTTGGTTCAACGAAAAAATGTGCAACAATACTTATTTATTATACAAATGAAAAAAGTATTAGATTTTAGCTCGAGGTTGTGTTTGAGACAAAACACCGAGAGTTAAAATCTAATATTTTTACCAGTGTATAATACATTATTTTTTTCTGTGGGGGGAAAAACGATTTAATATTGAAAAAACATATTATTACAATATATTAAAGTCAGAAAACTTTGAAATTTTAAACTGGTAGGCTGTTGTACTTATAGCGACATTGGACCTGCCTTGCTAAGGAAACCTTAAGATCAAAAGCCAAGGTTACGATTGTGGCAATAATCGTAACTATGGATTTTGACTTTGGTTCAAGCTGAACTTGGCTCAACTTATTTCGTACAACTGGCCCTTAAAGTAATCAAATATCTGTCAATTTAATTCTGTGATTGGGTTTAAAAATTTGCGAACTTAGCGAAGTTATTTATTAGATACTTTGAATATTCAAAGTTCAAAAATGGACATTTCTGATTCAGAGTATTCTCTTACACCACCGGAATTAGTAGAAGCAGCGAAAGTAGCATCACTAAAATTATTGACAGCTAAATCGTGGAAAATTTACGAAACCGCGTATTCAAGATTTATGGAGTAGAAGGTGAAAAAGACATGCAGTTGTTTCTCGTACACATATTAGTGATTGTTTAAATAATGCTCCTGATGATGTTTATTTAATGGCCAAAGTTGTTGTCGTATTTGGGATTGCAGGAGCTTGTCGAATTTGTGAAATCAGCCAGGTAACATTAGATGATATTGATGATTCTGGAACGTTATTAATTGTGAAACTTAAGCAAACAAGTTTTCGGAGTAGATGATTCAAATATTATATTATTAAAGTTCTATGAATAATTATTTTTACGTAGTGGGAGTGCAAATATAGTATGGACATTTTTTTCTGTAAGGGACCTCGATAGGAAATCTGGATGTGAAATTCCCTAGGCACCAGTTTTTCTTCATGCCTTTGAAGCAGCTAGATGTCGGATTAATACTCTATAGGCTGTATACCTAACAAACAACCATGTCTGTTGTGCCATACAGCAAAGAAATGCCAACTCGAATAATACATGGCTCACAGAGCATCTGCCAAGACGTTGTGAATAAAAAGAAGATTGTGAAAATGTCGTATGACATATCTAAGTAATGATAATTCTCATCCAGTATTGTAATATTGCAAAATTTTTTTTGAATTAAATATTAGTCATGCAAATTGTTGTATTTCTCAATCTAAAAACTCTTAAGTCTAGTAATGTTGGTATTAATAGATGACAATCATATTCTACTTTTATTATAACGTTTCTAATATTTTTTGACAATATATGGATTAAGAGAGAAGTTATCACCAACAATAGTAAATGTATCATCATATTTCCTCAGCCTACTTCTCTTGAATATGATCATTTTACTTATTCTAAACTAAAAAAATCGGCAGCTGCTGGAAGCGGCTGGAACCTCCCCAGATAGTGGATCCAAATCAGCTGTGTTTGGATATTACATCGGAAATCAGAGCACTGAGCAAAGAGATAAATTACATATGATTTTGGAGCCATTTATTCCATGAACAAATATCGAACGAACTGAAGTGGACTACAAGCAATCTGTTAAAACATAACCTCTCATGTATGTTTATGTTGCATGTTAATCAATTTCCGGATATTATAAAGGTATTATTAGATAACGTTTCGAAGATTTTGTAGAACATTGAATAGCGAATAAAAATAATAATACAGAATTTAGCCCAAATGTCAATAACATTATGGACAGTTCAAGCAGACTACGCATGCGTCAAATTAAAATTTTCCTGCTATATCAAAAAGTCGAGCTTCGTCCGAGTCCTTTATTTTGTAATATTCGAACGTTTCAGATTTAGCTAGGTTAGCTTGATTTGCATTAAATGAACGATTGTGACGCGTCCCATCAATCAGACGTAATATCCGAACACGGTTATAAACAGTTATTACCTTTAAAAAACCAACTAAAACAAGTTTTGACATTGTCAAAAACATTTGGGTTGGTAACCTTTATGAATGTTGATTTTTAGGTTATGAAATATATTTAGGGACATATTATCTGCACCATGTTTAAGTTTTTCAAGTTTATTCTCATTTTTAATATTTGTATACGTATTTTTAGCTTGGAGCTACAGTGGCTCCAAGCAAATATTTAAAAATTCACGCAAACAATTTTTCTATATTGTTGATTAATAAAAATAGACTGCTAATTACAGGTTAGATTTCCAACCTACAAAAGAGTCCTGTTTTATTAGAACAAAGTATTTAGAACTTCATAAATATTACACTGTACTAGATTTTAGTTCAAAGTACGGCAAACTGTGACGTCACGTACCACAACCTATAAATCACACTGACCTCTATATAAACTGGACTGCCAATGCTAACGGGCTGCGCGTGGAAATAATTAGACACAAAGGAGCTCATGAAATAGCTATTGCGCATGCTTAAAACGCACCTAATGGTCAAATTTAATCTAGAATATTAGTTTATAGCATAGACGTAGTGATAACTGATAATTCTGGGTTCAATCAAGTGGTGTAAGTTACTGGTTTTCTTTCTTGTATATGCATTTAGCTCACATAAATCTGAAAATAATTCTTTTGATTTATTTTCGCTGATATTTTACCGATTTTATTTTTCATAAAATAAATGATTATAAGTAACTCCTAACTTCGAAACCCAACAGTGACGCCCATACTTGTCTGTAAACAGTTTGTCGGTAATACGCATGTGCGTAGAGTACGTTGCGCAGTTTCAATTTGTTGCAGAAATTAAACTATTGCTTTGTTTATCCAGTTTATATAGAGATCAGTGGTAAATCAACATTGACAAACCCAACCCAAATATTTTTGACAGATGTCAAAATACATTTTCCCCTAATAACAATGACGTGACGTCACAGCTAATCTCAAAAATATATATTTCTTAAGATTTATGAGTATTTCGTAACTGTTATTAAAATTTCAGCTTGGTTTCCATACTTTCAACTAAAATCTAATTCAGTGTAATGTTTATGAAGTCCTAAATACTTTCTCCTAGTAAAATAGGACTCTTTTTGTAGGTTGGAAATCTAACCTGTAATTAGCAGTCTTTTTTTATTAATCAACAATATTGAAAAATTATTTACGTGAATTTTTAAATATTTGCTTGGGGCCGATACGACACTAAGCTAAAAATGCGTATACAAACATTAAAAATGAGAATAAACCTGAAAAACTTAAAATTTGAGGTTACGTTAGTTATATGATGCACATGCCCTATAATATTTTTTGAATGCTGTTATGTGTGCACATATAACGAATTCTTTTTAATTTTTTTAACGGAAACCAAATCACCTTTTCAGATCTTCTGGGGCACTAAAAAAACCCTCATCAAAGTTTCATCCAAATCCATTTAGTAGCTTCACCGCTCTCGTGCTAACATACACACACACACATACTCACATACATAAGCACAGATATTTTTTAAAAACCGCTTTTTTGAGTTCCTTGGACCTCAAAACGTATAGATTTGATATTATCTCAATTTTCGATTTTGGACTAAATGTAGTAACCTCCCACAATTTTATTTTGGGGAGGTTAAAATATGTTAAACAAAGTTAACAAACGGGAATTACTTTTTCATCTAATTTTTTGTCAGTTTATACAGGGTGTCCCGAAACTCCCGCCTTCCCCTTTATGTGCTAATTCTCCATGCAAAAATAGTAAGAAAAGTTTCTATAAACATGTGTCCGGAAATGCTTCCTAAGGGAGCTACGGCCCTCTAAGCATGGCGCAAAAATAGGTGTTTTTACTATTTATCTCGGAAATGATTTGGGCCGTAGCTCTCTTAGGAAGCATTTCCGGACACATGTTTATAGGAACTTTTCTTACTATTTTTGCATGGAGAATTAGCACCTTGTCTAAAGGGGAAGGCGGGAGTTTCGGGACACCCTGTATATTGATATTTTTTTTTCTAAAAGGAAGTATAAACATTTCAGTGGAATCATTAATTAAAAATATGAACATATGTATATCAATCTATATCGTTGGATTACTAGTTCTAGCCCGAACCTCTCTACTACTTGTGTTCGTATTCAATAAATCACTCCGGAAAGTAAAGTTACGTTTTTAATTATTTTCGTAATTTGCGAAATAATAAAAAGTTGAGCATTAATTCACCTTAATGGTATATGAAGCAATAAAAACCTTTTTATTTCCAACAAAAAAGCTATAAAACTTTGAAAATTTAATAATTTAAATATTAATTGAAAATAGGATAATTTATGGAGCATAATGAACCCTAAATAACCAGCTTGAGTTAAATATCTCTTTCATGGAATATTATAAAAGTAGAAAAAATTTATGATCTGGTCATAAATTATAACAGAAATCTCAATAAGAAAACTAAGAATAAACTACAATAGAAGGGCAATAAAAGAACTTTAGCTGTTTGCAGAAAAATCAGTTGGTTAACAAAATAGAACAAATACTTCTTGTAAGGTAAAATAGAAGAGCCGTAAATAGGAAAGTGTCGGTTCGGGAGATAAAGTACAATCGAACCCATCTCACACAAAATTAAAGTGTGTCTCTTCTTACTAATAATAATGAAAACACCATGTAGTACAGGAACTGTTGATAATAAATGCATTGCACATTTACACTTTTTATGAGGGCTTGCTAATTTATAATGACTGGGGAAAAAATATTGGAGCTAAAGAAGAATCAAATTTTGAGAAGAAAAGGTTTTATGCAACTTTTTATATAAATTGATACTCTTCAAGTTATAACGAGTAAAATTACGATTTTAGCTTAAACAAGGTATTTCAAAACGGTTTTCGTTAAAAAACTGGGAAAGTATTTAACGAAAAAATGCTAGAGACGCATAAGAAAGCTACTATAAACTAAGGATGAAGTTCGTTTTTTCCCAATCTCTGTAGAATTAATGGTCTCGTAGATTTTGTATAAGGATGGTAGTTAGGAAGTGCTTCGTTTAAATGTTGTATATCTCAGATATTATGGCCCTTACGTCAAAAATGCTAAGAATCAAAATAAAACAATATTAATTTAGCAAAAGATTTCATAACTTAAAGAATGTGCTTCTTCACATTTTAACCTCCCCACAATAAAATTATGGGAGGTTTGGTGCGCTTGCGTCAGGCAAACGGTCCGTTTTTACTTTCTCCCAACCATTAACTTTTGAGTCATGAAACAGCCACAGAGGTAGAACGTCGTCCTAGAGATCGCGGCGCCGGTGTGGTGCAGCATCCCGGCCACGACAATGCGGAAGTTAAGAGTATTAGAACACAAATTTATGCGCCTCATTTCAGATTCTGGTAGGTACACCTCCCTCAGAAATCTCTATGCACGTTGCCACGACATAACCCCACTAGCGGACTACGTCCAAGAAACTTCGCAAAAATTCTACCAGTTTAAACTGGACGGTAGCCCGCTTACCCGCAACATTACCCGAATCAGACAGCATAATGCCATACTTTTCGATATAAGACACCCCCTACCATACCAGGCGTTGCCTATCTTTCGGCAGCTCCCCTAGCCACACTTTCTTCTACGATAACTTACCAATACCCTTACCCTTACTCTTATCTTTCCTCAACTTTACATCTTTCCAATCCCTCTTTCTTCCCATTTATGTTTGTACAATTTTGTTCTTTTATCCTTTTTGTTATTTTCATTTCTTTTTTGTCTCTCTAAATTCCCTCTAGGCCGAAAACTTATGTAAATCCTAATTTTTTAAACCACAATTTTATTTCCACCCTATCTCCCTTGTCGGCGATCAGACCACAAGGTCGTCATTTGTTCGAACGGGTTTTTTCGTTTAGTTGTGTTCCCCATATCAACAATCAAAATTACGAAGTGCGCTCGCCTACGATTTTAGTGTTCTTAGTGTTGTGTTTATTTTTAAGTTACTTTTAGGTCCACGTGGACACATCAAAAATTTTAATCTAGTTTTTAAGTCAGCCCGTGGCAGACAGGAGCTTCTAGCACCCCCCCTCGAATTTATTTCCAAGCCGAATCGGACCTACCCCACCCAGCCTCACACCCACCTCGGCGATGTTCGCCGTGGTTGTCTGGCTGGCTCCGGGCTAGGATCCGGTGAGGCACATATATTGTGCTTGAACTTAAAATAAAATATTATTGTTGTTGTTGTTTGTCCTAGAGATCGAAAGGTCCGCGGTTCAACCCCTACACGCTCCTTCTTTTTTGTTAAAAACTTTATTAATAATTGTTTTAAATTATTTTCATACCTGAATGTGCAAATTAGGTTAGGTTAGGTTTTGTTATGTTCCTTTTTTTCATTACTGAAAAGCAACATAATGCAACATAATGCAACATATATCAGTATTAAACGTCAGTCTGCACTTGTTAAATTATTATTTTTATGTATTTTTTTTTAATGTATTTATTCCTTGTCCTAAAATGACAATAGTAAGAAATTAGACATAAATTTTGTACCTCTTCAAATGATTACTACACTCATATTATCGCCGGAGTGCAACTACATATGGGGTTTTCAATTTGCACCAAACCGATGTACGTAAATTCCCTATATATCCGATGTACGTCTAGTCACGGCGTAAAAATAATTTAAGACATTGGTAGCAACCTAAAATATTTTTTCGAAAACCAAATTCCCCCAGAAAAACATTGGAACCAAAAATTTGACAGCTTACTTCCCCGACCGATTTAGTGAAAAATCAGTCGAGGCCAGAAGATAAAACAAAATATATCAACTCAAACTTAAACGATCCACCATGAACACTACTCCGGCCACATCTGGCAGGGAAGCTGTGCACCAAGAGTTATATGATTTTTCCAAAAGATGGCCATCCCTACCACCCATTACCAACGAACGGATTTTTTCGTTTAGTTGGGTTTCCCGTATCAATAATCAAAATTATTAAGTGCTCTTGCCTACGACCTTAATTTTTATAGTGTTGTGTTTATTTTTATATTAATTTTAGGTCCATGTGGACGCATTATAATTTTAACCTAGTTTTTAAGCCTGCCTACAGAAGACAGAAGCTACTTTTCTATTTTTCTCCAAACCAAACCGGATCTCGTCCAACCTCACACTCGCCTCGGCGGTGTTCACCGCGGTTGTCTGGCTGGCTCCGGGCTAGGATCCGATGAGGCATATATTTGTATTAAAACACTGAATAAAATATTAATCTTGTGTAGACTATAAATTTAACACTCAAGTTCTTAGGTCCAAATCCCACCGAACGTAAGACTTTATTTTCTGTTTTAATATGAAAAAAATATTTCAACTTAATAAATATAATAAATGAGATCGTTCATATTTTTTAGTGCTCTTTTCGGCTTCAAAGATTCACCGGGTGGGGAGGTTCTAGCCGCTTCCAGTAGCTGCCGATTTTTTTAAATAAAAACGTCTCCATTTTGTTCTGTAAGTAGTCAGTAATTAAAAAAATATAATTCTCAAATACTGTTTCTCGTTAACATATAGCACGTCCTAGATGGTCAAATTATTTCGCACGTTTACAGCACTTGCTTTAGAAAAAAAAAAAAATATCGGGAAATTTTCGAGAAAACGTAATATCTTTGTTTGTTTACAAATATCTGTGCCAAATACTTGTTGCCATTGGTAACGGGTCGTTATTTTTCAAAACGTCCCCAGGGAAATAAAGTAAATTTGGGAAAAAATTTTCTTTTATATAATAAGCATTAAATTAAATGTTTTAACTTTTTTTGAAAGTAAATCCAGACAAGCCTTACTCGCTATATAATCGAGTCAATGAAACCCAAAAATCGTCAAAACCTCTTATTTCTCAGCAACAGCTCCGATTTTGATCATTCTTTTTAAAATGTGACATTTTTAACACTATTCAAAATCAGAAACATCCCAAGTGGCGCAAATAATTATTTATGTTGCTTAAACAATAATAATATTTACAAAAAATAATAGATTGTAATACAAGTGTGGCAAGGGCTTCATTGCAAAACTCGTATGATAGGAACACTCGCTGCGCTCGTGTTCCTACTTTCATACATCGTTTTGCAATGAAGCCCTTGCCACACTTGTATTACAATCTACTATTAAACATTTTTTTTCGCGATATTTATAAAATATTGAGCTGTTTTTATTGAAAATTTAAGTTAAAAAAGTTTGTCACAGTCGGGGTAGATAATTATTTATATTGGTTAAACAATAATAACAACTTTTACAGGAAAAATCAATTTTTTTATGTTTTTTTTCCGTTCTTAGATTAAAAATCTTTAAAAAAACATTTTCGATCAAGAATAACTCAAGAATAACTCAAAAGGCATTGACTCATCGAAAAAATTTCATAGAACATTTATTGCTTAGAATTAATTTCTCTATCGATTTCTGCAGTTACTGTAAACATAATAATTTCCACCCCCGAAAAGAGGTGGCATCCACCCCAAGGATAAAAGTACACATCGGGACTATAGAACTTTTGTTCTTTGAGCCATTCCCCAATTACTGTTCAAATTTCACGTCAATGGGTTTTATCCGAAAGAATTCTGAGCGAAAAACCTTCAAACACTGGACTAAATTATCTTTTTCATGAATATCGGGAAAAAAACATAAAAAATAGATTTTTCTCCTAAAAGTTATTATTATTGTTTAAACAATATAAATAATTATCAATCCCGACTGTGAGAAACATTTTTAACTTATATTTCCAATAAAAACAAGTGTCTTATAAATATCGTAAAAAAAAATTTAAAATATGTTTTTTTCTAAATATTGTTATTATTGTTTAAACAATATATATAATTATATGCGCCACTTGGGATGCTTCTGATTTTGAATAATATTTAAAAAGACACGTTTTAAAAAAACAGTGATCAAAATCGGAGCTCTTGCTGAGAATTAAGAAGTGAAAACCTTCATTGACTCGACTAATATCATCTATATTCGACATTATTTTAAAAATGTTCAGAGTTATTATAATAACATGATTTAATAGTCTTGCCAATGAATGGTTTCTAGAGGGTAATGCCGAGACCCCAATTTTTGACTTAAGAGCTGTGTTTCGACTATTTAGGAGGTAAACATATCAAAAGTCCCCTAACATAGGAGGTGCGGGAGGTGCATGGGGGCAAGAAGAAAGTCCCGTTTTTTGGTTTTTCGCTCATATCTCGAAAACGGTTAGCCAAAATCAAAAAGTGGCTATATGCAAAATTAAAGCGGACTAAATTTTCTACAATAATGTTTCTATTAATTACTTCCACATCCAGTGGAAGTATAGTAACGACAAAAAAATTTTTAAAAATTTTTATTGTTCAAATAGGCTTAGAATGTCATGAAACGTCGAGATTTTAAGTTTGAGCGGAAAAAAATTTTTTGTCTGTCTGTCGGTCTGTCTGTCGGTCTGTCTGTCGGTCTGTCTGTCGGTCTGTCTGTCGGTCTGTCTGGGTTTTTGGGGTAGAGGATTTCAAATATTATATCATTAAAGTTCCATAAACAATTATTTCCACATACAAAATTTTTTCGTTGTGAGTGACTTGGATAGAAAATCTGGATGTGGAAATAGTGATTCCTTGGGCAGCGGTTTTTTTTTCGTATCTGTTATGGTTCAGTAATGGATTGTGCATTTAACTGTATTCTAACTTTATTATTTTATTATGAATTGAAAGAAAATTTTAATAATCACCGTAGAAAAAAGTTTTTTATACAGATATCTGTTTCACAGTACTCAAATAACGAATAAGAAATGGATTTTTGTCTATAAGTGTGTGTGTGTGCGTGTATATGTGTGTGTGGGTATGTGTGTATGTATACTGCTTCTTGTAAACACGATAACTTCTGTTAGACTTAAAATATTTAATTACAATTTGGAACATATGTAAAACAGCATAGTACAATAATCCCTATTGAAATTGTATCTGTAATACATGGTGATAACCAGAGGCCTAACAAACTCGCACTCTTACGCAAAATAGTTTTTATTTTAATTTCAGAGCAAAATGTTATGTTAAATGAGTGTGTTAAGCATACAAAAATATAAAGATGTATAAGATTTATAAACAGCAATATGCCGGTGTATGTTAGGTTCAAACCAACTTTATTTAAATTAGATGATATATCAATGTTATCCTAAAAAATCGCTGCCCAAGAAATCACTACTTCCACATCTAGATTTTCTATCCAAGTCTCTCACAACACAAAAACGTTGTATGTGGAAATAATTGCTTATGGAACTTTAATAATATAAGATTTGAAATCGTCTACCCCAAAAACCCATAAAACGATATCCCTCATTGGTACTGGGGTGGGGTGGCGATAGGGGGTGGCAGTGGGGGTGGATGAAGTAAAAAAATATGAGGTTTTGGTTCTTGTACACACACATACTAAATCACATTTTTTTTTCATCTCCTTAAATAATAGGGTGGGGGTGGTAATGGGGGTGGCTAATGCCAAAAAATTTTTTGAGATCTCAGCTTCTCTTGTATATACTAAATGTCAATTTTATGGACTCTTACTTGCTTGATTTACCTATTTACCCCCCATTTATCCCAAATTACCCCCAAACCCTTCGACGGAACAAGATGAAAATATAATCTAGTTCCAGATCCCCTGATATACTTAGTTTAGTGAAAAATATTCAGGGTTATCACTCAAAAAGCATAATTAATAAAGGAACGGGAGAAGAAAATAATCTTTGGAATGTATATAGTTGTTACTTCATAGTAGGAAGAAAATCTGATATAGTTCTAGTGAAAAATATATACAGAGTGGCCATCCAAGAGAAAAAATAATTAAAAAATAAAGGATGCCAAATAGAACGGGGAATTTTTTAAATTCTTGTAGTGTTTTACATTAAAATTTTCAATTTTAAAATGGTTCCTTTTTCCACCTATTTGCTGACGTAAAATATTCATAATTGAATAAAAAATGACAATAATCTTTGTTGTTATATGCATAATCTTGACTTAAAGTTGTATCTAAATCTGGTCGTGTGCATGGATTATTACTATTTCGCCACAAGGGACTTGCGTTTTTGGTAAGTAGTTTTATAAGAAAATTAGAGCAAATAAACGAAAAAAAATCATTAACAATACTCAGAACATAAAAAAATTAAAAGTTTTCAAATGACTGATACATTTGTGAGTTTAAGTTTATCGTTTCATATATAAATAATTGATATATGTTTGCGAGTAGAAGTTGCGAGGTAATATTAATGTGTCACTTAATCTACGTTAAGGTTTATTCGAACTTGAGAGACGCTGTATATTACATTACAGTTTCGATATCTTGAAGGTTTTTGGATTTTTGTTTGTTTAACCTTAGTAATATATTGTTTCAAAATCACCTGTATGAAGGATATGACTCATTTTCAACAGACAGTATTTTCACTTGCTGTTTTACATACGTTCAAATATGTTTAAGTGAAAGTTTTAAATAGAGCAGAAATTATCGGATTTACAGGATATAGTGTACACATGCACGAGCACACACAAATACACACATTCATACAGACATTCAGACATTCGATATATTAATTCAGCATATTATGAAATAGAGTATTACAAAAATATGATTAATCCAACAGATAAAATAGGCACACAAATCCTAATATAAAGTAATTTTCGACGTTATTTTCGTTGGAAGATATTCTCTAGCTATGTGATGTAAAGCAGTCACCAAGTTAAATTTAGTAGTATCCACTTTCTCCATCAATGGTCATAAATTTCTATAGAACAAAATAGTTTCAAAATAAAAATAAACAGTGTATGATAATTTTCTGTGAAAGCTGCAATGAAAGATGGACAAATTAAACAGTGTCCAACCCTGTAGGTCTGTTCGCCAATGAGCATCTCACTGTAAAATATTACCTTTGACGTCGTTATCAATACAGCCCTCGTTAAGCCGTAGATAAAAGGGACCGCCTCCAGAAGTGACTTGACTTTACAATCATTTTCTGGTCAGTGTACTTATCTATTATAATCCGTCTTAAGTGAGATAAGTAAGCCGATGCTCCCCACTGTGTCCGGGCGTGGGTGGCAAAATGTTCAGTGTCCACCCTCTGTGACAACGTGTGCGGTAAAATATATAAGGAATTACTACTGTCGGAGAATTTGTTTGTGGATCATCAATAGGAAGATACTATTATAGCTTCATAAATAATATGGCCTCTAAAATGGATGAAGGTTTATGTGCTGAATATTGTTCTTGTTTTGGCATCTTGACATCATAGAAATTATCGAAAAAAGAAGGAAAAAACTGACATGAATTATTGATAAACAATTTTAAACAAATTTTAACAGGAAATAATAAACTTTTTATTATTTACAGCTAGTAGTAGCGGTACATAAAATGTTTGGCATTTTGGGGGGTAAGCACGAAATTTTGTACAGTTGTTCTTTAAACCCAAATAAACGATTTGGTCCTCATTTCAACTCTAAAGGTTCAACATGGCTGCCAATTTTGAAAAAATTTAAGTTTATTTTTTTTAAGTTTAAATACGCGTACTTCAAATCGGTTTAGACATTTTGCACATAACTTGAGGACATCGAATATAAGGGAAACGAACCTTGAGAAAATCAGACGCCATCTTGAAATTTGAACATAAAATTGATTTTTTCCCTTTCTACAGAATTTAGTTACGTGAGGTATCACTTTTTATCATTTTATCTGTCCAGAGAAAAAGTAATAACAAATAGTGATAAGATTTATCTCCACTGGTATTTTATTATATTTGTGGATTTATATCTTCAGTCTGATGGCTCTCATTGAAACAGATCAATTGATATTAATTTACAATATTTGCAATCAGTAAATAGCTTTTTATTCTGATTATTATCATCTATTTTCACATTCACATTTGCACTTTCGACAGGTCAGGAAGCACGATGACATATTAACCTCCCCACAATAAAATTGTGAGAGGTTAGTACAATTAGTCCAAAATCTAAAATTGAGATAACATCAAATCTTTACGTTTTGAGGTTCCAGGAACCCAAAAAAGTGGTTTTTGAAAAATATCTGTGTGTGTGTGTGTGTTAGCCCGATAGCGGCGAAGCTACTAAACGGATTTGGATTAAACTTTGCATGGTGGTTTCTTTAGTGCTCCAGAAGATCTGAAAAGGTTTTGGTTGAGATCAGATTATGTTTAGTGACGTTTTGGCACAAAAAGTCGATTATTTTATGATTATTTACTATTTGTAATCGAACCATTGAAGATAAGTAAAAATTCCAATTTCAACGATATATCACACTTGTACCCTTTTGATTTGGTTTCCGGTAAAAGCATTAAAAATAATTCGTTATATGTGCAATGTGCACACATGACAGCATCCAAAAAATATTATTGGTTTTATTATTAGGGGAAAATGTATTTTGCCATCTGTCAAAAATATTTGGCTTGGTAACCTTTGTGAATGTTGATTTATAGGTTATGGTACGTGGCGTCACAGCTAACCTCAAAAGTATATATTTCTTAAGATTTAAGAATATTACGTAGCTATTAAAATTTCTGCCTGGTTCTCGTACTTTCAACTAAAATCTAGTTTATGAAGTTCTAATCACTTTGTCCTATTAAAATAGGACTCTTTTTGTAGGTTGGAAATCTAACCTGTAATTAGCAGTCTATTTTTATTAATCAACAATATAGAAAGATTATTTGAGTAAATTATTAAATATTTGCTTGGAGCCACTTGTTACATTAAAAATGAAAATAAACTTGAAAAACTTAAACATGATGCAGATGCCCTAAATATATTTCATAACACAAAAATCAACATTCGTAATTACCTACCAACCCAAATATTTTTTACCATGTCAAAACTTATTTTAGTTGGTTTTATTAAAGGTAATAATTGTTTATAGCCGTGTTCGGATATTACGTCTGATTGATGGGACGCGTCACAATCGTTCATTTAATGCAAATCGAGCTAACCGATCTAAATCTGAAACTTTCGAATATTACAAAAGGCCTCGGACGAAGCTCGACTTGCCCGGACCTTTTTAATCTAGCAAGAAGATTTTAATTTGACGCATGCGCAGTCTGCTTGAATTGTCCATAATATTATTGATTTGTTGAGGTTAGAGTGTCATTTGGGCTAAATTCTGTGTTATTATTTTTTTTCGCTGTCCAATGTTCTACAAAATATCCGAAACGTTATCTGTTAATACACTTATAATATCCGGTAACTGATTAACATGCAACATAAACATGTTTTAACAGATTGCTTGTAGTCCACTTCAGTTCGTTCGATATTTGTTCATGAAATAAAAGGCTCCAAAGTCACGTGTAATTTATCTATTTGCTGAGTGCTCTGATTTCCGATGTAATATCCAAATACAGCTGATAAGGATCCACCGTGTGGGGAGGTTCCAGCCGCTTCCAGTAGCTGCCATTTTTTTTTCCGCAATTGCAGCGCATAATCCCGCATTGTGTAAGACAGCCACATCTGTTAAGTTTCTTACACGCCTCTCAAATTTCTGTCAATCTAGTTCAGAATAGTATCCACGAACCCCAATAAGGCTTCCACCTCGAACTATCGGGCTCAGGAACATCATCCCCCACTGTTTTATTAGCTCGTCCCCATATCTTTCCAGCCTGAGAGGTAGCTGAACGAGTTTGCTCATATAGAACAGCTGATGTTGGTAGTATTAAGAGCAGAGGTGTATTCTCCGTGGCAAATAATTGCATACATACTTGATCCAAACTTGATAATTGGGTATCTGTAACACCATACATGGGTACTGTATGATCTAGAAGTGCCATTTTGGAAAGAGAAATTCCCATAACATCGATAAAAGCGCCGTGTCGTCATTTTTCCACGCGTTCTATGGTTGTTGTTTGTATTTTGAGTTAACATGAAACGGTATCATAACTAAAAAATGCGTAAAAGTCTCGTAGTGAGGTAGATTTTCCACGGGGTTATTCGGCTAAAAGTTTTGCTGTTCAAGAGGAAAGGGATCACGAGCTACTCGATTTCAAGATTCCGAGAACACAATCTCATGAATTCCCTGTTCAGATTTTTCATCTTCTACTATATTCCCAGGGTTTACGGGGTTACTGGGTTATGTAATAGAAGGGTTTGCTACTGAAGCGCTATAGGTTTACTTGGTAATAAGGTAACAAGGTTCTGAGGGTACAATCTAACTGATTCCCCAATCAAAAGCCTCCTATTTCTTTCATTGAATCCTCAGGGTTATGGGATTATGAGGATAAAGGTATTGCCGAATTTCCCTAGAATCTTTGAGGTCACAATCTCATTAGCTCCCCAATCAAGATTCCCCACTATTTTCATTTTATTCCCAGGGTTATGGGGTTGAGGTTAAGGAGTTATGGAGTTTTATGGTTTCATTGAGTTATAAGGTCAATAGTAAAGCACCACAATTTTATTAGCGTGAAGTTTTAAAACTGAATCACTTTTGGAGTCTGATTTAAATGGGTATGAAATATTACGATCCACTTTTTTGGTGTTAAAAAAACCTGACGTGCTGCTAACTGAGATCAGAGTCGTGTTCAGCGGCTCAAAATACAAGGGATAAGTATAGTCAGTATCCCATCACAGACCACTTTCTTTTTGTTGGACTGTGTAATGATTTCAAAAGGTAAGAGTTAAACTTGACGAAAATAATATGGCTGCGATACATGCAATATTTTTGCAGATTTATATGATAAGGTATAGACGAATAAACATGGGCGAATTGCCCCAATAGAAAGTCCTATTACTAACTATATCAATGTGTGGGTAAGATTATGAGTAAACAATATGTTTAATTTTCATTACCCGCTTTTGACTTGTGCTGGAGATATTTCAGTAAAACTTCAAAAAGTGGCAATCTTTTCAAAAATTTACTTCTCGTAAACTACTTAACTTCGCAAGGTGAACCAAAGACTATCTGAAAGCGGACATTCTAGAGACGTATTTCTAGCATGCATTTCGTTTATGTGCATCCCTAATAAATTATAACAGTAATAGGCACAAAAAATATTTAAAGCTTAAACCCTGAGATTGCTAGCAAACTTTGAAATTGACTTACGAAGGTATTTTGACGTAACGTATATTCCTGAACTGACTGTATGTAACTTAAAAATTTTGTTCATTGGTTGTTATCAACTGTCACTGGCTGTACCATAATTGGAGATGACAATAATCCTAAAGCCACGTTTGTAGTGATAAACGTACCGCCTCTCTAAGCGGTGTTGTTGAGAAGCAAGGAGTGCAGAACGTAGAGCCGGATTTAACTATATTGTTCGCTCATTTACTTTTTATAATATTACACTTTCAGTATCCCCCAAAGCACTGCTATGCATTGGTAACAAAACTTACTAAAATTATTTTCAAAAACACATTACCAAATAAAGAAATATAAAGTAGTTATCGAATTAGGAATATCTTCACCCTGATAGTATAAACTCGACTGCGATGTCCAGTCTAATTGCGACCCTGGGTAAACAAGACACTCATAAATTTACGCCTACAGGCTACGTCAGATGAATGGCGGGCATCTGTAGTGAGAGAGAATCTCACTTAATGTAAAAGTGGAGTAAAGACGGGAGATCTACTTGCCGACCTATGGCAGCCTAGTCATTCGTCTCGCCCCGCATAACGTCATAATCCCGATCACTAGATTGTTTCAACGATTGTCACAAGATTGTTTCAACGATAAAAGAAACGCCATACATACTGAAGTTGGAAGTGAGATCTCGCCATATAAACATCAAAATCTATCGTTTCGTAGAATACGTCCCTCATGGTTTAAGTCACAGAAGCATTAGTTGGCATTATTGTGATTGCACTAATGGCAACAGAAGAGTGGACTGCTGTATAAAGCGGCAATTATCTATTATATCATTCTCGTGCGAAATATCTATCTTTAATATTTAGACCGGCAGAAATACTTTTAAAATATCTAAGACACATATTAATATAGTTATAATATTAATATAGTTATAAATGGTGATAGTAATGACTATTAATCGAACATGTGTTTTGTTTTTAAAATAACAATAACATAATAACATTTTTTCAAAAATTCATATTCGGGATAGCAACTGTAGTACAAATGCATTTTTTTTAAGTGTTGTGTCCCTTAGATTTTGATGAAACATTAGGTGGTAATAGAGGACATCTATAGCGGTGTAATGCTATTAAATAAGATTCGAAAAGGGTTTCAAAATATTTGTATTCAAATTTTTTTAAAATTATACTTTTTGTTAAATTTTTTATTGTATTATATTTTGTTTCCTGGATCTTTGGTTACTTAGCCTGGGGTTGGTGACTTATATTTACCCAGCAAGTGAACTGATCGCCACACTATCCAATACCATTTATGGCAATTTTTAGAAAGTGGCCCCTCAATACGATCCCTATGAAACTAAGCTTTAAATATTTTTTGTGCTTATTACTATTATAATTTATTAGGGATGCACATAATAAAAATACGTGCTATGTCTCTAGAAGACCCGCTATCGTATAGTTTTTGATTCATCTAACGAAGTTAAGTAGTCTACGAAATTTTTTTTTTGAAATAGTGTCACTTTTTGAACTTTTATTAAACTATCTCTAGAACAAGTATGGTATATCACTATGCTCAGAATAAGATGGAGGGATGCGATTTTAGGTTATAGCTATACAGAGTGAACAAAAACGTTGGGGGTGGTTTGTTAGGAGTTCCAAGAGGCAACACGTGTGTTATCAGAGGAGTCTTTCATGCCTTTTGCAGTTTCTTTTTATTAATATTTTTAAACGGAGATAAAGCTTGTGTAGCATTTTAAAGTGCTACAACTCTAATTTCTAATAATTTGGTATTTAAAATAGATTTAGTGCCTCCTAAACATTCATTATTTACTTTCAGGGACCAAGTTACAGGTTACAGGTAGGCAACCAATTTGCATCTTGACAGTACGGTGTGTTGCATACTGTGAAACTCTTGGTCCGGTAATTTGATGATATCATTTTAAAGGTGTATAACTGGATTAGGTTTATTTATTCATTTATTAGGGTTTACTAGTTTCAGTCTATGGAGTTTACTCTTCTTATGTTCTTAAAATTGGGTATAACACGTTTTGTGGCTCAAGGTAGTAGAGGAATTTTTGTTTGTAACTAGTTTCATGTTGGTAACGCTGGGGGAACGGTGGAGAGACGTCCTTCTTGCGAAAACCGCGAAGCCTTGCGGACACGTTCTTCTTTTGGGAGGAATTTTGGTGGCATCGTAGCTAAAGTGATATTTTCATGGATTTGTGGATGATGTCCTAGCGTGTCCTCTTGGACAGCTCTTACCGCGAATGTTCAGTGTTCAGAAAGCTGTGTTTAGCTGAACCTTCAAGCTGGCGGTTTTTTTTTTGTTGGATAATGCTCTCTCTACGGAGGTAAGCTTTTTATTTAGAATTTGTATAATGGAATTCTTATTTGAGTTGTACATTGCAGAGTGTTTGGAATGTTTGGATCCAGTAATTTGTTCTAGTAATGTTCTGGAAAAAAAACACGTGGTTTTATATTGGTTATGTTGATCCTCTTGGAAGCGTCTCGTGCTGGCTTGTTCAATTGGTCTTGGTCCGTGCCATCCTGTCACTCACTGTGATGAAATTATTCATTTTAATCCAGGAGCACTTCTGCTGGAGTAACAGCTGATGACTGGAATGTTGCGGGGAGAAGTCGCACGAAGACACTGAAGTGCTGGGAGATGTGCTTTAGGTATCAAGGAGGACTCAGAATCTCGCCGGATTGTCGGAGTTTATAAGGTTTTTTTATTTCTTAATTTTCAATGGCTTTAAGCCGCCAATTTAGTAATTTTTTGCGACAATAATTAAATTAAATTATCTTACGATATTAGATCATCTATCGAGTCATAAGTTGTGAACCCTCAGTTCGATTTCAAGTGTATTTAATTAAATGAATTTTTGTGAGCATGTCGCTGTTAAAGTAAATATGGTACCATGAATTGGTTAGATACTGCGTAATAACATCGTAGGACAGGATCGTTTAGTTCTGTTGTCAACTTTTAACCTCTTTTAGTAAAGATTTTTTTGTAAACTTGTTAGTGAGAAGAGTATGTTGTCCTGTCACCTACTTAAATTCATATGCGAACAATATAATTTAGAATTCTTCAAATTGAAATTTTAATTCAAATCACCAGTGTGATTAATCTTAAATGTTATTTTTGTACATACAATTTGGGTAATTTTAATAAATGTTGTCCATGTCTAAGTGCTCTCATTTCTTGATACTCATCCAAACTTTGTTTAGACTTCACAATAAATAACTACGTACTATAGTTAAAACGATACTAGTTAAAATTTCAGTATTTTCCATCGCATGTTATATGCCAGCTAAAATTTTGTTTCTTGGCTGACAGAATTTCATTTCTAAATTAACTATTGGCCAAGTGGCGCCCTCTATTGTGCGTCTGTGTTTACTCTATCACTCACTCCTCTTTCTGCTCTCCGAAACAAACTAGCTGCCGTACGCATGTGAATGTTTTTTTATGCATTAGGCATAAAAATCTTGTTAACATGATTCTTGTTAACATGACACTTGTTAACATGATTCTGGGTCACCCGGTATAATAAACAGAAATTTTCAAATCTATTAATTAAGTAAACATAACACAGGCACACAAAATAAAAAAAGTGGTCGTTTTCTGGTACTCCATTGGGTAACCCATATGTATTTCGACATGCTGAAAATGAATCAGATGTCCGTTTAGCTCCATTGGCCACCATTTTTTTGTAAATCGTGAAAATAACCTAAAAAATACTTATAATTTAGGTTATTTTCGCGATTTACTAAAAATTGGTGGGTAACGGAGCTAAACGGATACCTGATTCGTATTCAGCATGTCGAAATACATATAGCTTATCCATTGGAGTCCCACTTCGGTCTCCTAAGAACGACACTAAAATTACAAAAAAAGCATTTCTAAATTTTATTTTAATTTTTTCGAATTGTTAGTACTTAATGTAAAAAACTTTGGTACTTTTCTATATTCACCGATATTGTAGAACCTCAGAAAATCGACCTAGGTCAAAAGATAAAATAGAAAGCTTAAATGGAATTTTGATTTAAGAAAAAAATAATTAAAATGGCACTTTAAGAGTATAACCAATCTTAAGTAAGGCATCAGGGCCGAAGGCCGTTCCAAAAAAATTCAAACACGTTTGCAGAGACGTAAAACATCAAAAGTGAAATTTCAAAATAGTACAATCATATGGTAGTTTCTACCTGGAGAGTTTTGGAGAAGTTCTGATTTTTGATTAATTTATGTTTTTTGGGAATTTCCACTTTGCCACCTCGAAAAATTTCGGGAAATGTCAAAAAAGCCTCTTTTTTTTTCTTTTGAAAATATTTTTAAAAGTTCTGATTTTTGGTTCTTTTATGTTTTTCGGGCTGTGGATTACGAATCTGTACTTTGCCAACTTGACAATTTTCGGAAAATATAAAAAAATCGCAAAAAAAAAACAAAAAAGTTTGATTTTTTTCCTTATGACATGAAACTTATGTACTTTTCGAGAAAAATTAGTACCTGAAAAAGATAAAATACAGAAAGTAAGTAGAGAAAATTACTAGTAATAATTTTCTTAAATGTGTAGGAATATAATATATAAGATAGACAGATAGCTATATATTTATTTAACTGTATTACATATAAAATGTTTATTGCCAGTAGCAGCAAAGAAATTTAGTTACATTTTAAAAATACCTATTTTCTAAATGTAAACGTAAATTATCACAATAAAATTGTCAGTCTTAATATATTTACTTAGAGAAAATAAAAATTTAGCACATTTACACAAACAAACAAAAAATAACAAACAACAGATAAGAGCTAAAATCAATGAAATAGTTTGGTACAAAAGATCACAAAGGAAAAATTGTACATACATTTTTATATTCTCTAAATTACAAGTAATTTAAAATAACTGAACAAGAATCATATTAAAAATTATAATTAAAGAAATTAGCTATGTTCTACTGAGTTGTTCATATATTCGTTTATTGAATGTGGTACTTTACCTTCATTTTAAAATTATTATATTCAAGTGTTTTGAAATTTTCTGGGAGATTATTGTATAATTTTAGGTCTAGCGAATTTCTTGCCGATTTTGTGGGACGAAATTTTGATGTTTTCAGATAGTTACCAACCTCGTATTGTAATCGTGATAACCTGCGTGAGTGGAGTATGAATTTTTGTTGCGATGAATTTGCAAGATACTAGAATAAACATATAAAGATGGAATTGGCATTATTTTAAATTGAGTGAATAAAGGCCTACAATGCTCTAAAGGATGAACACTAGCAATAACTCTCATATATCTTTTTTGCAACACAAAAATTTTATCAGCGACAGTGGAGTTACCCCGAAGGATAATACCATAGCTCATATGTGACTGGATAAGGGCATGATATGCATTCAATAGTGTTTCCCTAGTCATCAATTTTTTAAGTTGGCATAAAAGAAATATATATCCTGACGTTTTATTGCACAGTCGATTAATATGGGAGGACCAATTTAGTGAATCATCTAAAATAACTCCAAGAATCTTTATGATTTCACCTACAATTAACGAATTATTTGAGGAAAAAATCAGCTTTAGAGTTTTGTCCCTGTTGACTTTCAGAAAATTATTATTATACCAATGTTCAGCAAGACTTTGAGTTTCCTTTATCATTAGTTTAAGATCATCCATATTTTTGTTCTGATTTATTGTTTGGAAAAAGATAAAAAATAAATCATTTACAAATATAATAAATAATAGAGGACCTAAAACTGACCCTTGAGGCACTCCGTGTTTCAACGTTCTGAAATCAGATAAATCACTGTTTCTAGATATACCGATGTTTACGTCTTCTTGGATATGATTGCAGCAGTTTTAAAGGAGTGCCTTTAGTGCCATAAAAATTAAGTTTAAGTCAGAAACTGGCCCAAGACGTCGTAGTATGTCTCGTCCATACTCATCATTACGTTTTTCAGCGAGTTGTATAACGTTTTCTCTAACTTTTAGCTGCCTAATACTGTACACAAGATTTCGCTTAGAAGCAGGAAGCCTTTTCTGTTCCTGTAGAAACTCTCGTGTTATCACCATTCCACATAAAAAACAGTGATCATTGAAGCTAAAACCAGATACAAAGCGTAACTGAAGCGTTTGACCACTCTGTTGTGTCCTCTTCACATAGGCAGCAATTAATTTTTTATTGACGTACTGTTTTCTACATTTTTCATGAACTTCAACCGATCTTTTTCCTGCCAAATGGACTTCCTTTCTATCTTTCCTTTGCTTACTTGCTTCCCTAAATGTATTTAACCCCTTTTGTTTGACAACAGTCACTTTACTTCCATCTTCTAATGCATATTCACAAAAAAACACATCCGAAGAGACATTACTGTGGCGACGAAGTCTGATTTCGAATAAAATTACACAATTAAACAGTAACGTTGAGTGTACACTGCGTGATAGAAAAAATCTCAAAGACATGCGGCCGACTGTCATGTGGATCCGCTCCAGTTGAACCGGTTTTAGAAGTTATAAACAGGAAGGGGTATAGAAGAGGAGTAAAATATGGGAAGGAACAAAGTACACAATTTTCCAAAAAAAAAAAAACATGCATTTTTTTTGCTTTTTTCGAGTTTTTGACATTTCCCGAAATTTTTCGAGGTGGCAAAGTGGAAATTCGTAATCAGCACCCCGAAAAACATAAAAGAACAAAAAATCAGAACTTCTCCAAAACTTTCCAGGTAGAACCGATCTCGACCACCAAATGGTTGTACTAAAAGCACGCCGAATTTTTTTACGTCTTTTGACGACGTTCATGATCAAAAAAATAAAAATCAAAACTAGACCAAACTTTCACTTGGAAAAATATTTTTACGTCGTTCGACGACGACCTCAACCAAAAAGGAAAATTCAAAAGTACGTACTTACGTACGAATCCATTCACTCGGATTTTCACATGAAAGTCTCTCTAATGATGAGTTCTTGTGAATAATAAAATCAATATTGGAAATTGGGACTCTAAATCTAACCACAAGTGTACCTAAATTACAGTATAATATTTTTATATTATTTCCGTCTGTTCCAAAACTAATGGGCCTTCATAATTTTTAAGAGGTTGTGTGAATCTTTTACACCAAGTCGATCGTTTTTTATTTATTTATTTGGTATGCTATTCAACAGGTGAAATTCAATTACAGAATAGGAAAATACGAAATAATTCAATACTTATCTTGATTACGAAAACTGAATTAAATTAATACAATTTTGTTACATACAAAACAAAGTGAATGTAAGCAAGTCAGCAAGAAAGAACAAAAATAAATTTAAGCTAGAGACAAATTTTTTATGTTTGCAGCACTGCAGGTGAAAATATCTAAAGTATTCAAATTGTTATAAATATTACATATTTGGTGAATACAAGAAAATTTCTTTACATTTTTTCTTGAAAATGGCAAGTAAAATAAACTGTTGTGCCTAGAGGCCGCCCTTAGGAATTTGGAAATTAAGCATACTCTAAATTTCTCCACAGTCGATGTTACCATGTAAAATTTTATATAAGAAAATTAAATGTAATCGGTGTCTGTCTAGGGAAAACTTAGAGAGTAGTTCTTGATGTGGGTAACCAATAGCAGGATAGGTCCCATTAGTCTTAAAGGACGCATATTTTAGAAATTGACGTTGAGTCCTTTCCAGATTTTGTATGTGTACATTATAAACGGGACACTATATTATTGAAGCATACTCAAGATGTGGTCTAACAATAGTAGTGAATAGTTGTTTTAACATATTTACGTTATTAAAATGTGCGGAGTTTCTAATGACAAAACCCAGTGTTCTATAACTTTTACTGACAGTAACTTCGATGTGGTTTCAAAATGTTAATTTTCTATCGAATGTCACACCCAAGTCACAAAAAGTGTCAGGACGGGAAAGCGAGTGATTGTTCAATTTGTAATCAAATAGAATAACATTATGTTTAGTTGTAAATGTCATAGTGTTATATTTTGCTTCGTTTAAAGGTAACTTGTTTATTATACATCATGTATTAAAACGATCAATATTATTTTGCGATTCAAGGCAATCGTATTCCCACGCAACATTGCAAAATAGTTTTAAATCATCCGCATATAAAAGACAGTTTACAGTGATATTGTCTACTATGTCGTTAACCAAAAATTAAAACAAACCAAAAATTAAAACAAAGTGGCCCTGAATTTGAACCTTGGGGGACCCCTGACGTAGCTAAAACTTCGACAGATCATGATATACAACATATTGTCTTCTATCAAACAGGGAGGTTTAAAAAGTGCAATGAGGTTATCCGAAAAGCCAAAAACTTCAATTTTTTCTAAGTCAGTATATATAACGTCTGTTTGTATACCCTTACCAATAGAATCAGAAATAAACTCTGTAATATTGATTAAATTCGTAACTGTTGAACGGCTTTTGAAGAATGTAGAATGAAGAATAACTTCAGCTATTGATATTTGATGCCGTACATGGTTAAAAATAAAATGGTGTAAGATAATTTCAAATGCTTTTGCAAAATTATTTATTATTACTATCGGACGTTAGTTAGAAATATTGTTATTGCATGCTCTCCATTGTGTGGTGGGTGAGATAAACGTCCTCAGAAGAGGCGCTTGTCCTTACCCTATTTGGGGAGGTGATTCCTTCAGAATATTATATTTTTTAGATAAGCTATTACATACATATTTCCTGTAGTAGTGTGCAGTTGAAGACAGTGCGAAGCGAACTAGTCAAGTGGAGGCGAGAAAATAAGAAGAGAGGACAATATGCCGAGGAAAAAGAACTCATCCAGAGAATCAACACCGGCGTCGATGACATCTCAAGAGGACAGGACCAAAGAATTATTAAGAATCCATCTCGAAGAAGAAAACAGATGACTAAGGGCCCAAATCGAACAACTCAGGACCGAACTTGCAGACATCACCCACCAGATGAGAACCCAATAGGAACAAGCGGACCTTCAGCACAGGGAACTGATGAATGCTCTCCTGAACGACAGGACCCCCCAGAGGCCCCCATGAAGGAAGCCCCGAAAAGGAAAAACGTCCCGGACAGCGACGACGAAGTTCTCCTCACAGAAACAAACAGGAGGACGCCAAAGGCCGCGAGGACAAACATTCCACCAGCCAGGAGGAAGTTAGCCCCACGGACACAGATATGGAGGCCCCCAAAGCCCCCGGATGCCCCCAGTTGTTCTACGAAGCCAGGAATCATGGACGACGGTGACCCGAAAATTTTACGAGGCCAGGGTAGGCTTCAAGAATGACAAAGTTGTCAAGGACGGCATCGCCATCGAGCCCTCCACACCAGATGATCACCGCAACATGACGACGTTATTCAAGCAAGGGCAGCAAGAATACCACACCTACGCCCTGCCAAAAGAGAGGTTACTGAGGGTGGTAATCCGAGGAATACCCAGCGGTGTGACCAGTGACGAGGTCAAGGCGGACCTAGAAAATCAAGGATACGCGCCAGTCTCCGTCCAGAGGATGACGTCCAGTAGGACGAAAAAGGAAATCCCGCTGATGTTGGTACAGGTCCCCCTGAACCAAGAAAACATCCTGTCCGTAAATCGCTGCTGCTACTTGGTTGTCAAAACGGAGAGCAAAACAGACCATCACCCAGTGCCATAGATGCCAGACTTTAGGCCACGCACAAGGCCGGTGCATGGCGAAACCGAAATGTGTCAAATGTGGAGAGGCCCACCACACTACCACCTGCCAGAAACCCAAAGACACCCCAGCCAAGTGCGCAAACTACCAAGGAACGCACCCAGCGAGTTACAGAGGATGCCCCCATTGTCCCAAGAGGACAACCGGACACCCCCAGACGTCTGCCCCCCAGAAGTAACCCGCTTCCAACGCAGCCACCAGCAGGACAACTCCCGGGCTAAGGTACGCCAGGGCAGCCCAGGGAACCGCAGGGAAGCCCGCCAACCCTGCCCAACCACCACAGGCCCCCCCAGAGGCTGGTCAACACGCTGCTGTACTGGTCCAGATGCAGCAGATGTGTACAATGATGGGGGCCCTGTTTGCCAACATGCCTCACCTCACCCCACAGCGACGCCACCCAGAGCACCCCCGCCGATGGACAAGTAATCCGAAGAGACATGACGAAAGCCACCAACCCATCGACGACCCTGCGGGTACCGGACAACACACCGTCCAGTACCTGTAGTGTCCCCTTGGCTCCGGGCAGACCAAAAATGCTACCAAAGCACTTAGGTCTGCCCTTCCTCGAGCTACACAGCTCATCCTTACCTTACGATCCGGATGACAGGATGACAGGATGTCAACTGGCATCCTGTGTACCGGCAGTCTCTCCAGCCAAAACTTCCAAAACACCAAACAGACCGATGACTACCCCCCGGGGGGAAACAAGCTGGCGAAGAAAAGAAAACGAAGACAGAAGAACGCCAGAAGAGGCCTTAGCCAGGTCCAACGAGCCAGGACCCAGGGAAGTGGGTCGAAATCGTCTGCACCGCTCACATTTGTGAGTGGGGCCGACGAAAAGTAAGTTCGCCCGCCCTGCACGAGGCTGGTCCCCGGTCTACAGCGATGTATTGGGATAACGGGTAATAGTCCTGCCCGGCCCCAGTCATCCGAGACCGACATCTTTATTCAAGAACATTGGCGAGATCTTCAAGCAAAGATCCAATACAGTTTTAAAAATTACAGTTTAAAAAACTAAAAAACGCGCTTTTGTGAGTAGCGTATTAAAAAGTTAAAAATAATTATTAGGCAATTAAATTAAAGAGTGAAGCAGAGCATGGGGCAGAGTGAAAAATCTGTAATATAGTTACCTACCTACCTATATAAGTGCGCCCCGTGGTTTAAAATTTAATTACCTACTAATTATTTTTAACTTTAATTTTTACTGCTGTTCTCATAAAAGCGTGTTTTTTTAGTTTTTTAAACTATAATTTATTTTACTGTTTTTTAGTTTTACATTCATTGCTTGATAAAAGTCTATCACCAGTTAAGAAGTTCCGATGGCCTCCCCCCTCCCCATCATCAGACCCACCTGATCACAATATGTAACCAAAGCCACACAGCTAAAATACTGTAGCAAAAATTAAATTAATGATACAGTAGTAGCAATACATATTTAACCTTTAACTTTAAGAAAATGGCGAATGCGCCAGGATAATAGTAGCAGGGTCTAAATATAAAATTATAGTTTAAAAAACTAAGAACACACTTTATTGTATTGCCTCCAGAATTGCAAAATTTTGCAAAGTTTCAAATCCATACGACAATTAGAAGTGGGCGAAAATTGAGTTGCAAGATTTGCTTAACAAATAAATCAGTGTCACGTCCTTCAGACGAAGTGTGGTAGGATCTTCTACAAGTACACCGATCTCGGCTCCCTCTGAGCCGTTTCAAAATTAACCGGTCACCAAAAATAAGTTGTTTCTAAATTTTCCGGTGTGATCAGGTGTTTCAACCGGTGATAGACAACATCTACCAGGGTTTTGATTTCGGTAGATTTTAATAACCTCACTTTTATTCTATGTTATTTTATTTGTAGTTTGTTTATTTATTTATGACTTATTTCTAAACAGTTCAAAAGTTGTTAAAACAAAGACCTGAAAATCTGAATATTAAACGAACAAGGAATAGTTATGACAAATGATAATGTAGTGCTACAAAATGTAAATTGTAAATAATTCGTAATATTTAACCAGACAGCCTAGTCATCTGTAGGAAAAAATGTCTTTCTAACCGGTTTCTTCTACCGGTGGATATAGCGGTGAATATTGAAAAGTGTCCATAGTTTTCAATTTTGTTCACATTACACTGACGTAGAGCTTGATGAAACTACACTACATTACTACTCCTCGCCATACAGATTTGATAGCTTAAGCCAACGCTAGAGTTATCATTGAACAAATATTCAAAAAACATGCATACGTGGCGAATTGGGAACGTCCTCCTATTTTTAATATTTTTGAATTTTTAAAAAAGTCTACTATGTATATATTTAACAAGTCAATAGATATAGGTAAATAATTATTTCTGTATAGCATTCGCAATTTTCGTCAAATGCAAAAATCTATTTACAAAAATTATGCCCTTTAGATTTAACTTTTGAGGGAGTGTATATTAGGCGAATCCATCTACAAGCATCACATGTTGTATTTAGTGGCTCTTACCATACCGTCCCGCCTATTACATAAAAATAAAATTGTGTAGTATTGTGAAGTGTAATGAAATCCGTAATATATTTTCATTGTGGTGAAAATTTTATAATTTCCGCATACTCAACTTGTAAAGTTTGAACGTCCAAATTCTACCTGGTATTTTCTTCAAAAATATTATGATGTTTCAAATTTTATGAAAATGTATTAAGACAGTTTGATATCTTTATACAATAGTACATACCAAAGTTGCAAACCCCAAATGTGCAAGGGTAGCAACAAAACATGGCTACCTCCCTCGAACTACCCCGTAACGCGATAAAGCACCAATATGCGAGGACTTATTGGATCGAGTTTCTTTTGAGAAAACTCAATATGTTCTGCACGTTTTCGTAACCAGAAATCCTAACGACCCCCAGGGGTTGAAACCACCCTCTCCCTCAATACCAAAAACATGCAAAAAATATCCAAACGTGCTGATAATTGTTTTCTACAAGTTTGCATGGGCGGGAAACACGATGCTGATATTGTTTAGCCTCCCACCCCTGACCAACTATACCTAAATGCATAAAACCACCTCTTTTTCCATTCTGTAACCTCTGTAGAGATTGATTGTAATAATAGCGAGCGTGCTGAAAATCCAGATATATCAGAAGATGAGGATGGTACTATTGATGATATATTCAAAAGATGATCCCAGATACTTAATACAGAATAATAATGTTAGTGATGATGAGACTGACGATAGCGACTATGATGATGAATGTACCCAGATAGAAGCAAGTCTCATTGAACACCACCATACCACAACACATATAGTAGACAACCTCCAAATCCAAAGCCAAAGCTGAGCGGAAGGGGGTTACACATTTGGAAAAACGTAGACATACATCCTTATCCACCGGCATTGTCAGTACCGGGGCTGGGACTCGAACCCAGAACGCGATAGACAGTCGACCAACGTAATCACCACACAATATGCCTTAACCGACGCCACATTGAAGAGTGTAATGTCCATTCCGATTGGCCAGAACAATGTGATCTGATTTGTAAACGTCGAACAATAAATTAACATTTTATAATAATCATATATGACGCATGACCAGAATAAGAATAAAAATCATGTACATAATGTGAAAATAAAGATATAATAAAATAAGTCCACTATGCATATACACAACCATATATATACATGCACATAACCCCTCTTAAATTGCAATAAAAAATTCTCTATCCAGAAAACCTAATCCAATGAGCGCTTGTGATCTCACTATAAGAAAAACCGATGGTTTTAAGTATGCAAGGGTAGTTTTTAGGGACTAAGAGAGAAAGTGATGCCACAATCGTGTTCTCCACCCTTGAAAACGGGGGATACCTTCTTTAAAACCTTCTCTTTGAGAGACATTTCAGGATTGATGGGGGAGTGGTTTCAACCCCCGAGAGTCGTTAGGATATCTGGTTGCGAAATTTTACAGAACATATTGAATTTCCTCAAAAAACCTCTAAAAAATATCTCTTGATTTTCTTGAATATTTCCTAACACCATTGTTAATTTTGACATGTTCACTCCGCCGTAGGCGGAGTGCTTCAAATCTTTTGAGTGCGATATGGATAATGCACTCGAGTTGTACAATATACTTTTTCTACGACCAGCTTAAAAAAACTACAAAATTTATTAAACATCAATATATTACACAAATACACACTGACAGTTACTTTGACAGCTTACGCACTAATTTGATTTTAAAACGATTAGTTGTCTATGTACTTAATACACGAACTGTGATTGGTCGGTTTCATTTCATATCCATCCTAAAACTGATACGAAATATATCCGTTCAGTTAACTGGAATTGCCTACGTATCCATTCTACAGACTGTACAGAAAACAGCAAGTTTACATAAGGGAGTAGAAAAAATGAAAACGTGTATCAAATTTCATGTAAATCTACAAAAATATTGCAATCTCAACTTTTACAACAGATTTGGTATACACTACTACTTTTAATGCAATTCGCACGAAGTTTGATTCACCTTATAGACGTAAATTAACTAACTTAACTAACTTAATGTGAAATCACCACGTAGCACATACCTTACAATTTGATAAAGATTTTAGGGAAATAAATCATTTAAGTCAATTCAGAGTAATGATTGTACATACATAGAAAACATACATACTGGTTAAGTTAAGAACCTCCTCATCTTAAATTTTCCAGTTAAAAAGATAAATTCGAATATCTAAGGTAAAAGGTGATTTTTTACCTTTTAACGAATGATTTTTTGAATGTTAATGATTCTAAAATGATACAAACGCTTTTTTTTTTTATTTCCAGAATGGTGACAAACGTATTTAGGTCATTTTTATTTTTCATTTTAATACATTTTTTTATTACTTTTCAATATAAGGTTTCTATAAAATATCGACAAGTCGATAACCAAAATTTGCCCAAAAAATGTTTGACAAAATTTACGAATATCCCTTAGTTTCTAGGTATATTTTTCTTAACAATAATAGGCACTGGCACCACGGAACTGCGGTCTGGGCCCCTTTGCTCATCTTAGCATGGGACTGAGCCCCCCCCCCCAACCCCCCCGCTAGAATTTGTATTTTCTACGCTTGCGAATATAAAAAACCGCTGCCCAAGGAATCACTACTTCCACATCCAGATTTCTTATTTAAGTCACTCACAACGAAAAAACTTTGTATGTGAAAATAATTGTTTATGGAACTTTAATAATATAATATTTGAAATCCTCTACCCCAAAAACCCATAAAACGATACCCCACATCGGTAGTGGGGTGGGGGTGGTGATAGGGGGTGGTAGTGGGGGGTGGATGAAGTAAAAAAATATTTTGAGGTTTCTGGTTCCTGTACATACACTAAATCACAATTTTTTTTTCATCCCCTTTAATAAGGAGGTGGGGATGGTAATGGGGGTGGCTAACGCCAAACATTTTTTTGAGACCTTAGCTTCCCTTGTATATACTATATACCAATTTCATGGACTCTTACCTGCTTAATTTACCCATTTACCCCAAATTTACCCCAATTTACCCCCCAACCCTTCGACGGAACAAGATGAAAATATAATCTAGTTCTAGAACTCGTTAAAGCACATATGTGTACCAAATCTCAAGTCACTATCTTAAACGGTTCCAGAGTAAACGTGCGCACAAAAAAAAGTTACAGACAGACAGACCGACAGACAGACAGAAATTTTTTTTCGCTCAAACTTAAAATCTCGACGTTTCATGACATTTTAAGCCTATTTAGACAATAAAAATTTTTAAAAATTTTTTTGTCGTTACTATACTTCCACTGGACGTGGAAGTAATTAAACGAACTAAATTATTAAATATTCGATTCGCGTGTGTTCAATGTATACTATACTGAGGTGATATTGAGATACAAGGCACAACGCGACTAATATTATTTTCATGAGTAACTTCAACTGAAAAGTATGAAGTATGATGGTGTAGTAAGTTTCCACACTCCATTAGTTTGGGTACCTCTATCTCTGCCCCTGTTTCTGTTTTATGTTTTGTTTTGTAAATCTCTCTTGGAATTTCAAATCATGCTGATTTTATGAAAATATTAATTTTCATTAGCAACTTTAAAGCCATGTTTTTTTTTCAAGAATTCAATACTTAGGAATCACTACCACCATAATTACAATCCAGCTTAGATCCAATTATAGCTTATTTTTCTCTTAATATTTTAGTTTTAAAAATGACATTTATTAGAGGGTTGTAAGTTGTAATGGTAATTAAAAGTGTCGATTTTCGAAGTCTTACAAAATTTTTAAAAAAGATAGATAGATATTACAATTACTTTTAAAACTTCTCTATTATATCCTCTTTAAGTGGCAATATCATACTTACGATCAAGTTTTACCCGTCACCAAAAATGGAAAAAAGACTATGAATCGGCAACAATTTTTCATTTAATCAAAAATTAAATATATACAAGGTGTTTCTAAAATATTGGGACAACGCTTAGCCATAGATACTTGACATCAAAACAAGTCGATTTAACTCAAAAAGTAGTGGTCTAACTCTTTTCGTTTTCAAGATACAGGGTGGCAAAGTAAAAAAATTGTATTCGTAATTTGTCTCTATCTTAGAGACTATTATACGTATCTACTTCAAAGTTAGTAACGATATGTTTTTCAGGTCGCTAATTATAATGGTGATATTGTCGATGCCATGTTTTATAGATGGCGCTAGTTACAGGACTTTTACGTGACACTTTAAGCCCTAACTTTTTTGAGGTTAGGTTTTGGACATCGTCTTCTACTATAATCGAAACACAATTTAGTTTCCTAAAGAAAAGGTGTACTTGTTTAAGTGCGATAAAATGCAGCAAGTTGTAAATCGCGTATTTCTCTGAAAGGGTGCATTTTATCGCGTTTAAACAAGTACACCTTTTCTTTAGGAAACTAAATTGAGTTCCGAGTATAGTAGAAAACGATGTCCAAAACCTTACCTCAAAAAAGTTAGGGCTTAAAATATCACGTAAAAGTCCTGTAATTAGCGCCATCCATAAAATATGGCACCTGTAATAGCACCATTGTAATTAGCGACCTGAAAAACATGTCGCTACCAACTTTGAAGTAGATACGTATAATAGTCTCTAAGATAGAGACAAATTACGAATACATTTTTTTTACTTTGCCACCCTATATCTTGAAAACGAAAAGAGTTAGACCACTACTTTTTGAGTTAAATCGTCTTGTTTTGATGTCAAGAATCTACGGCTAAGCGTTGTCCTAATCTTTTCGAAACACCCTGTATATATCAACAAAAACAAAGCTATCGCTTTAAAAACAATCAGAACTAGTCATTTGCTTGTTAGTAATATCAGTGAAAGCTGTTAACTCGCACACTTTAGTATTTCTTGTGTTTTTAACGAAGTTTATAGGTATCCTCAGTGTTGTGTCGTTTTGTACTGATAATTTGTTTTAAGTTTCTGACATATTGAGTAAAATTAATTTCAATGGCTAATTTTAGTAACCAAGAGTATGCTGACATAATCTTTTACTAAGCAGATGGGAATGCTTGCCTTGCTGCAAGATTGTATCATGAACCATTTCATCTACGTAGAAAGACTCCAGATACGCGTGTATTCAGCAACACTTATTGTCGAATTGAGGAAACAAGAAATTTACATCAACATGAGCCTACTGTAGGACCTGCACACCATCATCCAGAAGATGACGAAAATACTCTAACCGCATTTGCTGCAGATCCAACAACAAATGTTAAAAAAGTGGCACAGCAACTTGGATTGTCAATTTGGAAGACTTGGTCAGTAATGAATACAGAAAAGAAACATTATACTTCAGTACAGGGCCTCGAGGAACGCAACCCTGACATTGGGCCTCATTACCTACCAGATAACCTGAACGGAGACGTTTAAATCGGCTTCTTGCAGAACGATATTCCTCCGCTCCTGGGAAAGCCAATTAACCTTCGCCACCGTATCATTTTCCAAAACGACGGATGCCCAGCACACCGCTTGACAGTACGCCAATTTTTAGATCGAACATATCCCGATTGTGGATTTAGAGTAGTGGACCAATTCTGTGGCCTGCAAAGTCCCCAGATTTAATTCCACTGGACTATTACGTATGGGGTGTGATGAAGGAACTTGTGTACAATGAGGAAATACAAAGCCGTGTTCAACTAGTAGCAAAGATAGAGCGACTACTGTGCTCTACAACTGTGAAAGAAGTAAGATTAAAGATAACTGCCGCTGAAATTAGAAGACGGACGAGGAAATGCATTGGAAATAATGGGACTCATTTTGAACACCCAAATAATAAATTTATTCTCAAATAATAATTTTTGTTTTAAATAAAGTTTTTTGAAACTATAGCTTTGTTTTTGCTGAAAGAACGAGCATATTTAATTTTTGATTAAATGAAAAATTAGTGCCGATTGATAATCTTTTGTCTATTTTTAGTGACTAGTAAAACTTGCTGGTATGTATGATATTGCCACTTAAAGAGGATAAAATAGAGAAGTTTTAAAATTAATTGCAATATCTAGATGACATTTTGAAAAAAAAATGTAAAACTTCGAAAATCGACACCTTTATTTATTTCTTTTTGTTGGAAGTTTATGTATTTCGGAGAAAGAAAAAAAATTTCAGAATATCAACAGTTAAAAGTACTAATACTTAATAAATGATGAAATATGGAGATTTTAAAAAAGTACAAAATCGGCAAATAAAAAACACCTTAGCATTTTTCATATACAGGGTGTCTCATAAGTCACGGATAAAACGAAGGGGGGTGATAGATGAGGTCATTTCCATCCAAAATGACTACATATATTGTTATCCAATTTTTGATGGTTCAAAAGTTATTTCAACTTTTGTATTTTTGTCCGCAATCGTCTAGTACGTTTAGTAAGAAAGCAGTACGAAAGAGAGTTTTTGCTCTTTTTTTTCTTAAATAGGTTGCTGAAGGTTGTACCTTTCCGATAGAAGCATTTTTATAAAGTCTAGTTAGCAACTGTCAATTATAATAAAATATGTCACAATCATTGTTCGGTTCATCAGAAATTATTTGAATTTTAAAATTATCCCCGTAGAAAAAAAATAACTGCAAAAATATTTCCCGTAATAATAAAAACTAGTGCAATATATGTAGATTCTAACAAGGTATAATTCATACACTTTTATTAACAATTTTTTTTTTATTTCTGTTTTTTACAAGTAAGGTATGTTTTTATGATAAACATAACATCTTTTATTATAATTGACAATTGCTAACTAGACTTCATAAAAATGCCTCCATCAGAAAGGTACAACCTTCAGTAGTCTATTTAAGAAAAAAAGAGCACAAAAACTTAAGTCTTTTGTATCACTTCCTTACTAAACATACTAGGTGAGAAGTAGACTTTAGATTTATTACTAGACGCACTTCCCAGGCAGTGTAACCACCCCACAAGACAAAAGCGGTCCACCCGAAGACATACCAATAAGAAGGGCGTCAAAGGAGGACTGGAAAACCGCAAATAAGATAATAAACAAAACAAAACTTGTATGGGCAATCAATTCATTTGAACCATACAAGTCACCAGGGCTGGATGGAATATTTCCAGCTCTACTCCAACAGGGAGTGGAAATAGTTGCAACACCCCTGTGCACATTATTCAGGGCCAGTCTGGCCCTGGGTTATGTGCCAACCGGCTGGCGGAAGATAAAGGTGGTATTCATACCAAAACCAGGGCGTGATACCTACGCCTAGGTCAAATGCTTCCGACCTATTAGTCTAACATCATTTCTCCTGAAAACCCTGGAGAAGCTGGTTGATAGGCATATCAGGGACGATAAACGAAACCAGTATGCCTACCAAACAGGAAAATCTTGTGAGTTAGCAATACATGAGCTTACTCAAAAAATAGGAAGGGCCCTAGACAGCAAAGAAACTGCCATAGGAACGTTCATAGAGGGTGCTTTTGACAATACCTCATTCGACTCATTTAGTGACGCAGTGAAGAAGTGCAGAGTCGAAAAGTCAATAACAAGATGGATCGACTCAGCACTCAGAACTAGGAAAATCCAGTCCACGCTAGGATACACGACAGAGGGGGAGGCGCCTCAGAGTGGGATGGCTTCGATGCAGGGTCCGCGAAAGGTCAGAGGTCGAAATATGCCGGTCGAAAAACAGGCCTGAGTGGTTCGTCGACGAAAACATAGATGCCGCGGTGGGGATCCTAAACCCTAGGCTTAGCATATATGGAACTGGACGAGGAAAAGGGTACGTCTGGGTGGAGTTGAAGGAGGTGGTTCTCTTCAGCTGTTACTTTTCACCCAATGCTGGTATAGCGGAACTGAAAAATTCCCTGGAGGAGCTCGGAAGGGCCGTTAGAGCAAGTAGGAACAGAGGAAGAGAGGTGATAGTAGCCAGCGACCTCAATGGCAGCGCCCCAGAATGGGGAATGGACCGGATGAATGGGAGGGGAAGGGTAATCAGCGAGTGGATAGCCACTGAAGACCTGCAAATACTGAACGAGGGAGCAGCTTATACGTTCGTAAGAGGGACCACTGGCTCCATCCCGGACCTTACTTTAGGCCCGGAAGGGGCAACCAGGAACACCAGCGGATGGAGAGTCCTAACAGAGGAGGAGACATTAAGCGACCACCGCTATATTACTATATGAGATTGGACAGAACCGCGCCACCCAGGTGGTAAAAGGCAGAGGGTGGAAGCTTGGTAGGCTGAACAAGGATACCTTCAAAAGAAGTCTGGCTGGCTCCTTCCGAGGAGGCATGGTTGAAACGGAGGAGGCCCTCACCGATGCGGTTACTAGAGCTTGCAATGAGTCAATGCCCAGGAAGGGAAGCAGAAAGACCAGGAGGGAGGTCTATTGGTGGACGGAGGAGATCGCAGCCCTCAGAACGGAATGTATCGCAATTCGTCGGCAGGGTATAAGGCAGAATAGGAGAGCAGGACTTGGGGAGAACCCATCTCTCCAGGAGTACCGGAACGCCAGAAAAAACCTTAGAGAGGCAATTAAAAGATCAAAGAGAGAGAGGTGGAGGGAATTATGCGACACTGTGGATGGAGATGTCTGGGGAGATGGCTACAAGATAGCGACTCGACAGATCAGAAATACCCCCCCTGCCTTGCCGGCAGAGAAAGTGGCAGAAGTCGTGGCTGCTCTATTTCCAGAAAGGGATATAGTCAGATGGAGAGCGGTAGAAGTGGATGTGGTCCCCCCACTCACGGAGGAGGAGCTGGAGGCAGCATGTGCCAGACTTAAAAGTGGAAAAGCTTCAGGTTTAGACGAGATTCCGCCTGAAATAGTCAAGCTAGTTGCAGAAGAATACCCGGGAGACATCTTAAGAGTAATGAATCGTGCCCTAGAGAGTGGGGATTTCCCGAGCAGATGGAGGAAGGCCAGAGTCGTCCTGATCCGGAAAGGGAACAAGCCTCCGGAGGACCCGTCATCCCACCGACCGCTATGTTTACTTGACGCGATGGGCAAGCTCCTCGAGTATCTGATACTGGGGAGATTAGAGAAGGAGATAGCCGAGAAGGGTGGCTTATCTGAAAGCCAGTTCGGTTTTCGGAAAGGACGATCAACGGTAGGAGCCATTAGGCTGTTAAAGGAAACGGCAGAGGAAGCCCTAGCCACGAAACAGATATGTGCTGTTGTGACCCTTGATGTCAAAAACGCGTTTAACACAGCGGGATGGGAGATGATTGTCGGGAAGATGCAGAGCTTATTGGTAGCTCCGTACCTCGTCAGGGTGATGATGAGCTACTTCCAAGACAGGATGATTCGAATCAGAGGGAGAGATAACCTGGAAAAGCATCACGTGTGGGGTTCCACAAGGGTCGGTGCTCGGTCCGACCTTGTGGAATGTGATGTTTGACGATATATTTCGATTACCTTGGGAGGAGGGTGTAAAGGTCATCGGGTATGCCGACGACTTGGCTATAACGGTGACTGGAAGGTGGACTGTCCAAATAATGGAAGCAGCCAACGAGGCCATCAGGAATATTGAGAGGTGGCTAGGAAGAATGCAGCTCGAGCTAGCTGCCGGGAAAACGGAGCTCCTGGTTATCACGAGGAAAAGAAATCTTCCACCCATGAAAGTTAGGGTGGGCCAGGTGGAGATACCCTCAGGAAACCACCTGAAATACCTAGGGGTTTGGCTGGACTCCAAGCTGAACTTCGGTGTCCATGCCACAAAGACGGCCGAGAAGGCGGGAAAAGCAGCCACAGCCATTGGGAGGCTTATGGCCAATACGCACGGACCAAGAGCGAGCAAGAGGAGACTGCTGTGCAGTGTCGTGCACTCTATCCTCTTGTATGCAGCTCCGGTCTGGGAAAGTGCGATGAAGGTGGATAGGACGAGAGGGAGGATGGCTAGGATCCAGCGATGTGCCGCACTAAAGGTATGCAGTGCATACAAAGCGATTTCGTACGAGGCGGCGTTGGTAGTGGCGGGGATCCCCCCTTTGGATCTGATGGCCAAAGAACGGCTGGAAATCTTTGAAGGAGCCGGGAAGGCAGAGGCCAGGGACAGGCTGTTTGAAAGATGGCAGAGGCGGTGGGACACTGTAGACAAGGGAAGGTGGACGAGACGCCTCATCACGAACATCAGAGCGTGGATGGAACGGAGGCATGGTGAGGTAGGCTATTACCTCACCCAAGCCCTGAGCGGACATGGGTGCTTCATGGAGTACTTATACGATATTGGCAAGACTGACAGCAGAGAGTGCGCATACTGTGGAGAGGTCGATGACGTGGAGCACACCGTGTTCGCATGCAACAGATGGAGAGAAGAGAGACGAGACGGTGGAGCATCGTTATTGTCTCCAGAAGATATGGTAGGGAGGATGTTAGAAACGGAAGAGAACTGGAGAAGGGCGGAGGAGGCAATAACCCGCATTATGAAAAAGAAGGAAGAGCAGGAAAGAGAGATGGGTTTGAACCCATGGAGAAACGACAATTAACACCGACAATCTTAAATGACCTGTGGGTCCGATGAAAAGCGAAAGCAGTCCCAGGCCAACAGGAAACACTGAAGAGATGGAGGGGTTTTAGCTGGTTAGAGTCCAGCACTACCCGTTCGCGATAGACTCTAAGCGACGGGTGTCCATGAGAAAAAAAAAAAAAAGGATACACGACAGAGGAGGTGTCCGTGACCAGAGAGTGCCCGCAGGGGGGGGTCTTATCTCCTCTCCTATGGTGCCTGGTCGCGGACGAGCTCCTATCTCGACTGGAACAGCGGGGAATATATGCCCAAGGCTACGCAGATGATATCGCCATCCTGGTAACAGGAAAACACGAGGGCGCTGCATCAGAAAAGATTCAGCGAGCTCTCGTTATGGTAGACAGATGATGTACCCAGGAAGGTCTTTCCGTGAATACAAGGAAGACCACTGTGGTCGCCTTCACAAGAAAGAAGAAACTCAACCTGGGAAGATTATATTTCCGGGGAAACGAATTGCAGGTGAGCAATGAAGTGAAATATTTGGGACTGATTCTAGATACCAAATTAAACTTCAATGCACATCTAGACAGAGTGACTACCAAAGCTACGCGGGCCTTATGGGCCAGCAGAAGAATGGTAGGTGAAAACTGGGGACTACAACCAAGAATGGTGCACTGGCTGTACCAAAGACTGTACCAATAATAACCTATGCCTCCCTGATCTGGTGGCATAAAGCCGGAAAAGGGGAGGCAATGAGAAAACTACGGAAAGTACAAAGACTGGCATATCTAGGCATAACGGGAGCAATGTCAACAACGCCTACCGCAGCCATGGGAGCGCTATTTTGCTACTACAGTTAGTGGTGCAGAGTGAGGCACTGTTGGCGGCGTACAGGCCGAAAATAAACGGACAAGAATAGGATACCACACCGAAATATTCCAACAAATAGGAAAAAATCGACTACTAGATATGCAGTCAGATAGAATCAGCATAAACCACAACTTCACAAAGACCTTCAGGGTATACATAACCGATAGGGAATAGGAAGGAACAAGGCAACTGCGAAGACATCCAAATGATACCATATGGTATACTGACGGATTTGAAAACGTCAAGTAGTACTGGAGCAGGTGTTACGGGGGACTAACCAGGGACAGACATCAGTCTGAACCAGGGCAGTACCGCAACGGTGTTCCGAGCAGAAGTCACAGCCATAGAAATCTGTGCACAAGAAATGATACTGAGGTCATATACTGACAAAAGAATCCGCATCATCACTGACAGTCAAGCAGCTATCAAAGCTCTGAATGCAGTAGAGATACGTTCCAAAACGGTAAAAGACTGCCTTGAATCCCTAGCGAAACTGGCGGAACACAACAGTATACAACTGGAGTGGACGCGAGGACACCAGGGCAATGAAGGCAACGAAAAAGCAGATAAGCTGGCCAAAGAAGGCGCAAAAACAGCCTTGATGGGATCTGAGCCATCCTGCGAGATATCATACAATACCGCAAGAGGAATGGTAAAGGAACTATTGAGTCAGAAACACATCTTGTATTGGACCGGCGCGCCGGGGATGAGGCAGTCACGTATGTTCATCACCGGCGGGCCATCCATGACAAAGACCAACGAACTGCTAAAGCTGAGCAGAAAACAGCTGAGATGTGCAGTGGGAATCCTAATAGGACACTGCACACTGAATAGACACCTAACTAACATAGGTGTGAAAGATAATCCAGAATGCAGGATGTGTGGTGAGGATGAAGAAACTCCTCACCACATACTATGTGAATGCCCAGCCTTAGTGGCTGGGAGGTTTTCACAGTTCGGCGGACTAACCGTAACCCAGGAAGAAATAGCCAGAGCTCCCATTGACCGTATACTCTCTTTTTGGAGAGGAACGGGATTAATGGGATAACGAGATTATGAGGTACAATAAGCTTAAGCTTCAGTACAGTGGGGCTTCAGCACCGCAACCCATAAGGAAAAAAAACGGACAAAAATACAAAAGTTGATATAACTTTTGAACCATCAAAAATTGGATAAAAACATATGTAGTTATTTTGGTTGGAAATGACCTCATCTATCATTCCCCTTCGTTTTATCCATGACTTATGAGACACCCTGTATATATATTTGGTCATATAGATGCCAAATGACCCCCTCTGCCTCCCTGTTCAGGATCGTCATCGCCTTATCAAACACCCTGTATATTTTTAAATGAATTATCTAATATTGTAAAGCTCGTTACATCTACTTGTCACTAATATTTTCTTCTTAAATGTATAATTGCGTTTATAATTTTGTTAATAAATCTAGAGAAGCGTGTTTTTATGGTACTCTTAAATCAAGAAGAAGTTATGGCAACATGCGTAAAACTAACCAGCAAACCCTGTGTCTTCTTAATTGGATGCGATTTGTCATAACGTGTCGTCCAGTCATATTTTACTGTTTATGTATACAGCATGGATTAAAAAGTTCCGGCGTATTTTGAACAACTGTATTTGTTACTAATTTTTATTTTAGAGAATAACTTAGTTTCAAGTTCAAGGAAGTGACTTCTGTCGAAATATTGGCTCCTAGATAAAATGGAAAGATCTAAAACATTGAGTCAATTTTACAATCAAATTTTATTTGTATGAAATCATTTGTAGTCAATACACGATTTTATACAAACACAAGAGGGTTTAATTGATTAGGCCATTTACAAAAAAAAAATTCTAAGACATTTATTCGATTTTCATTTAAATTACCTTATATTATATTCCAAGCTTTGAGTCCAGTAAGTTGTAAAACTGTGGGATCGATCTATGAAATACCGCCATCAGTGCCTCTCCTTGTTTTATATTATATGCGGGCAGGTAGCAGTGATGGCATCAAAATATACGTATTTTGATTGATTGATTGATTTGATTTTCCAGCGTACGGTAGGCATTGCTGCCACTCCCACAGCTGGGTCTGCTACCTCCCTGCTGGGTTGGATTAGGGTCATGCTCGTTGCCAGCAGCAAGAGCCACATGGTGCGCGGTAAAGGAATGTGGTATGGGAGGTGTAGGTATTTGTGAGATGCGTTACCGCATTATGTCAAGAGGGAACGTTTAAGCTCCTTTTTTGTATTTTTGGTCCTGGACTTCTGCCTCTTCTGGGTCTTCTTGTGAGATATGTTGCCGCATTGTGTCGCTGCTGTTTGTGCTCCTATTTTTGTGTTTCTGCTTCTACAAATCTTCTTCTTCTTCTGAGTCTTCTGATTCCTCCGTTTTTGATTCTGGTAGAGTATATATCGCTGCGATTTTTTGTGGAATTCATTTTTCCCCTCGCCTTTCTTTTCTAGCATGTTTGGTCTTTTCCCAGATTGTTCATGATAGTCTCGATTGTTCTTTTCCACATGTAACATGGTCTCCCTATTTTTAGTTTGCTGGTATTCAGTGTTAGTGCTTTCTTCAATAGATGTGTTGGGTCCCTTTTTTGGACATCACCTTTTTGTGATTGTCTTCCCTTCTAGTAGTGTTAATGTTTGTTGTCGCTGTTTATCTCCTGTTGTTTTTGTGAGTAGTTGGATAATGTCTCTTTCAGCTCTTTTCAAACTTCTTCTGTTTGCTTTTGTTGTTGCCGCGTTTTTAACTCCATATGTCATCGTTGGCAGTATGATGGCTATGTACACTGTTTGGTCAGGCCTCTGATAGTTTGTTTTTCTCGATGAACGGTATAATTGCCCTTGTAACTCGGTATGCTGTTTTATCCCCTCCTTTACTGTGTCTCTCCTTTTCAGTTGGTTGGTCAGATATGTTCCTAGGTATTTCAGTTTGTTCGTTGTTCTTAGGGAGTAGTCACCTACTTTGTATTCTTCTCCACTGGTCTGACTCTCTCTTGTTGACGGGTCTCGATCCATTATTGGACTTGAAGTTTCTTTTCAGCACAGATATGTCCAGATGCGGTTTCATGTTTCCTAACGAGTTGAGAATTTGTTGCTCTTCTTCTGCGACGATTTGTAGATCATCGGCGTATGCTCGTACGATTGGAGTTCTCAGTGTTTCGGTGTTTTCGTTGTAATGTGGTGTTTCCCTTATTGTGTTTTGTATTACTTGGTCTAGGGCTATGGTAAATAGTCGGGGGGATGGGGGGCATCCTTGTTTGACTCCTCTGTTCTTTTGTCTGGTTTCCGTTATTTGTTCGAACAATTTTATGGCAGTGGTTTCGTGAAGGCAGGCCTTTATTATCTTTTTTATTAGATAGGGCAGTACTCCGCTGTTATATAGAATGTAAATTTGTATCGAGGTCTTCTGCGAATCCCTCATCAGAGAACCAGAAATAACTCCAAGGAGGAACCGAAAACAGTGTATCGTCGAATCAAACACATTTCACAGGTATCTCATTTGTGTTCATGTTACAATAATCGCAAGTCTCGTGAAATGGAAGTAGTGGGCGATTGGCATCGATAGTCTGATAAACGTAATCGTCCAAGAATGTTAATTGTATTAATTATTTATTTATATCAGCAGGATAAAGTGAATTAAAACAAGCTAAAAACGTACTCTTCGCCAATATACTGAACTTTTGATATAATTGTTACACATTCTATATGATACTTTTCGCAGTTTTCTTGTAAATAATGTTAGTTTTTGGACATCCTAAATTTTGTGATACCAGCTTTGTTGTGGAAGAAATATATGAAAAAAAAATAAATTAAAAAAAAACATCCAACTTTTGTGGGATTCGAACACACGATCTTTGCGTTGCAACTCAACTCAACTCACCAAGTATTTATTTATGTTTATAATACATAAATAGGCAAATCTTTAGCCACTGGACCATCACATATTGCTACGAAAATTGAATGTCTGTGGTATATATATCTTTCGAGAATCATATTTCAACTCATTAGATATATTATTATGAAATATATATTAGTAAAATGCATAAATAAAACAAATATATATTATAGAGATAACATTTCGCAAGATTTCTATTTAAGTACAAGCGACAAAAATTAAGAAAACATATATTTTTTAATTAATTGATTAATAACTTTCTTATTTACTGATTGATTTTCTTCAGAAACAATAGGGTTAACACTAACTTACTTTCCAAATTTCAATACAATTCGACTTTTCTTTCTTAAGTTACCATGCATACAAGAAACGTGACGGACGGGCGGACGGACGGATAGACGGATGGACAGACGGGCATTTTGAAAGTTGTTCAGAATTCGTTCACTAACGCAATGATATGAAAATTTTTTTCTCTACAAGCGATATTTACGGTTTTATAAATGTGCCGATCAAATGCAATATACTCTTCGTTTTTGCGAAGAGTATAATAATAGTGTTATTTTATTTTTTTTTTTTGTCCAGCTGATGTAATTTCATTAACAAGAGTTCTGGTCTGTTATGAATAGGTGTTTGTTGCCTCGAAAGCTGTTCAAGCAGAAAATTTCTGTGTATGTCTCACTCGACGTCTATCGTTGTTATAATAAAGTAACATGTTTTTATATGATTTTGTGTTAATGAAATTGCCACTACAATATATCATCTGCAGTATTCGAATATTTACTTTGGGAAACTGTCGAATATTTCCTGGCTCTAAATCCGAAACACCCAGATTGCATATTAAGTTAATTTGATATCAATGGTCAATAAAATAAAGTCATCTACAGGGTGTTTCATCATCAACACAGCCACACAAAAAAAATAAAGTGTCTTGATTCCAGAAATTGACTAGGTAGACTTTATGTTTTTCGGGTCGCTGAATCCGAATCCGGGGTCCATTTGATCCCATGTCATCAGGTTTAAGGTCATTTGAAGGTCAAATTGAGATAGGACCGTGAAAAATTCCGCAAAAAATTCATGTTTATGTTTTTGAGGTTGCTGAATCCGAATCCGGAGTTTATTTGATACCATCATGTCAGAATCAAGGTCAAATGAAGGTCAAACACATGAAATTCAATAATAAAATCTTTTTTGACCCCGGATTCTGAAAAAGCAGAAAATTTTACATCCAAATACATCCTGAACGGTTTATGGAACCGATTTCTTAGGTCATTTGTTGGTTATCAAGCGGTCAAATGCTTATTTTCCATTTCTTAGCTGATATATCGATTGTAAATCGAAAACTTGCATCTATGACTAGTGACCTTCAAGTTTTTGTGGTCGCTTATCACGATCCCGGTATCCATTTGATACCATGACGTATAAACCAAGGTCAAACGCCATAATTCGAACAATATAAATTTTTTAACCCCGTATTCTCAAAGAACAAAAAATCTTACGTCCAAATACGTCTTGATCTGAGTCGAACCGAACTTTTTTGATATGGAGGTATTAAACTATTTTGAGATGCTTTAAGTCCAAAGACCTAAATCCAAATCTGCTGAATTCAATAGCCTCAAAATTCAATAACCCAATTACCTAATAGCTCTAAAAACCTGATCCCGTAGCTATAAAATGGGGATTACAGACGATGAAAGCTGATGAATCCGTTTACTCGAATGACCACATTGCTCAGTAATCCCATAACCGAGTAACCCCATAATTTTGTTACTTAGTCTCACATAGCAAAAATATATCAAAATATATCAAAATATATTCAAAAGAAATCTGTATTTGACCTGCCGATGATCTTTCAGGGTACAAAAAATTGTATCATTCGAATTATAGCGTTTGCCCTTCGTTTGACCTCAGTTTATACATCATGGTATCAAATGGATACCGGGATCGTGATAAGCGGCCACAAAAACTTAAAGGTCACTAGTCATAGACGCAAGTTTTCAATTTACAATCGATATATCAGCTAAGAAATGGAAAATAAGCATTTGACTGCTTGATAACCAACAAATGACCTAAGAAATCGGTTCCATAAACCGTTCAGGATGTATTTGGACGTATAATTTTCTGCTTTTTCAGAATCCGGGGTCAAAAAAGATTGTATTATTGAATTTCATGTGTTTGACCTTCATTTGACCTTGATTCTGACATGATGGTATCAAATAAACCCCAGATTCGGATTCGGCAACCTCAAAAACATGAACATAAATTTTTTGCGGAATTTTTCACGGTCCTATCTCAATTTGACCTTCAAATGACCTTAAACCTGATGACATGGGATCAAATGGATTCGGATTCAGCGACCCGAAAAACATAAAGTTTACCTAGTCAGTCTCTAGGGTCAAGACACTTTATTTTTTTTGTGTGGCTGTGTAATTGGATATACGCTAACTGTAGAATCCTTAATCCACAAGATGAAGATTTAACCTGAAACACTTTGATAAAATGTGCCTCCTTATTCAGATACAGGGTGTCAAAGTTGTATTTTTTTTCTTTTTTTTGCAATATCTCAACTACCTCTTGATCGATCTTCTCCCAATTTGGTAAGGAAACATTTTTTAAGCTAAGAAACAATAATTTATGTATTACATCACGCTAGCCCGTGGAGAGCGCCTCATGAGCTGTACCTGATGATGAATACTTTTTATGTACTTTTTTTACGAAACGTAGTGGCACTTTTGACTAGAAAATCTCATGCAGAAGTCATTTCCAAGTAAAAAAGGTACACTTGATAGAACTTGATAATTCCAACTGTTTTCGAGAAAACTGCCGCATAGTTCTCAAAAATTCTTTGAAAACAAACCCAATTTGTAAAGGAAAAATTGTATTTATTGAAAAGAGTGCTTTGGTGACGTCTTAGTTCAGTAATTTACATCCAATTTCACTAGTTTGATATTTTGACAGAACTAAGACGTCACTAAAGCACACTTTTTTAATAAATACAATTTTTCCTTTTCAAATTGGGTTTGTTTTCAAATAATTTTTGAGAACTATGCAGCAGTTTTCTCTAAAACTATTGGAATTATCAAGTTCTATCAAGTAGAAATGACTCCTGCATTAAATTTTCTAGTCAAAAGTGCCACGTAAAAAAAAAGAGAAAAAATATTCATCATCAGGTACAGTCCATGAGGCACCCTCCACGGGCTAGCATGATGTAATACATAAATTATTGTTTCTTAGCTTAAAAAATGTTTCCTTACCAAATTGGGACAAGATCGGTCAAGAGGTAGTTGAGATATTACAAAAAAAGAGAAAAAAAAATTACAACTTTGACACCCTGTATCTCAGTAAGGAGGCACATTTTATCGAAGTGTTTCAGATTAAATCTTCATATTTTGGACTAAGGATTCTCCAGTTAGCATATGTCCAACTATTAATGAAACACCCTGTATATATTTGATATTTACCCATCATTTACTACTGGAAAGAATGTTTATATTGGTTGTGTGTAGTCGCGGGCTAGGCATGGGGAGTAAGAATTACAACATCGCGTGTGCCAGCTGGCTGAAATGAAATAACAGAGCTGGGATGCTCCACCGTCGGACGAATTTACGGCTGCCGGTGTTGTCAGATCTCTCGCGCTACGTGAATGTACATACATGCCTAATGGGAAATTACACGCACGGTATTTTACTTATATATTTACATACATTTCTGAACGTTCAGTTGAATTAAATCCAATAATGGCGACTATATTTTACTTAACATAAGTTTATCTAAGAAAGCACATTTAAAAAAATTAAAATATATGCTCTTATAATTCACAGTAATTTTAAGTACACCTGTAATATATTTACCGTGCAAATTTAAACTACCAACCAGTAGAAAAATGAATATTGTGATAGGCTGGGTGTGGTTAAATTTAAACTCGTAACACCTAAGATTAGAAATTATTTAGGTATATATTTTACCACAAAATGAAATTCAGGAAATGTGTAATGAATTTTAGAATGAGATGTTGTTCGCATGATAATTTGTACTTCGAGTGAAAATTGTTAAATATTAGCTTTCCATAGCTGCATGAAACTCCCCTTTGTACTTTATCACAAAAATGCCGGAGGATCCGCGTAATTCGATTATCTTGTTTGTTGGATTACAACATTTCCGACAAAATAAATAATTGAAAAAAAAAAATCGAAACTTCGGATATAAAAGGACGATGAACATATTTTCATCTATATTGCCAAAGGATCGTTTGTCTTAATTATTATATTTTGATGGCTTTCCAATATTTGACCTGAATTTCATATTATACAAAGCACATAAAAACATGGCATAAGTGATAAATTTAATAGCAATGACAGGAAACATATTATAAAGTTCGCCAACAACCAAAAAATGGAGCAAACAATATTTTGCCCAAGCTTAGTCCTAGGTCGCATTTTTTTTTGTAACTATTAACATTAATCATTCTTATGTACGAAAAGTATTATATCTGTAGCATCGCCCATGCATGCAAAATCAGAAGTTTATAGCAAGGTTATAAATAGATATATAACCAACTGATAATTAAATTTGGAAGTTGCCATTCCACTTACTTGATTAATGATTTGCTTACAGAAAACTTTCTTAAAATATGTAAAAATAAGATAATCTACACCTTTTCATGGTTACAGAGGAACTGATGCTATATAATAAAAACGCTGCCTAAGGAATCACTACTTCCACATCCAAACTTGCTATCCAAGTCACTTACAACGAAAATGCTATTTTTGCACTCCACTATGTGGAAACAATTGTTTATGAAACTTTAATAATATAATATTTTAAATTGGTGCCCAAAAAATGGGGGTGAATAAAGTGAAAAAAATTCTTGATGACTTTGGTTCTTGTACATCTAGTACACACACTAAATCATAATATTTCTTACCCAATTTAATAATGGCATGGGTGTGGTTATAGGGGTGGCTAAAGCCAAAATCTTTTTTGAGACCTTAGCTCCTCTTATATTTACTAAATACCAACTTCATGGACTCCTACTTGCTTTATTTACCTATTTACCCCCATTTACCTCAATTTACTCCTCAACTCTTCAACGGAACAAGATCAAAATATAGTCTAGTTCCAGATCTAGTTAAAATACATAAGTGTGCCAAATTTTAAGTCATTATCTTAAGCGGTTCCAAAGTAATCATGAGCACCAAAATGTTATGACCAACAGACAGACCGACGCGACAGACAGACATTTTTTTGCTCAAACTGAAAATCTTCACGTTTCATGATATTCTGAGCCTATTTGAACAATGAAAATTTTCAATTTTTTTTTTGCGTTAGTGTACTTCCACTGAATGTGAAAGCAATACGCAGAAAATGGCATGACAAAGATATAAAAAATCATTGTGTGCCGAGGACGATAGAAGTAAAGCTTCCACTTCAAGCATTTTCTTCGAGGAAACTTACGCATCCATACTACTCGAGGTAACCCACTCTGCATCCAATTTACTCAAGGAAAGCCACTGCGCATCCATAGTTCTCGTGTAAACCCACTGCTCTATTCATACTATTTCAAATAACTCACTGCGCATCCATTTTCCTCGAGGATATCCACTGCGCATTCATACCGCTTGAGGTAACCTACTGCGCTATAGTACTCGAAAAAGCCACTGCGTATCCAATATACTCGAGCAAATCTACTGCGCTCAATGGTATCCGAGGAAAGCCACTGCGCATCCATTGCACTCGAGGAGAGCCACTGCACATCCATATTCCTTGAAGTAACCCACTGCACAACCATTTGTCTCGAGGAAACCTACTGCTCATCCATACTACTTGGGGTAACCTACTGCGCATCTATAGTACTTGAGAAAAGCCACTGCGCACCCAAAATACTCGAGGAAACCTACTGCACATCCATACTAGTCGAGGTAACTTACTGCGCACCGATGGTACTCGAGGAAAGCCACTGCGCTTCCATAATACTCGGGGAAACCTACTGCGCATCCCATCCAAGGCAACCCACTTATTATAAAATCAAGAAAATAATAGAAGATCTATAAACACCGAGCAGGTTGCATGGTATTCTAGTTTGGAATCGTAGAAGCCAGACACACACACGATGACGCGTCGCTGACGCTATCTCCTCATCTGTCCTTGAAATATTGGTGTCAATTTAGCAACATGTTAAAATAAGCTTGAAAGGCGGACACGCTAATGTTCGTTTGTTCATAGGCTCGAATTACAATGCAACCTGTAGGGTGTTTATAAATCTTAAAATTCCACACCAAGATTTTCTATCCAAGTCTCTCAAAACGAAAAAATTTTTGATACTATATTTGCACTTCATTATGTGGAAATTATTGTTTATGGAACGATATGCCACATCGGTGGTGGTGGTGGTACAGGGGTGGTAGTGGGGGTGGACGAAGTAAAAAAAAATTGGGTTCTTGTATACACGCTAAATTACAATTTTATTTTTTTCATCCCTTTTAATAATGGGGTGGGAGAGTAATCGGGGTGGCTAATGCCAAAAAATTTTTTGAGAATTTAACTTCTTTATATTTACTAAATACCAACTTTACGAACTCTTATTGCTTAATTTACCTATTTACCCCCATTTATCCCTCAACTCTTGAACGAAATAAGATCAAAATATAATGTAGTTCCAGACCTCGTTAAAATACATACGTGTGCCAAATTTCAAGTCAATATCTTAAACGGTTCCAGAGTAAACGTGTGTAGAAAAAAGTTACAGATGGACCGACAGACAAATTTTTTTACTCAATCTTAAAATCTCGTCGTTTCAAATTTTTTTTTGCGTTAGTATACCTACTTCCACTGGATGTGGAAATAAAATAAATGAAATAAATATGCCATTACCGACACCTATATTTCGCAATATCCTTCTTTATCAGTAGTCCAATAATTATAAAAATTTCCATCATAAAAAATGTTATCTGAGATTTTCCTTTAGTAACTGTTAGTGGAGGGATAATACATCACAAATCCACAAAGATCCGTTTTAGGGGCGTACCGCAATCCCCCCCGAAAAAACACTCCTTCGGTGAAATAAGCGTTATTTTACTGATAACTCGTTAACCGTTGAAGATATACAAAAATTGCTCATCATAAAAAAGAAAGCTTGACTAATTTCCTAAAAAAAAGTCCTATTATAATTTGGTTGCATATGTCATGGTTTTCGAGAAAATCGATATTGAAAAAAATTCCAAAATTTGTATTTTTAATGCGCGCGAATTTTCGTTTTATTGAAATTTTTTGCGCGCGGCTTATAGAAAAAATTGAATAGCTCGAAAACCATACAAGCTAAGAATAAAAATCAAAATGGGTTTTAAAGGGGATATGAAATACTCTCTTGTGTTGCCATTTTTGATGGCAACACAAGAGAGCATTTTATATATTTATTAGTATATAAAAACCGCTGCCCAAGGAATCACTACTTCCACATCCAGATTCTCTATCCAAGTCACTCACAACGAAAAAACTTTGTATGTAGAAATAATTGTTTATGGAACTTTAATAATATAATATTTGAAATCCTCTACCCCAAAAACCCATAAAACGATACCCCACATCGGTAGTGGCGTGGGGGTGGATGAAGTAAAAAATATTTTGAGGTTTCTGGTTCTTGTACATACACTAAATCACATTTTTTTTTTCATCCCCTTTAATAATGGGGAGGGGGTGGTAATGGGGGTGGCTAATGCCAAAAATTTTTTTGAGACTTTAGCTTCTGTTGTATATACTAAATACCAATTTTATGGACTTTTACCTGCTTGATTTACCCATTTACCCCCAATTTACCCCAATTTACCCCCCAACCCTTCGATGGAACAAGATGAAAATATAATCTAGTTCCAGATCTCGTTAAAGTACATATATGTACCAAATTTCAAGTCAATATCTTAAACGGTTCCAGAGTAAACGTGCGCACAAAAAAAAAGTTACAGACAGACCGACAGACCGACAGACAGACAAAAATTTTTTTCGCTCAAACTTAAAATCTCGACGTTTCATGACATTTTAAGCCTATTTGAACAATAAAGATGTTTAAAAAAATTTTTGTCGTTACTATACTTCCACTGGATGTGGAAGTAAAATAACAATATAATATAAGTTATCACTTAATTTCTTGCTCCTATAACTATTCACAGGCCCATAAAAACTAAATGACTTTAATATAAGTTATAAATGCATTATCTTTTAGTTCAAGGTACTTCAATGCAGAACAAGTTAGGAATAAAAATATTCACATTTACAAATTTACCAGCATGTTGAAGTTAGCCAAATTTTGGCCAATTTTTAATTGCTTCCTAAAAATAAAAAAAGAGATCCAAACATCTTGAAAATTTAGCTCAAAAAATTATTCAATAAAGTGGAGGAAATTGAAAAGAGAGGAAGAACGGCCAAACTTTGGATTACCTATATGAAAATGGTTATATTGACAAAATCAAAATAAAAAACTGGCAAAAATGTGGCTGGCTAAAAACTCCTCTGCGGGTGAATGTGGCTTCGTCGGTAAAGGCAATATTTTTTTTCTACGATTGTGCTGAAAGTCAAATTTTCTAACTTCAAAATGAGTGCAGAAAATATCACTTTGCCGCACGCCGTGCGGCAAAGAATTTGCCACATGCCTTGATTACATCTTCACGCACCGGAATAAAATAGTGTGTTTACCTTAAAGAATTTTGTATTACTTACTGGTAATAACAATTAAATTCTATAAATATACATTAATTACACATGAATTGCATTTACAAAGTCAAATTTTCTTACGTCAGAATGACAGCGGAAAATGTCACTTTAAATAAAATCTGAGAAGCAGCAAATTTAAAATTTTGGAAAGCCTTTGAAAAGGGAAATAACTTCACAACCGTAGAAAAAATAGTATGTAACACACGTGTGGCAAGCTTCATTGCCACACTTGTATTACAATCTACTATAATAAAATTAAAGTGTTCACTTTGTTTACCTCAAACAAATTGTGAAAATTCCACTTGCTGAGGTAACAAATTCCGAATATGGTCGTCGATATGGTCGCAGTTTTTCTTTCTTGAGTATTCTAAAAACTAAAGCATTGTTTATTCCAGCAGTTGCCGATAAACTTCTTGTACTCAAATGGGGATCTTCAGCAATTTTTACTAAAACGTCATCCTCTTGATCGACACTAATTATTTTCGGCCACCTACATCACGTTTGGGACGAAATTTTCCAGTGTTCCATAACCGCTCGTAAACATTTCTAAACGTTTCGTGATTCGGTTGAATTCTGCTGAGGTATAATTCCAAATATCTTCGAGGAGCAGCACATGCATTATAATTTTCTTGTGCATAAATACATACAAGGTATCACATTTTCGTATTCGACAAATCATTATGACGGGGCATTACCAATAAATAAGTTTGTGAACTGTTAAACACTCCTATTACAGCAAAACTAATAGTCCGGGGTCCAAGCGCTCCAAAATCAAATTTCTCTTTCATAATTTTTCGAAGGAATTTGGAAGTGTTAAATAGTTCGACGTGGCTGCCTTGTACAACGTCCTCATTATCATCTTCAGAATCTGTGTATGTACCATCTTCGTCGATTTTCCCCTTCAGTTGACTGAGTAATTTTAAAAAAGATCCCATTTTAATTTCTGAGGAACATATAATGCCTTGGCCACTTTTTTCACAAAAAACTTGAACCTTGTATCCTCTTTAGGAATGCATAGTCTTGGATTTCTTTCGCCTTTCGCTTACTCCTCTCTTTCAAACACGAAAAGCGTAATTTTTAAAATCAGTCATTTGCCGAGAATTGCATTTTTCTTCTGGTTTACTTTCGCCCTCATTTCCCTTTTGGTTATTCTGAAGAAATTCAAGGTTTTTTTATGGGTGTACTCTGTCCAAAATTTACGATGGTAAACAGGATTTTTTAAATAAAATTATCGTTTTCTGATTAGTAAAGCGTTTTGTGACGTTTCTAAGCCTTGCGTAGTTAATTTAGTTTTGGCTTCAGATGAAACATCTTGGCATATTATACATTTATTAAAATCTAATTGTTCACCCATTGTCGAATGTCCACTTAGTTTTGTTCTAATGTCAAACAGTCTGCCTTTTACACACAAACACTCAATAGCACCTGGCCTGGTATACAAAATCCACACTTCAAATAATAAGTATGAACCAAATAATAATCAATCGATTTAAATACTCAAACACAAATAGCTTTTATAATGTTAAAATGTTAAGATAAAAAACTTCACAGTATATACACGTAGTAGACGTAAACATACTGTAATATGTTGCAACCCCTTAAGATTTAAGGTTATGTTGGTTGCACTGAAAAGTAGGCACAGAATTCAGTAGTTCGGATGTCTGAATGTGGAAAGAACTTACTAGAAGGTTTAGAGTGATGACATATCTGTTCTGGAACTGTCTAGAGTATGGTGACGTCATCAGAGAAGCTTCTAGATCTGTCATCTTTAGGTATATAGGCATAGAGTAAACCAAAAGGGGAGAAGTTAGTGCAGTACTAATTGTCAGTTGAAATGGTCAGAGAGTAAACACAGTGATAAAGTTCAGTTTAGATAGCAAGAGTAGTAAGATCAGAAGAGAGTAAAGTGATCCTATTGTACACAGTGTGTTATTAGCCAAGTAGTTATTGTTATAATTAAGTAAGTTAATAAATTAGTGTTTAGTGTTACCCTGTTGTTATAATTTTCGAACCCATGATACAGGGTGTTTACAAAAAGGGTGTCAGCACGTCACAATACCAACTAATTCCACTACTCCCTTAGTAAATTTGCTGTTTTCTGTACAGTCTGTAGAATGGATAAGTAGGTAATTCCAGTCAACTGAACGGATATATTTCATATCAGTTCTAGGATGGATATGAAATGAAACCGACCAATCACAGTTCATGTTATAAGTACATAGACAACTATTCGTTTTAAAATCAAATTAGTGCGTAAGTTGTCAAAGTAACTGTCAGTGTGTACTGTTACTACTGTCACTGTGTATTTGTGTAACATATGAATGTTTACTAAATAGTTTTTTAAGCTGATCGTAGAAAAAGTATACTGTACAAATCGAGTGGATTATCCATATCGCACTCAAAAGATTTGAAGCACTCCGCCTACGGCGTCATACTCAAACTTCTTTATCGTGCGATATGGATATCATATCCACTCTTGTTGCACAATGGTATATTATTCAACGAGCGGTAATGTAGGTAATAACTCACGCAGATGAAAGTTTACAGCACGAGTCGTAGGCAAAAAATCAGCTTTGTAGATTAATATTATGCGGCAGAAAATGCGAAACTTCTCCGCGAACTGTAATAGCCCGGAGCGCATATTCGGTCAAAAGTCTTATTTTTTATGTTAGAGAAAAAATAAAAAAGCGTCGGAAAGCTCAATCAATTCTCTTTACATAAGCTGTCTACAAATTTCTCGAGAAAAAAAAACGATAATTATCGAGATATTCGAGGAAATGTAAGAAATTACTCGTTTTTCTCTAGAGTGTATGTAAATCTTAAAAAAGTGATTTTTCTCAGAAACCTTTGTTTCGAAGGACCAAGATTAATGGAGCGTCAAATTAGTACATGATATTAAGTGAACATCGTATATGAGATCGATTTTAGTTAATTACCGATTAATTACGGTGACAAAATGGAGAAATTTTACCGAAAAAAAAAGTGCCAAATCCCGCCCCGTCTAATTCCTCAATTTTTGTCGGAATTCAAAAAATTGAAAAGAGATTTTTAGCAAATTTAATTCTATTTAAGTTAACTACAGTAGTCTTTTGGCGTAGGAGCCAATATTAAAAAGTTGCCAACTGTAGAAGCTCAAAATTTGCGATTTTTTGCCGTACATGGCCAACATTTCAGTAGTTATCTCCGAAACGAAAAAAAAAAAAAAAATCAAAATTCTTATGGAAGCAAAAGATTCGTAGTGGAAAATACTCGTTTGACCTTATTTATTATTTCGAGCTAACTCCCACCGTTTCGGAGATATCTGTGAAAAATAACAAAAAAACAGCTTACATTTCGGAGTCGAAAAAATTGTAAAAACATGTAATCTTGAGACGTTCATATTTTTCAAAAAACACCATTGGGACGGCCGTACGATGTCGCGACGTAAAGAGGAAGTCTTCCAGATAAACCTGATCGTAAATTCCACTGCACGGCGAAATTCGAAAATTCGGCTCGGCACGAACGAATCAAAAGTAGCATTTTGTGACATTTCAGAAAATATTTATAGATATTAACGCGAATAATCTGTCACTACCTCCCTGGCTCCACCATCGGGTGTTGCGCGTTACGTCGATTGGCCAGGCTAGGCATGAAGATAAAGGTGATTGGCTCTGTATAAGTTATAATAACTCACGCATTATAACTCACGCTGTTTGTTTATGGATACTAATAATTAATCAAAAGCAGTTCATTAATTAGTATATAACCTAATAAGAGTAGATAAACTACTGTTATGCGCTTTATGAATGTCGGAAGAGCTGTCGTCTTAGCGCGTATTACATGCATTGCATCGTACACCCATTTTAAAAATTCATAACTCGAATACTATATGTAATATCAACTTTGTTCTTGTCTTAAATACATTCTCAATATATTGGGTATGTTTGTGACCATAATTAATATACAAAAAATTTAAAATTAAAGTACTTGCTCGTATGTTGAACTTCGTACTACAATATTTTATAGTTTCATATTTTTTTCCAAAAAAACTAAAAATATTTAAACAATGCCATCGAGTCTCATCCAAGCGCTTATGTTTTTAGTGAATACTGTAAAAAAATAGATGAATAGCATGGCACAGTTTTTTTCACAGGACGTATTGTGTATTAAAAAACATTTTTTTTTTAATTACCATTTCCTCTCTTTTCTTATCATTTAAGAAGTTATATGCAAGAGCTAAGAATCCGACCAGTCATTTCTGGTGCAAATCTGAAGTTGTACGTCATGTCGAAATAGATGACTTGGTATTTAGAGCGATTTAGAGCGATTTCGTGCCAGACTATAACGTTTGACAGTTCTAGGAAAACTAAATATCATTAGCTTACTAAGTAAAAACATTATTGTTTCAGCCTACTATGTACAAAAACAATCAGGCGTTAGTTAGATGTCAAAGTGATTAGAAATTTATTTGTGAGATGAGTAACACTGAAATTTAAAATACCATGTAGCCGCTTTTTCCAATTCAAATATCTCGAGAAATAGGCATTCTAGAGCAATGTCCTAAGAATACCTTTTTTGCGTAAAGATTATTGAAAAATAAAAGAAAACCAAGAAAATAAATATTATTTGGGCAGCGACGTACAAATTAAGGTGGGGGGGGGGGGGGGGCTCCTTACCCCCCTACCGTGGATCTCTCATTCACCCGCAAGCGAGAAGTTCTTATGGAGTCGAGAAATACAAAAGAAGAAACGATAACAAAAATAATAATATATTAAATATACACACAAAATTAAATATTTAAAAAGATGTATTTAATGATTCGAATATACGTATATTTTCGTTAAACTTATTTTATTATAGCATTATTGCTATAAATTTTGCGCGGTTTAAACGTTCATTTACTCCTTTATATGAAGGACCCTTTAAAGTTTTATCGCGTTCAGATAAGTTATTTACCTTTAATAAAGGAAACAAAAGTCATAACTGTCAATATTGATAGGGTTAAAGCTTTTCTACTAGTTGACAGATGTGACACTTTGTACTCCTCCTATTAAAAAAGTACGTTTCGCAATCGACACGTTGGTTGATTGATTCTTTTCTTTTTTAACTAGGGGGTGTATATAGCGACTCATTCACTCGCAAGCGAGAAGTTCCTATGGAGTCGAGAAACAAAACAAAAGAAGAAACAATCGATAACAAAAATAATAATATATTTTATATGTACACAAAATCAAATATTTAAAAAGATGTATTTAATAATTCGAATATACGTATATTTTCGTTAAACTTATTTTATTATAGCATTATTGCTATAGATATCATTTATTTATATTTTTTTATTCATTCGTAAAAACCATGTAATTCTTTGTAGACAGCTTCTCTGCCAGTAGACCTGCGATATTAAACGTTTATGTACAGTTAAAATTAGCTATTTGATTGAGTCAAACGGGGACAATAATTTGTGAGTATTCAACTTTGTAAAATAAATTTCAGTTGCTTAATATATTTTTTCTTCAAGCGTATTAAAATGTTTAAATTATGTCACCAAAAACAGTAGTAGAAGTAGGACATTGTTTTACTAGTAACAAAATGTTAGTACCGAACGCCTCCGTAGTGGACATTGTTTTACTAGTAACATAATGTTAATACCGAAAGCCACCGGTGGCGCGCTATCCACTAGCCACTTGTCATTATTGTGTCAACATGTAAGACTGTAGTTTGAATATTTGTACATTTATGATAAATAAATGAATTTTTGCATTTTAATACGCTTGAAGAAAAAATAGTATATATTACACGGAGTAGAACGCCTTTTTTTATGTTTCGCCCAGTTTGCAAATCCTGGGCTCAACACAAAAAAAGAGTGCGTTCTACTCCTAGTAATATAATATACTATTTCTTTCATATACAGCGCTACAATTACATACGCTGAAAATATTTTTACTACAATACATTTCAACTGAATAAAATCAATTAAAATATTATTGTAATAATCAGTTTTCAGTGGTTTTACTCTTTGCACACTATCCGCCAAGCTTTTGCGTCCAAAGAGCGTTGACAATTAAACGTTGGATGATCTTGGGGATAAAGTTTGTCATAGTACAAATATTTCTAACAAATATAACCCAGAGAAAACTCGTGAATGTCTTTAACAGATAATATATTTTTGTTCTTGCCACTAATATAGCAATATTAACATGCAACTTTAGGCTGCATCTCATTTCACAAGGATTATGTGGGTCGCAAAAAGTTAAACACACAATTCATCCTGACATTAATGGCCGGGGCAATTTACTGACACCCACAGTTGATGCCTATCGCTAGTTAAAGTGATGGCGGTCGCCAGAGCTCTGTCACAGTCGGCGGTCTTCGGTACTCTTTGCTTCTTCAAGACATATGTCACTTGACTAAAATTCCCATTTTTCATAGCCAAAATGCCGCCGCAATATAAATATTGTGAGTCAAGTCCCGCAGACCGGGCGGGTAAACTATTAGAGTTGCTGATCGATGGTTCAGCACTCCACAATTAATAAAGAAAACGCCATTGTTAACCAGCACGTCCGACGCCTCTTCATCATCTCCGTCACATGTCACCGAATGAAATTCTTCTGTGACTTTGACAGATCTAAAAAGACAGATCAATCTCCAGAGAGCAGGACCCCAGCAATCAGTCAACGTCGGTTTTTGGACTAAGGAGGACCCATGTTTGCGACGCCAGGTGAAAATAGAAAGATGCCGACTTTGTATAATTGATTAGCGCTCTACATACAACGCTGATGATGAATTGATCGATTAAAGTATAAATTCTCGTATGCGGTCGAAGGTACTTTATACCTGTGCAAAAAAGGAGTTTAATCAGTGAAAAATAGCTAGATATTTATAGGATCAAGGTGGAAAGGTCAGCGTTTGTCGGTCGATTACGATGGTGATTGAGTCAATTAAAAATGGATAACAGAAATTTTTTAAATTTATTTTCTTCCTCTTTAGATGACTGATATGATTAAAATGCAATAAATAGTGCCAATACTTCATTTCAAAATGTACATACATGGTGTCGAAATGATAATCAGTGTTCAGTGGAAAGATTTTCTTTTAATTGGCAAAATATTTATGTTATAAAGAAATACTGCAGTCACTAGACAAAAATATGGCTTCTGATCTAACAAAATATATCCTTCATTTTTTTTTAAATCGATTTATTTTGGTGTTTTAAAGAAAATATAAAAAATCGAGAACGAGATCACTATGGTATAAAAAATTATTCAAGATCAAAGTTCACAAAAATGGTTTTTTGCGAATATCGTACTTTCTATGGCTCGGAGGCCAATTGAGGTTATTATGAAAATGAAAGGGGCGAGCGTAGAGGCGATTTCAATGTGAATATCAGTCGATATTTGGTTGAAGCAACGTCGAGCGCGGTTAGTACTTGAATGGGTGACCCACCTATCTTGGGAAATACAGCGTTCTCGTCCCACCTTCTAGAGGCTTGTATATCAGTGTATACTCGGAAGTTACGTAATTTCAGACGAGGATTACGTAGTGGATATACCATCCTTCGGAGGGGATGTAAAGCAGGCGGTCCCTTGTCTATTAAATGTTAGGCAAGTAAAAGATCCCTACTCTTCTTAAGGGAAGAGGTTCGGCAAAATTTCCAGGTTGGGGGTAGCTCGTCTCCTGGCGTCGGTGATAGGCCCTGGTAGCGGAAATAGGCCGACGTTAAATAGTTAAAAAAAAAAAAAAGAAAATGAAAAATAATGAAATTCCGCACAAAAATGATCTCTTCCATATTTTATGTACAACGAACGGTTTCGGCAGAAATGTGCTTCGAAGTTTCCGGGCAAGGCATAATATGCTCCATTTCATATAGTCCGTGCATAGAATATGTGCTTGTTCTATGTATAGTATTTATTAACTGATCGATATATAAAATAAAATAAATAAATGTATCCAGTGTGTTTCACTTGAAATGATAACACCCCAATAACTTTTTTGTTTCTTCGATTAAAAAAAAATGAGGGATACATTTTGTTAGATCAAAAAAGTCTAATTTCACTGGATTAATGGATGTTTCTTATGGTTGTTCAATAACATGGTAATAATTTTGTTGAATTTTTTTCATTGATCGAGAAGACTAATAAACAATTTTTAAAAATCAGCAATTGGTCCATTACGCCACTGCAAAATCAAAATTAATAGATGTGTTACCACTTTTTAATTTGGAAAATCCTTAACAAATTCAGAAAATGTGGATAGTTGCCATCAAGTGGCTATGACTTTTTTTTGGTGAGGATGACTAGCAGTTGTAATAAAGAAGTGGCGATGAATAATTTCGACATAATTAAAATCATTTATAATAAATAATATCTAACTAATAACATTTTGTGTGCGTTCAATCGATTTTTTTTAATTTAAAGTCAGCAAAATGTCCTGCTTAAAATCAGTTAAAAAGTACTTTGTTTCAACGTGTTTTGCCAATTTTCTATTTTTAATTACAATATTGATTAATTTTGAGGCAAATATAACATTTTGGGCGAATAACTATTTTCGATTTTTCTGTACACATCTAAATTTGATATAATAATAATAATAATAATTCTTTACTGTCCATTAGACCAATACAAAAAATGGTATCGGACTCGTCAATTGTAAAACATACATGATTCAAGAATACATAGACATATACAAAATATATACTAGATAAACTAGAGACACATAAATAAAACCTTAGATATAAATTAAAATTTAATAGAATAAATAGTAAATCAAAACATGTGTATTTAAAAATCAAAGTTTAAGAATTCCTCAATGCTGTAAAATACGTTATCTAGAAGTAGTTGTTTCACTTTTTTTTTAAATTTAACGATATTTTTCATTTGCTTTAAATGATTAGGCAATGTATTAAATAGTTTTATACCCATGTACTTCGGGCTTTTCTCATAAAGAGATAAAGAATGCATAGGAGTTAATAAGTTAGATTGCCCTCGTGTGTCATACCCGTGAATATAATTGTTTCTTAATAACTGTTCAATATTTGATTTTGTAATGGTAACAATCATCAAAATGTATACACAGGGAAGTGATAAGATTTTCAACTCTTTGAAGTACATCCTGCATGACGTTCTCCTATTACCTCCTTTAATATTCCTTATTGCTTTTTTTTGCATTTTAAAAACTCGTTCGAAGTGACTTGAAGTACCCCAAAACTCTATACCATAAACTACTCTGGAGTAAAACTGTGAAAAGTAATAAGATAGCAAAATCTCTCTGTTAGTAATATTTTTTAATCTGTATAGAGCGAAGCATACAGAAGATAATATTTTACATAGAACTTCTATATGACATTCCCAATTAAGAGAATTGTCCAAATAAACACCCAAGAATTTTGTAGTCTTTACCTGTTTCAAAGACTTACCATTTATTTTGAGTAAATGACTTTTGTTGTACTGCAACAATCTCGACGTGAAATGTATGAAAACGGTTTTATCCTCATTTAGCAGCAACTTATCACCACTGAACTTTCCAACAAATTCGTTTATTTTGGTCTGGGTAATTTCTACGAGATTTTCCACATTATCATCCCTAGTTAAAAGCGAAGTATCGTCGGCAAACATAACTAATAAACTATCGTTGACAATGGCAGGTAAGTCATTTATAAAAAGTAAAAACAAGAACGGCCCCAAAACTGAGCCTTGTGGAACTCCACAGGAAATAGTCAATGCACTTGACCTAATACCCTCTATCTCTACAAACTGATTGCGATTGGACAGGTACGATCCAAGCCAGTCTCCCAGTTTACCCCCAAAACCATATTTTTCCAGTTTTCTCATAAGTAAAGCGTGATTAACCAAATCAAACGCTTTACTTAAGTCCATAAAGACACCTATACATTTCTTATTAGTGTTCAAATGTTCGTGAAGTTCATTGAGGTAAGTGAGAATTGCTGACTGAGGCGACCTCCCCTTACGAAATCCATGCTGCTCATCGCAAATAATTTTATATTTTGAACAAAATTTCAGCATTCTGTTGTAAATTGCCGTTTCTAATATTTTTGAAAATGTAGATAGAAGTGAAATGGGCCTATAATTGTCAATACAAGTTGGATCACCTTTTTTTATATACCGCTATAATTTTTGCTACCTTTAGTACTTCTGGAAATACACCTACCGAAATAGACCAGTTTATCAAAAATGTCAATGGCTGAATTACATAGTGAATAATAGATTTTAATACATTACTGCTGATATTGTCCATGCCGGACGAGTGTGACTTTTTTAATTCAACGATGATATTAAATATTTCCGTTTCTGTTACCGGTTCAATATACATTGTAAATGAGTAGAATAAAAATTGCGGTTGACGTAAAATGTATCGTCTAGTAGATTACTGCATCAATAAATTTCTTGCTACATTTTAAATGGTATCTAGATATCATAATACAGATTCGGAATTAGGCAAGAGATAAACGAGTGCAAGAGAGAAAACAGGGAAATTAGGAATAAGAATGATGGATACACTGCCCCCAGCATACTACACACTTCGTGAAATTTTATTTATATCACCTTGTGTGTCAACGTAGTGCATCTATACCCATCGCTTATAACCGCGAGCGTATTTTACTGGGATAATATCCGTCTTTCTTTTTCTAATTTCTCTGTTTTCTTTCTTGCACTCATTGAACTCAGGATGCATATACAGGGTGCATCAACGGTTAATGGCCTATTAGACGTTTTACAAAAACTACAAATAATTTGAAGCTGAAACTTTAAGGAGAGAGTTTTTTAATGAAAATAACGTAACATATGTGACACTTCCGGTTATACCGGAAGTTGACATCAACTTTCTTATTTTAAATGCCATGCTTTATTTTTTATGCCAGATTCGAATTCTATTCATTATTTTAAGAGAACTTTCAATATCATTCCCTATGTAGAACACCAATAGTTTTTGGGATATTTCGATTTGAATGAAATCTGATGCGAAAACCAACTTATAGTTGGAAATTAATAACATTCGCTATGGTAAATTCCAATAATCAATTTTTCTCCCAGTCTCTGAGAGATGGATCTTATGTGAGTTTAAGGTACAAATGCTCTAAAATATACGGGGGGTCCGGAAAATGAGGTCCAACTTCAACAACTCCGACCTCCATTAAATCGCTTATTTCAAAAGGAACATACTATTTTATAATAGTAGAAGAGCTGGCAAACATTATGGTGAACGATAATATTAAAAATTTTCACTGATGGCAGTCCATTCTTTGGTCTTTGGGTATGTCAAAACCGATCGTCTGCCGTTTCAAAGTGGAAGCATTAACTTGGGGGGGTGTATTCAAAAAGGGGTGATTTTAGATTTCAGTGAACCATATTGTTCAAGAAACATTTTTGAAGGGGTGACTAATATAGTTAGTCTAGACGGCATTTCTACCTAGGTAGACGATTTTTCTGGTAGCATTATCTTAGCAGACGAAACTCAAAATGGTAAAAAATCACATTCCGGTGAACTATATTTTTCAAAAATAATTTTCGCGTCCTTCGATTTGTCTACTTATAGTTTAATAAATAACGAATCGGCAGACGAAAAAATCGGTAGCATCACCCTAGCAGACGCTGTCAAAGTGACCGATCCGGTTTTGATGAACGACATTTATCAAGAAAAATTATGTAAGGAATGATAAATACAACAACTCAAGATTATATTCTCGCCCGGGCAGACGATTTTCTTCGTAGCTATGTGTATGGCAGACGCCTGCCAAAGTGGCAAAAATCAAGTTTCGGTAAACTGTACTGATCAAAAATATTTTTTGCGTCCTTCGATTCGTCTATCTATGGTACAATAAATAAAGGCGAAAAAATCGGTATCATTTTCCTAGCAGACGCTGTCAAAGTGAAAAATTTTAATTTTTTTTTCTTATATAAATAGGTTTAGAATGTTGCGACGAAATTTTAAGTTTAAACAACAAAAATCTGTTTGCAGGTCTGAAGGGTTGGGGGCAAATGGGGTTAAATAGACGTGGCTTTATAATAGATAACCGAGAGAAATTTGATACTTCAAACTATCAGGATGGAAATATATTTAATATCCCGATTTTGGGAAACTTTAAAGAAGTATTCCCCTCGGATCCCATAATTAGTTTCGATGGTACAGGAGCAAAAGCATATTCCGTGCAATCTATAGGTATCGAGTTAAAAAAGGACCACCTTTTTGTTACTTTTTAAATAATATTTATTTATTTATTGCGATATTACCATATTGTAATACTACCATGTAGGTATCTAGGCATTTTTATATATGAGTTTATGTTTTTTGTTAAGCAAGGATGTCGATTTTTCAAATGAATATTTAAATTATAAGTTGCTTGTGGTATCGTATTTAATCATCCTTTTGGTAATGTAAGTTACTGTTATCAATAAGTCATTTGTATGTTCCTTACAGTATAGCCTTATATGATAGATTGATACTCTTATGGCTATACATATTATTTGTTACTTTTAGATTATTATGTTCTGAAAATAATGTATTCTAGGCTTTTTGTTGTTATTTTTTTATTTGTATAGAAGTAATAAATCTGTTGTTTAAAGTTACAGTTTTATTTTTGTTTTATTCGCACAGGAAATATAACGAACTGTCACCGATTTTTTGTAAGCAGAGGAATTCTTTGTTTGAAAACTGCTATCTAAGGAATCACTATTTCCACATACCATCAAAGACGGTAATTTGATGATGGGACGAAGGTAACGGGGTGGCCGTGGCGGTGGTCGATGGCAAAATGTTTTGATAGTTTTGCTTCTCGTACACACACTTGATCACAATTTTATTTCTTTAGCCCTTTTAATATGGGGCGGGGCTAGCGGCAGTGGCTGATGTCAAAAAAAATTTGAGACCTTTGATCCATTTAAATAAACAAATTTTTAAGACCTTGGTTTCTCGTACATACACTAAGTCTCAATTTTATTAATTCTTACTTGTTTGCTTTGCCTATTTAACCTTGTTTTCCCCGAAACCTATGACAAAATAAGCTTAAAATATAATCTAGTTCCAGATCTCATTACAGTACATAGATACACCATAAATCAATATCTTAAACAGTTCCAGAGTAATTGTGCGCTCAAAAAAGGTTAGAGACAGATTTTTGTTGTTCAAACTTAAAATTTCGTCGCAACATTCCAAACCTATTCAGAGACGAACCCAGCTATTTTTTTTGGGGGGGGAAAGCTACAACTAATTTGCCAACTGCCCATTTTTTTTACAACTTATATTTCCTTGTTTTTTTTTATTTCAGACTTAATCTATAAGTAGCCTAGCGATACATATATTATGCAAAAGAAGTTTAACTAAACTACTTGATGTAGGCGCTAGACAAGGGCGGATCCAGAAAGGTTACTGGGGGGGGGGGGCACTAACATCTACAAAAAAAATTTTCACCTCGGAATCTAAAAAAAATTTTTTTCGCCTAATACAGAGAATGCTATTAGAAATATAAAAAAAAATTTTTCGCTCGTCTCGGAATCTGAAAAAATTTTGTCGCCTCATGGGGGGGGGGTGCGAATAAAATTCCAAAAAAAATTTTTTTTCACCTCATACAGAGAATACTATTAAAAATGTAAAAAAAAATTTAACGCCTCATGGGAAAGGGATGCAAATGAAACTCCAAAAATTTCGCTCATGGGGGGGGGGGTACAAATTAAAATCTGGACAAAAAATTTTTCGCCTCATACACAGGAATACTATTAAAAATCCAAAAATTTTTTTCCCACCTCATGCGAAAAAAAAAATCGCCTTGAAAACATAACGAATACTTTTCTCGGGGGGAGGCAATTGCCCCTACTGCCCCCCCCCCCCCTGGATCCGCCCTTGGCGCTAGACCTAAGTTGACCCCGCGCTCTCCTTCGTCTAGAAGCTACTGGATGAGGTAACCGTTATAGTTTAATGACCGCGGAGAAAAACAAGATACAACACGATTACGCGCAAGTCGGGGCGCAAGCTCATGAACGTCCACGCTAGTACGGCTACCGGCCACTTCCCACTTCACATTGTGATACGCAATAGGTAGCATTAAGGGGTCTACACACGATCCAGCGGCAGGGAGCAGCCTTGCCGCATGCTTTGAACTCATTCGTAAAAGTGAACTGGTCCGCTGGAATTCCAATTATCTTCAAAGCGTACCAACAATGTTGGGTTCCAGCAGCTGGATCGTCTGTAGACCCCTTTAATAGTCCCAGATTCTGATTCAGTGTCCTCTAAGAATTTAATATTTTAACAATTTCTGACCGACAACAATTTGTTATTATTATTATCTCTCGTTGAGAGGTTGGTAACTGATATAAGTGATACTCAGTATAAACCAACAACAAACGACTTTATAGCTAGGACAAAGCATTGTATTAATAAAGGCAAAAAGGAGTAATATTCTAATATTTCTAATGTAAGACAGTCTTTGAGAATTGTATAATCTGGCCGTGCCGTCTACTGGGTCGAACGTCGAATTTCCGCGAGTTGACGAGTTTATTTTGTTGGCCCGTCGCGTAGGCCCGTCGGCGTTGTGCGTTGTCCGTCGACTATTCTGTGGCTCTCACAAGTCTCACATCAGTCACATCTAAGTCATAAATAATATCAATTAAAATTATTAAATGGTCATAGTGACAGTGTCATTTAATTTTTATCAACTCATTATTCGTTTTTTTGCAATTATACCCAATAAAGATTTTTTTACATTTTTGGTGATTTTCCCAACTCAATCAACATTGGGGGGGAAGCGTACCCCCCCATAACCCCCCGTGAGTTCGTCTCTGAACCTATTTATATAAGAAAAAAAAAATAAAATTTGTCACTTTGACAGCGTCTGCTAGGAAAATGCTACCGATTTTTTCGTCTGCCGATTCGTTATTTATTGCACCATAGATAGACGAATCGAAAGACGCAAACATTATTTTTGATCCCAATAGTTTACCGAAACGTGATTTTTGCCACTTTGACAGGCGTCTGCGATACACATAGCTACGAAAAAAATCGTCTGCCCGGGCGAGAATGTAATCTTGAGTTGTTGTATTTATCATTCCCTACATAATTTTTCTTGATCAATGTCGTTCATCAAAACCGGATTTGTCAATTTGACAGCGTCTGCTAAGGCGATGTTACCGATTTTTTCGTCTACCGATTCGTTATTTATTAAATCATAAGTAGACAAATAGACCAGGCAAATCTCAGTGTAAAATGGGTTTGGCGTGAACTATTTGGGGACAGTTATTTGTTTATCGCAATGGATAGCTCTATTAATGTACGATAAGTACATAAAGTCGCAAAAAATCCCGACGTGAGCTAAAACCGCCATTTAGAAAAAATTACTACCAGAGACATTTTCTTTAAAATCATATATCTTAGTAACCGTTGCTCCGATTTTAGATTTATTTTTTTTTTCCATTCCTCACTTCACATTTTACAGAAAGTATGATTACATATTTTACGATAAATTAAACGATAAACTTAGGAAATTAAAAAAATAATTTAAATATTACGAAAATTCAAACTTTTGTAAACTCGAGACGTTTGTACTGAAATTTCTAGTCAATTTTTGAAAAAATAATTTTAATAAAAGTTCTAGAGCACACAATTAGCTTTCATTTGTTTTTTGGCCGATGTTACTAACTCAAATATTAACGGAGTAATAGTTATTTATATATAAAATTGTAATCATTTTTAATAATGTATATTAAGGTATAAAGGGTGTCCAGTCAGTGTTCTCTCGGAAGATTGTGCAAAACGGCTAACTTTATAAAAAAACTTTCTTAACAAAACTTTCAATGTTTCGTCTCTACTATAATTTAAAATTATTTTCAATTATACAAGGTGTCACAAAAACGAGTCACACAGAAAGTATAATTTTTTTTAAATAGAACAGTCTGTATTTCCTTAACGCCAGTTAAGCCTCTAAGGGCCCTGTATTACACACTAAAATATTTTGCCAAGTTATTTTTTTCTGTTTTTTTTTGGGCAATTTACAAATATTTTTGACTGGCATATCTCCGCGATTTATTAATCGTTATTTCTAAAAACGTGGGATGTTGTTTGATAATGATGTATTTACTGAAAAACATTTTTGAAATAAATCTTCAGTACATCGGGTGTCCAAAATATTTTTATTTAATTATTATTTTTCTTATTTTTTTGAGATATGATTATATCAAATAATTTTTACGTAAATTAAGGTGCTCTTTATTTTACCATTAAAATCTATATTTTGTTTTACGTTTTTCAATTTTTTTAAATGGAATGCCTATAATTTTTTTAAATCGATGAGTAACCCTCACAATTTCTCACATTTTGATATCGTACACTTCCTTTTATGAACGGTTCTTGAGCAATAATTTTTTTTTCACGATACGTAACAACTGCTCAAAATGTCCACCATTTTGATTCAGGTAACCCTGAGGTCTCTTGATAAATGAGCACCTTATACAGTGTAACATATCAACATTTATACGATTGAAACACCGATGAATCCTTCCCATCATATCTTCTCGAGTCGTTGGTTCTACTTTATAAACGTCTGACTTCACAAATCCCCAAAGAAAAAAACCCACTGAAGTCAGGTCGGGTGACTTAGGCGGCCATGTAATGAGATCTAACATAATTTAATAAAAGGGTAAATTAGATATTATTTAACAGTTTATTAAAATATTGGACCTCCTCTTCCTATCCACCTTTCAGGAAACTGAGTACTAATGGCCTGACGAACATTTCTACTAAAATGTGGTGGTGCACCTTCAAGTTGTAATCACATATTATTTGTAATTTAATCAGAAATATGCTCGGTTATTTGTGGAAACGTATTTTGCGTAAAATCTAAGAAGACTGCTCCACTCACATTTCCATCAAAAAAAGCGAGGATGAATAACATAATCATGTGCAATTCCTCCCCTTAAATTTAAACTCTGGTTCTGATTTTTCTGTGCAACATGAGGGTTTTCTCTGGCATAATAATGGAAATTGTGCCTATTCACAAATCCGTTGCGATGAAACGTTGATTCATCCGTGAACAATACAAATTTGAAAAATTCTTCATTTTATCCAATTTTGATTTTGAGCTCACTGGCAGAAATTTAATCTACGATTTAAATCCACATCCCAAAGCTCTTGATGCAGCTGAGCTCGATAGAGGTGAAACTTATTTTTACGAAGACATAGGGAAACACTAGATTCACTGACCTCTGACCCTACTTAACTCCCGAACACTTGCCGTAGGATTTTCGATTACGCTCTAAAGTTATAGCTAGCTCATTTTCTTCATTACAATACATTTCGTCGTCTCGCCTTCTTTTCATATGCAAAATTTCCAGTACGTTCAAAATGTTCTTTCAAATTTTCTAGAGACCTCACATCAGGACATCTTCTATAGGGATATTTTTGACCATACATTCTTGATGCCAATAAACAATTTCCATCACATTCACCAATAACATAACATTTACCATAGATATTAAATCTTATTGACAATAACTATAATTCGTATTTTTAAATATTAACAGTATTAATTCAACTTAATCACGATAAACTTAAACACATTAGAGAAGTGTCATAGAGTAAAAAACAAACGCAAAACAAAAGACCCTACTAGATTTTAATGCTAAAATAAAAACCACCTCAATTTACGCAAAACTTATTTGAAATAATCATATCTCAATAACGGTTTGAAATAAAAATTAAGTGTATAATATTAGAATGTGGGGAATTTTATGCTTTATTCATCCATGTAAAAAAATATAGGCATTCCATTTAAAAAATTTGAGAAAAATAATAATTAAATAACAAGAAATGTAAACAAATATTTTGGACACCCGGTATAATAATAACTTATTTCAAAAATGTTTTTCAGTAAATGCATCATTATCGAATAACACCCTACATTTTTAGAAAAAACAATTAATAAATCGCGGAGATATGGTAGTCAAAAATTTTTTTGTAATTTGCCAAAAAAACAGGAAAAAAATTATAACTTGGCAACGCTCCATCCGATTGGCAAAAAATTTTAAGGTGTAATTCAGGACCCTTAGAGGCTTAACTGGCGCCAAAAAATTAGCTGGTGTTCCATTAAAAAAATTATACATTCTTGTGTAACTCCTTTTTGTGACACCTTGTATAATTGAAAATAATTTCACGTTGTAGTAGAGATGATCCATTGAAAGTTTTGTTAGAAAAGTTTTTTTCTAAAGTTACCCTTTTTTGCACAATCCATATTTCCAAGAACTCAAGTCTTATTTTCTTCAGTTATCTTCTATTTTATGCCCAAAGTTGTAATAACACTTTCGATTATACATAAAAAGGGGAAGAGAACAAACAAAAGAAATCTAAAATCGGAGCAATGGTTACTGAGATATGTCCTTCTAAAAGAAACGGTTCTGGCGGCCATTTTTTCTAAATGGTGGCTTTAGCTCACATTGAGATTTTTCTGAACTTTTGTATCCTCATTCTACATGAATAAAGCTATCCATTTCGATAAAGAAATAGCTGTCCCCAGATAGTTCATACTCAAAACTGGATTTGCCTGCACTAAAATCGAAGGACGCGAAAATTATTTTTGAACAATATAGTTCACCGAAATGTGATTTTTTTGCCATTTTGAGTTGCGTCTGCTATGATAATGCTACCAGAAAAATCGTCTGCCTAGGTAGAAATGCCGTCTAGACTAACTATATTAGTCACCTCTGCAAAAATTTTTCTTGAACAATATGGTTCACTAAAACCTAAAATCACTCCTTTTTAAATAAACCTCCCAAATTAATGCTTCCACTTTGAAACGGCAGACGATCGGTTTTGACATACCCAAAGACCAAACAATGGACTGCCATCAGTGAAAATTTTGAATATTATCGTTCACTTTAATGTTTGCCAGCTCTCCTACTATAAGCATATTCGCTTCCGTCTTTTATTACCTTTCAACCTGTATGTACATTCCCTATAGCTAAAATGTAAAGTTAATGGGTTATTTAAGTTAATTATAAAAATAGTTAAATTTACATCAATATCGACAATAGTGTGCCATAGGAATACAGTAATTTACAATAATTTTGTAAAAGAATCACAGTAGCTTCATTAAAGCTGCTTAAAGTTCATCAGGGATGGAAAAAGTTCGATTCATTATTTGTGTTTTCTACTCTCTCTCTGGAAAAAAAAAATGAAATGTGCCGAAAATACGTTTATAATATCAAATCATTTCCTACTGGGAGAAGTATATGATTCCAAAATTTCGAGTTGGAAGGTAGTGATCCAAAACCAACTAAAGAGAAAAATTTAAGCATTTTTATGTCTTAGTGAGTTATTGAAAGCAGTATAAAAACAGTATAAAATTTGTATACATTTTAAAATATTCAACAAAAACAACGCAACAAAACTTTGAGAACGTTGATAAAAATGAGACGACTTTGGATCATTACCTTCTGAGTAGGAAATTATTTTAATATTATATATGTATTTTCTGCACATTTAATTTTTTTATTATATAAATAAATCGAACTTTTTACCATCCCCGACGAATTTTAAGCAACTATAATGGAGCCACTCAGATTCTTTTACAAAATTGTTGTAAATTACTCTAATCTCATGGCACACTATTGCCGCTATTGATGTTAATTTAACCATTTCTCTAAATAACTTTAAATAACTCAATAACCATACGTGTTAGCTATAGGGTATGTACATGTATGTTGAAAGGCAATAAAAGAGGGAAGCGAACAAGTTTATGAAATATAGTATGGTCCATTTGAAATAAGCGATTTGATGGATGTCGAATTGGTCGAAGTTGGACCTAATTTTTAGGACACCCTATACATTTTGGAGCATTTGTAGCTTGAGTCCACATAAACCCCATCTCTCGGACATACGGTAGAAAAATTGGTTATCGGACTATAGCAAATGTTATTAATTTAAAACTATGGGTTGGTTTTCGTATCAAATTTCAAAAATTACTGGTTTTTAGACAGGGAATGATATTGAAAGTTACCTTAAAATAATGAAAAGAATTCGAATCTGGCATAAAAAGTAAGGTATGCCGTTTAAAATAGTGAAGTTGATGTCAACTTCCGGTATAACCGGAAGTGTCACATACGTGAGGTTATTTTCATTAAATCCCCTCGTCCTAAATATTCAGCTACAAATTATTTGTAGTTTTTCTAAAACTTCTAATAGGCCACTCACTAATCGTGATGCACCCTCTATAAAATTAGATTTACCGAATCTGTATGTGTTCTAACGACAACCGAAAATTACCCTATCGGTGTAATTAGGCGGTAGTAAATGTTTCGGGAGAGATTTATTTGTGTAATTATCTTCTTAATAGTCTCGTAGATGTCGCCTCTATGTACTATATTTAAATAAATGTTATATTTGATTTTATTGTGCGTTGTGAACGGAACAATGTTTTCGTCTAAATGATTTTAAATCTGAGACACTTATGCAAACTCAATATAAACACCCGCCCCCCTTCCCCTTTCGTAAACGAGAAATAAATATATTTTATATTTGTACATATCTTCAGTATCCTCGTGTGTTTTTGAACTGAATTATTTATAGTTTTTGAACTTATTTGTAAAAAAAATACATTGAATATTTACTCAGTCATAGTTAATTTATTTGCAATTTTAGATACCTACGTGTATGGTAATAAATATATTATACCAACCTAGTTCTCCAAGAATTATATGATACTTTTTTAAGGGCGAAAATGCAAAAGAACCACTATAGTCTGTTTTTAAACCAGGAGGACTGAATATACAAGTCCCATTCACACCATAGAAGTAACCAGAAAATACATTAGAACCTTTTTGGCGTTTTGAGCAACCAATAATACACCACTACTGTATATTTGTGTGCATTTGATTGTATTATATAATGCATCGACCTTTATGTATTTGAAACACCATCCATACCAGTTACACAATATAAAGGCACCAAGTAATTAGCCACTTTTACTTTCAGATGTACATAGAAGGGATTAAAAACTGATATATAATGTGCAAACGATAAAATAGAAATTAAAACAAAATAATTTATGACACGAAATTAAAATTTATTATATGTCAAACTTTACGACTATTGCCCTGTGTAAAATTGGCCAAGGCGGATCCAATCACAGATGTATGATTTAGCGCGGTAAATTTGAAACGGTCCTCCTGGTTTAAAAACAGACTGTAGTAGTTTTATTTTAATAATTATTACCCAGCGATGTTAATGTGATTGTTCGTCCAACTTATAAAATGATGGTGAATTTACTATTCTCGACTATTTGCAGATTTACCATTACAGCATAAACGTAACTAAGTGATTAGTATGAATTATTTAAATTCAGCAACTTCAATGGTTATTATGTCAATAAAATAATTGATAGACGTAGTTGAGAACTTGGTATTACTTACATAATAAACCAATTGTTTAAATTATACTAATTTGATTGTACACATCGATTGTCCAAATTAATCGTCGGTAAAACTTTTTTTAATGAAAAAATTCACTGGATATTATATGATAACTACGAACTTGGCATCTGCCAATTGATTATTAAAAACAGAGTAAACTGATTGTTGCTTTTCTATTCCTTTCAATCATGTTTTTACTAAACAATAAATTCCACAAAGTATAATATATTACTAGCTCTGAACTAACGAAGCATGCAATATCTAGTGAAAAATATATTTTTTAATACTGACCTAGTTTAGAATACATTGATCGTCAGTTGAGATAACAAAGTTAACACTTTTAAACCAGCAAACTCCACTTCGTGTGATCTTGGTATTTAGCAATATAGCACTATTTCAGAGTCCAGTAGCCAAAAGCTTAGCAGTGGAAATGATAAAGATTATGTCACGGAGGTTTAACCAAGTACATATTGATCTGTATGGCACTGTCTTAAGGACATCAGATATCAATTACAATTAATGGCATCATATAGATTGAACTCCATGCCCCCATATTCCTTTACAGTACAGACAGGAAATTGAACAATAACAATTAACTCAAAACGTATAATTTAAAAATTGTACTTGCTGCTTCTTCACTACTGTATAGTCATCATCTTCATGACAAATCTCAGTATTGGGTATTTTGGTTGATCTTGTTTGAACTCTCGCATATTATTGCAACGATCGGAATCACATTCACCTGTACACAGCACAGTTCACCTTAGTCCAATCGACTGACCAATACATAGAGAAGATCCTTTGGGAGTTGAATAGAGGCGAGTTCAAAAATAAGCTCTGAAGCACGGGGCATGGTACATGCAACTAATATCTACTTCCTGCTTTCTTCGATCCGATATAGGTAGGTGCTTGATGAGGTTCCGATTCAACTCAAAATCTTAAACATGAGCCCCCTAACAAAGATGGATTCAGGTCATATTTATTTCAAGGGATGTTTTTCATCTTATTGACCTACTTGTGAACAACAACCATCTTACAACTCCTGTATCAGTGTTGCTTTGGAGATATATAGCTGACCAACAAACTAAGTCTGACATCTTCAGCGAGGGAGAGAATATTTCACTAGTAAATATTCTGCCCTTTAAAAGCAATTAAAGCATACCTACTAACTGTGCCCATATCAGGGCTACCGCTGTTTCGATTGCAATGTGGATCAGCCGCTAGATAGAGCCTGTCATTTTTGTTGCATGTCGTGTGGTTTTATAAAGCTCGTCATGTACCAAGAGTGAACAAGGGTCTTGTTCCAGCCATCTCAGACGTACCTTGCACTGACGAGAGCCAATAGCTCGCAACCGTAGTCTACAAGTGGTGTGGAGAGGTTGGCACGAGGGCTCCTTCGAGTAGGTATAAGTCTTTCGCCTGGTGTCTGTTGCAATCGAAACATTAGCGTTTTGTGGCAATACATAATTATTGCACTTAACGCGGCCAGGCTTGTAATTCGTAATTCAGCGCTCGGTGGGGCATTAGTCAGGAGAATAGCTGTTAGTTGCAGTCTGGGTTTATTCCTTATATATTTAAGGAAACGTATAGAGAAGTTCGAGAAAATATTTCACTAGTAAATATATGTGTTATGATCTTTGCATAAGGTTTCTCCTAGGTAATCAGTATCACGTGCCAAAGCTGCTGATGCACAATTACCTTTTTTATTCTTTATCGATTATTTTGTCATTTTACTTCCACATCCAGTGGAAGTATAGTAACGACAAACAAATTTTTAAAAATTTTTATTGTTCAAATAGGCTTAGAATGTCACGAAACGTCGAGATTTTAAGTTTGAGGGAAAAAAATTCTGTCTGTCGGTCTGTCTGTCTGTCGGTCTGTAACTTTTTTTTTGTGCGCACGTTTACTCTGGAACCGTTTGAGATATTGACTTGAAATTTGGTACACGTATGTACTTTAACGGGATTTAGAACTAGATTATATTTTCATCTTGTTCACCTCATTATTAAAGGGGATGAAAAAAAAATTGTGATTTAGTGTGTGTACAAGAACCAGAAACCTCAAAATGTTTTTTTCTTCATCCACCCTCACTACCGTCCCCTATCACCACCCCCACCCCGCTACCGATGTGGGGTATCGTTTTATAGGTTTTTGGGGTAGAGGATTTCAAATATTATATTATTAAAGTTTCATGCACTGTTATTTCCACATACAAATTTTTTTCGTTGTGAGTGACTTGAATAAAAATCTGAATGTGGAAGTAGTGATTCCTTGGGCAGCGGTTTTACAAAAATATATAAAAATCCGCTATATAATGAATCACTACTTTCACATCCAGATTTTCTATCCAAGTCTGTCACAACGAAAAAAATTGTGAGACTATATTTACACTCCACTATGTGGAAATAATTGATCATGTTTCTTTAATAATATAATCTTTGAAATTGTCTACCCCAAAAATCCATAAAACGATACGCCACATCGGTATGTACTAACTACTAATTTTGTTAACTTTTACTTGCTTAATTTACCTATTTACTCCCATTTACCCCCTCAACCTTTCAATGGAATAAAATTAAAGTATAATTTAGTTTCAGATCTCGTTAAAATACATACGTGTACCAAATTTCAAGTTAATATCTTAAACGGTTCCAGAGTAATCGTGCGCACAAGAAAAGTTACAGACCGACAGAGAGATAGAAATATTTCTTTTCGATAGAACTTAAAATTGCGACGTTTCGTGACATTCTAAGCCTATCTGAATAACAACGAATTCCATTTTTTTTTGCGTTACTACAGTTGGATGTGAAAGTAATTTAATGAAATGCACCAAATGGATGAGACAAAGATAGTTCTTCAAGAGTTCTGATTACTACAAAATGTTTCATATCTAAAAATACAATCTAAAACAAAATTGTATAAGTAAAAATAAAATTAACGGTTCGGGAAAAGAATCTTTCTGTATTCAAAACTTTAAGGGCTTTTTAATCGTCAAACGTAGATTCTTATACCGACTGGTTGCCAATTGTCAGAGATTAAGGGCCAGTTGTATAAAAGCAGTTTAAACTAAGACACAACTAAACGAGTTTAAAAATTTGGATAAACATACTTTTATTGTTGTTTGAGGAACGCTGGTTTAGGAACTTTAGGGGAATTTGTTTCCGCCATCAAGGTAAGCCTTATGTTAGGTTGATATGTGAGTTGGCTAATACACAGAGCCTCCACCACGATCATCTGGTCTATTGTGGCTCACTCTTATTTATATTTCACCTAATAGGTTCAGATTTTTAACAAAGCCGACTACCTTATTGGATGAGAGATTTTCCAGGTACTCTGCCAAAAATTCAATGGATATGTAATAAATTCCTTTGAATGGACTAATCCTGGTAGTTCTTGCCAGTACTGAAGGATTTTCCTCTCAGACCAGCCCAAGTTGTTTTGACAGTGCTTGCCGATATAGTGGAGTAAAAAACAGGGGAAAAGTCGCTTCCTTCTTGAGTTTTTTTTTTTAATCTTAGAACAAACCTAGATATATATCATTTCGTTAAGTAGGTCGATGTTCATTAGAAATCATGAAATACGACATTTTTTAGTGGTCACGGACATTGTTATTTTTAAAAAGGTGTGAAATTTTTTTTTTTTAAATCATGTTTTTTTGAACATCTAATGCCATAACTCAAAAACGAATGGAGCTATTCACATGAAAATTTTTTTGTTATAAAACACATACTTAAGCCCTTCTATCTGTGTATAGTATTGTTAACTAAAACATTTTTATGTTTGTTAAAAACTTAGATAACCTTGAAAGTTCAGAAAATACGCAGTCAAATTTTCACTAAGCTACAAACTTTTTTGTTTTTGGAAATTTTGTATAACATGCAAAATAAAGCCAAAAGACCAAAAAAGTTTTTGATAGCATAAATTTTATTGTATCTTTTACAGTTTAGGTACAGTGATTTTTTTTAGAGCGCGCGAATTGCAGAAATTGAATATTAATACGCCCGCGTCCACTAAAACTAACTAGTCTCAGGGCGGTGTACTATCAACGTTATTCGTTTTCGTCGAAGGTCAAATTATAAAACCGCTGCCCAAGGAATCACTACTTCCACATCCAGATCTTCTATCCAAGTCTCTCAGAACGAAAAAAATTTGAATGTGGAAATCATTTTTTATGGAACTTTAATAATATAATATTTGAAATCGTCTACCCCAAAAACCTATAAAACGATATGCCACATCGGTAGTGAGGCTGAGGGTGGTGGAAGGGGGGTAGTAGTAGTGGTGGATAAAGTAAAAAAAAAATTGAGGCCTTTGGTTCTTGTACACACACTAAATGACAATTTTATTTTTTTCGCCCCCTTGAATAATGGAGTTGGTAATGTGGGTGGTTAATGCCAAAAAAAATTTTGAGAGCTTAGCTTCTCTTATATATACTAAATACCAGTTTTATGGACTCTTACTTGCTTGATTTGTCTATTTACCTCCATTTACCCCCAACCTAGTTCCAGATCTCGTTAAAATACATGGTACGTGTACCAAATTTCAAGTCAATAACTTAAACGGTTCCAGAGTAATCGGGCGCACAAAAAAGTTGCAGACAGACCGACAGACAGAATTTTTTTTGCTCAAACTTAAAATCTCGACGTTTCATGACATTCTAAGCCTATTTGGATAATACGAATTTTCAAAAATATTTTTGTCCATACTATATTTCCACTGAATGTGGAAGTAAAATGTGTAACGATATTCTTTCTCTTATTACCACTTGTATTATATTGTAGAACGTATGGTCATTGTGCGAATTGTGCGTGGATTATCTACTTAAAAAATATTTAAGATAAATAAGCAATCTAAGTTTCATTGTAAAATGGAATGAATTTTATGTGGCGTAGTAATAGAGGAAAACGATAAACTTGTGCTCAAGCCATGGAAACAGAGTTTAGAGACTATAATTAGGAAATTAAAAAAGACTTAATTTATGATGTTTTTTTCTTTTTTGTTACCTAATTTAGGCGAAAATTCACAAAAAAAAAAATTCTTCTCCGAGGACTAAACCTATCATGCCTTAAGTATTTTTGTGTGGTGAATCCGAATTTTCAATTAAAAAAATTTTCTACCGCGTAGGTTTCGAGTAAATTCCGGTTTTTATTGTCAAAAAACCCGTATTTTGACGATAAAAACCGGGATTTACTCGAAATCTACGTGGTAAACATTTTTTTTAATTGAAAATTCGGATTCAGCATACAAAAATACATAAGAAATGATAGATTTAGTCATTGGAACAGAATTTCTTTTTTTGTAAACCTGTGTACAAAGTGCACCTGTGCCACAGATCTACAAGAAAAAAATTCTGTTCCAAGGACTAAACTTATCATTCCTTATGTATTTTTGTGTGCTGAATCCGAATTTTCAATTTAAATTTTTTTTTACCGCGTAGATTTCAAGTAAATCCCGGTTTTTATCGTCAAAATACGATTTTTTGATAATGTTTGACGTTTGCTCGAAATCTAAGTGGAAAATTCGGATTCAGCATACAAAAAAAAATACTTAAGGCATGATAGATTTAGTCCTTGGAGTAGATTTTTTTTTATCGACCTGTGTTATTGTGTGGATCTAGGGTAAAAATGCAATGCATGAGAGTTTTGGATAGGGACTCTGACAGAGGAAATGTCGGATACAAATATTAAGATTGCCACGTGCTTTAAGAAATTGTCTTTTTTATTTAGCTCCAATAATAACGCAAAAAAGGAATACTCGATAGTTTACTTTTTATCAAAACACTCTAAAATTGTTACTTTTCCTAAACTTCTGTTTATGGGATTTTATTAACCCTCTAGTTGCGCAACATTTTTTCCATTTTACTATAATATTATTTTTCACCTTTTCCGAGATCCCAATGCAATGCATACTCCTTTTAAGATTTTTAATTCCTTTTTGCCTTCAACCTTAGTCCTTAATGTGTCACTGGAAAAAAATAAGTTATCCTTTCAGATCCTAAAACGTGATAAAACAGTCCTAAACATAAAAAAAAAATAATGAAAAGTCCCGTTACACACAATACATAATCATTATTATTCTAAGTACGGCGCGCGTACGCTTCGACAATTCCTCCATACTAAAAAATTCGTAACTAGCAAACTATTGCTAATAATGAAAATATTTTTTTTCTAAAAACTTTTTTAGTCTATTGACTTCATTTTCTTCACAGCATGTTACACAAAATTTTCAAAAACAAAAAATTTCCTCGCTTAGTGAAAATTTGATGGCGTATTCTCTAAACTTTCAGGATCATCTACGTTTTTGGCATGTTTACATTTTTTTTTTATTAGCAATTCTATGAATGGAGAGAAGCGCTTAAGTGTGTGTTTTATAACAAAAAAAAGTTCACATCGATAGCTCAATTCATTTTTGAGATATGGCAATGGATGTACAAAAAAACATGATTTAAAAAAAATTTAATTTTACACTTTCTTTTAAATAAGAATATCTGTGACCACTAAAAAATGTCGTATTTTGTGTTTTTATTTGTAAAATGATGTTGTTGGTAATACCCACTGAGTCTGATCTTGTTCTAAGCTCATAAAAAAAAACGACACAATTTTACCTCTTTTTCGCTCCACTAATATGCCATATCTGTTAATTAATAAATGTAGAAATCCTTCTCTCTCTCTTTCACGCTCGTCCAGAGCGAAAACAATTATTTTCACATAGTGGAGTGCAAATACACTATCAACATTTTTCTCGTCATAAAAGACTTTGATAGGAAATCTGGACGTGGAAATAGTGATTCCTTAGGCAGCGGTTTTTTAAATATTTTTGCAAAAAGTACCAAAATACCCAATAAAGACTAAGAAATTATGAATATGCCACGAATAAGTAATTATAGACAATATCTAATAACTATTATAATGAAAATAACAAATAGTTTTCTGAGGCAAAGAGAAATGTATTAAGACATTTAAGAGCAACATTGATCAAAATGATGTAACTTAAGCAAGAATTTAATTGCTTCGTTATCAGATTTTTAATTATTTCTCGTATAAAGCAATTAAAACTTAGCTTAAGTTATTTGAGTTTTCCTCGAGAATTATGAATTTTCCTAAAAATTCCTTAGAATAAAATAGTTTCAAAATTAAATTCTGCATAACTAAAAATTGCAGATTAATAGATGGCAGAAGGAATGCTATGAAGTCTCAGGGTGACTCAACAACAATTAATTTTTTGGGCTAGATCTCGTCAAAGATGTAATTTGGTACGTATAGAGGATAAGTTAGGTTAAATCTTAATACTTTGATCCAATTTATACGTAGTAAACTTACTTCTACTTTCCAATTATATAAATAAGAAGCCATCCTAGGAATGGAGGAAATATACATAAATTTTTGGTGAGAGAATGGGGACACCCAACGCGTTGAGAGGGTGTGTTCATTATTGCTTCCACGAATTTGAAACCTATAAGTGTCCGATGACACATCATATTTTTTAAATTTTATCGACGATATCTTTCAACTTATTCTAAGAATATTATTATTGAAGTATTTTCAAATCAATTACTCCGAAATTTTCAAGTAGTTGTTAATGTTTAACTCACGAAAGAAATAATTTTATGGTCATAGTTGAGTGGTAAAATAGTTATACTGAACTCCGCCAGCACTGAAAACTAAATGAAGGTAACTTATTATTATTATATTATTATCAAAATTTCAGGTCACACAAAGACTATAGTGGAAAACATTGTATTATTTAATACAAGAATTCACTAAATACTTTCTGTTTATTAACGCGCGGAAATAAATCGGACGAAGGACCATTCAGCTTAATGCTGACAAACTGAACTAATATTAATAATTGAATTTGAAATACCTTGTGACCTCGTGTACTAGCGGCACTTCCTGGTGTTGTTCTCTTCTAGTTGGGCCCAACAAACTCCAGGTCTCCAATATGGGAATATGGCAAGGTACACAAGACACTCGCGTGGTGATAAATAGCGGTTTTTATTATTTTTTAAGTTAACCGAAAAAATGACTTTTTATATATTTTTTTGTAGCCTTATTATTTTTGTTGATATGGAAATCAAAAACAAATTGAGTTATAGAAACAAAAAATGCTAGCATTGTTTTCTAAACATACCGCCCATCCAAATGGCGAAGCATTTGTAATAAAGTTTGTAATTTCCGTGGGAAACGTATTTATGAGTACAAGAAATATATCTAAAACTATGAAACTAAAACTAGGTTAAATAATAATACAAAACTAGTGAGGAGTAGGTAAGGGACATAGTTTTACAAGAGGTCTCTTAAGGACACCGTTAGCTGTTCGCACAGTAGCAACACGGGTCTGCCCATCAGGACTAGAGTACAATTCGACAATTCAGCCAAGATGCCAAGTTAGCGGTGGGACATTGTCCTGTTTGATGACAACAATGGTGCCAATATTGGGAGGTTTTGTAGAATCTGTCCATTTATGTCGTTGCTGGAGAGTGTGAAGATACTCGTTATGCCAGCGCTTCCAAAATCCTTGTTGAATTTGTTGCAACAACTGCCATCTGGACAAACGATTTATGGGTACGGAGATTAACTCCTCGTCGGGAGGAGTTGTTAATGAAGATAATGTTAAAAAATGACCTGGAGTTAAGGCCTGAAGATCATTTGGATCACTACTAAGCTGACATAATGGTCGTGAATTTAAAACTGCTTCGATTTAAACGAACGAAATTAGTTCCGTTGTCACTGTAAAGATGAGAGCATTGGCCTCGACGTGCAACAAATCGCCGTAATGCTGCTATAAATGAATCAGATGAAAGATCTGAAACAAGTTCAAGATGGAAAGCTTTAATGGCAAGACATACAAATAAGCATAGATATGCCTTTTGAGTTTTACCACCCCGGCGTCTACCAAAAGTAATATGAAACGGCCCAGCGAAGTCTACTCCGGTGTGCAGGAATGGTTTAACTTCAGAGACTCGAGGAGTGGGTAAATCATTCATCAGAGGTATATAGGATTTTGGATTATGTCGCAAACAATGATAGCAATGAGAAATGCAATGATTAATTGCTCGTCTAGCGGACAATATCCAGAATTGTTCAGCTAATAAAGCCTGAAGAGCGGTTGCGCCAGGATGCAGATACTTATTATGATACTGATTAATAAGAAGTTTAGTTAATCGGTGTTCCCGTGGTAATAAGATTGGATGTTTTCTCTCAAAGGATTCTTGAGAGTGGCGAAGTCTTCCGCCCATCCTGAGAATACCCTCCTGATCTAGGAAAGGTGCAAGTTTGCGTATAGGTTTAGCACAAGGGCTTTTTGAACAAATTTGCTTTATTTCATTAGCAAAGACTAATTGTTGAATATGTTTTATAATGATAATCAGCGCATTATGTAGTTCCAAATTTACCAAAGGACTTCGAATTAAATTAGTTTTATCCTTTAAATAGCTGGTAAATCGAATTAAATAAGCTATGCTTCCTTGAACCTTTCGCAAAGAGGAAAATCGCGATAATAAAATTATTATGAAATCATGTTGTCCAGTGACAACGAGAGAGATTGTATTGGTTTCTAAGTCTACATCGGAAGGCAAGGTAGAAGATGAACTAATAGGCCAAAGTTCAGGCGGAGAGCTGAGCCACTTGGGACCCGCCCACCATGAAGAACATTTCAAAAGGTCATGGGGAAGAAGACCCCGTGAGGCGCAATCAGCAGGATTATCGATACCATCAATATGATGCCAATTTTCCGGAGATAATTTTTCCTGAATTTGTGTAACACGGTTTGCAATAAACGTTTTCCACTGATGTGGAGAGGATTTAATCCAGGTTAATGCGACTGTGGAATCGGACCAAGCGTAAATATTTTTAAAAGCAATGTTGGCATAGGTGTCACGTACAAAATAAACTAAATCTGAAAGTAACAGTGCTGCACATAATTCAAGGCGTGGAATTGTGATACGCTTAAGCGGAGACACCCTAGATTTAGCACAAACCAAAAAAATGCGTACAGAACCATCATTTTCTGTAACCCTAAAATATACCACACATGCATAACCAGTCTCAGAAGCATCACAGAAACCATGAATGTCACATGCTTGATAATTGTCCGTTATAACGCGCCGAGGTAACTGAACTTGAGCGAGACATAATACCTCACGCTTGTATTGTGACCAACGTGAACAAATCTCAGCGGAGGGAACCTCATCCCAAGACAATCCTTGTGTCCAAAGAATCTGGATCAAGTGCTTTGCAAAAAGAGTAAGCGGAGCTAACAATCCAAGTGGGTCAAATATGCGTGCGACTTCAGAAAGTATTGATCTTTTGGTACAACAACGGTCGATAGTGTCTATTTTGAAAGTTAGGGAATCATAAGTTGGATTCCAGTTCAAGCCCAACACCTTTTGAAAGTAATCAGCAGTGTCAAATGATTGACAATTAGTTTGGCGTAATGATGGGGGTATGGAGTCTAATACGATAGGATCGTTGCTAGACCACTTCCTCAAATCAAATCCACCACTTTTAAGAAGATCTCGAAGTTGAGATTGTAAAGTAATAGCTTCTTCAGCAGATGAACAGCCCGTGACTACGTCATCTACATAAATGTCGCTAAGTAACACTTTTGCAGCGTGAGGAAAATTATCTTTTTCATCTGAAGCAATTTGTAAAAGAGTGCGGATAGCTAGATATGGAGCAGATGATACTCCGTATGTAACAGTATTCAATTCAAATTCTTGAACAGGAGTGTTTTGAGAAAAGCGCCATAATATGCGTTGATAGGTTCTGTGATCAGATGTTACTAAAATTTGCCTATACATTTGTTTTATATCTGCAATAAGTACAGTGGAATGGGTACGAAACCGTAAAAGTAATGATACTATGTCTTGTTGTAATTAAAACCTGTTAATAAGGTGTCATTCAGAGAAACATTATTAGTAGACTTTGCTGAGGCGTCAAAGACGACACGTAATTTCGTGGTAGAACTTTCGGGCTTCAACACACAATGATGAGGAATATAATAACACGAATCAGAATGATTGGAAGCACTTTGACCACTCACAGGAGACATGTGTCCACAGTCAAGATAATCCTGCATGAAATTTGAATATTCTTGTTTTAATGTAGAATCTTTATTCAAGCGATTTTCCAGAGATAAAAAACGACGCATTGCGGTATTAAAAGAATTACCTAAAATAGGAATATCTTCACGAAAAGGTAATGAAACGATGTATCTGCCTGATTTGTCACGAGTATGAGAATTGATAAAATTTTGCTCGCACTTAGTGTTCTCTGGAGAATTGAATATTTTGTCAGGTATACTTTCAAGTTCCCAAAACTTCTTTAATGTGGAATCAAGTTGTGAATAAACAGACACATGAAATGAGTTAACAACAGCTGGTGTAGAAATATGAATTTTTCCAGATAGTATCCAACCAAAGATGGTTTTCATTGCGATTGGTTCACCAGGACGACCATATTTAATAGCGGGTTGTATTATTTGTGAGTAGACATCAGCACCAAGCAAGATGTCTATTTCACTCGATTTCCTATAATCAGGATCAGCGAGAGGCAGGTTTTTTAAATGTTCATATCCTTGAGGGGTAATGTGACTAGACGGAATATCATTACAGATGACCGGCAAGACCATTGCCTGTATATTAAAACTGGGATGATGTCTAAACATCGGAGTGACCTGACAAAAAGTCATGCCAGTACAAGCGGGTGAAGAAGTTCGACCAATTCCTTGAATAGGAACGGAGCATTGCGTAAGCGGTAAATTAAGTCTGTTTAGACATTTCTCAGTTATTACTGATATTTGACTGCCATTGTCTATAAGAGCACGGCAAGTTTGAAAATTACCACTAGCATCACAGATAGATACTAAGGCGGTGGATAAAAGAACTGTAACTGGAGCAATAGCACTAGCAACAACTTGAGGAATGTCAGCAGCGGCGGCATTATCTGTAGAATTAAAAGTCGAGATCGTAGTTGCTTCACGTGGAAAATGTAGCACCGTATAATGGCGTTTTTGACAAACGCGACAAACAGACAGGGGTTGTTGAGGTTTTGCAAGAGGCACTGCTGAACCAATATTGTTTTGAGAAGATGTTTCCACCACGAGAGACTGCTGTTTTGATTTTATGGGAGATTGCGTATGTTGCTTATGAGATAATGAAGGAGAAAATATTCCAGTGTTAGAAGTTGAATACTGAGAGACACCAGAACAAATATTTGACAACATAGTGCTAGACTCCAAAGCATTGCATTGATCGGTCAAGAATTTAATTAACTGTTCATATGTGGGCAACTCCGTAATGCTACGATGCATTTCAAACCGTTTTCTAGTATTGGGATCAATTTTCTGCATTAACCAATTAAATAGAGTAAAATCCCACAAGTCAATTTCATATTTATTGAGAGCAAAAATATTTTCAGAAAATATATTTAAGAGAGTACGAAGAGAACTTGCGGAATCAGGTTTAGCTTTTGGTGAATTAAGAATATTTCCCCAATAGGTCGAAATAAGTATGCGTTTATTGTCATATCTTTTCTCTAGGGTTCCGAATGCAATATGATAATTATCAGAGGTTATTGGTAAATGTTTCACTAATTTTAATGGTTCATCAGATAAGGCACTTATTAAGTATTGAAATTTCTCTATGTTAGACAATTTTGTGTGATTGTGTATCAATGACTTAAACAGTTCATAGAATGAAGTCCATTCAATAGCATTACCTGAAAATTTATGTATCTGAATCTCCGGTAGATGAACAGTATTTTTATTGCTTTCAACATCAACCTTTTGATTTGTTGTAACAGCAGATGCCATTTTGGTTAATTGTATGTCAACAGCTTGAATGTTATCATGCAAATCATCTATTTCTTCCACCAGTGAATTCAGTTGATCCAAATTTTCATCTGAGAGTTGACTCAATTTTAATGATTTGCGTTGTTCTTGAAAATCCTCGTAAATGAGGTTAGATCTTTTAAATTTTGCATAAAACATAGAGTGCGTTGAAGCGTCTGCCACAACGGCAGATGAGTATTCTGACACGGCGGTTAATTTTCTAATTACCACATTACATTCCCTTACAAAGTCCTCAAACTTCATTTTGTAAGTATTGATAAGCTTCTTAATAAAGTTATATTAACCAAATGTAAATAAAATTACAAAATAGTTCTATTATCAGTACTCACAAATACGTTAGAATGACAATATAATAACGAAAATATGTTTAGAGGAAACAAGAAAATGAATTAATTATAGCGGCAGGTTCAATAAAAAACACCGTGTGCTAGTGTCAAAATGAATTTAAGCAACAAATGTCAGTTATGAAGTAATTAATTTAAAACGGTTTTAGATGGATGTAAGGCAAAGCTGGTTTTCTTTTTTTAAGGTATCCGGCTCGAAGGACCAAAAATGTTTATTAACGCGGAAATAAATCGGACGAAGGACCATTCAGCGTAATGCTGACACACTGAACTAATATTAATAATTGAATTTGAAATACCTTGTGACCTCGTGTACTAGCGGCACTTCCTGGTGTTGTTCTCTTCTAGTTGGGCCCAACAAACTCCAGGTCTCCAGTATGGGAATATGGCAAGGTACACAAGACACTCGCGTGGTGATAAATAGCGGTTTTTATTATTTTTTAAGTTGACCGAAAAAATGACTTTTTATATTTTTTTTTTTGTAGCGTTATTATTTTTGTTGATATGGAAATCAAAAACAAATTGAGTTATAGAAACAAAAAATGCTAGCATTGTTTTCTGAACACATTCAATCAAACTTGGCTGTTATATCATAACCGGAGAGCAAAAATGTGCAAAATAAAAGTGGCCTGTGCAACTCGCGAATATACAAAAACTAAAATCATATTTTTATGTAAAATGACGTGTCGGATTCGATTATGGAGGTCGCGATTCTATTCGGAATTACGAAATCGGAAAAAATTGCACTTATGAAGCCAATTTAGAACTTGCAGTGGCGAATGCCCGGGACATCAATCTTGTTGAAAATAGGCCCTACGTATGTATGTATTCCAAAATTTCTTCTTCCAAATTCTTACCAAGAGTAAGTATTCAACATTTCTTAGTATAATTTTGCCTGGGAAAGAGGTACAGACCAATAATTCTACATTCTGGAATTGCACACCATACATTCACTTTTTTGAAATTTTGATTACTTGCATTTAAAATTTGGATTCTATTGAGCCCAATAGTGACAGTTTTGGGATGATACTATGCCATTCGTGTTAAAGGTAAACTCATAAAAATAATATTCTTAGAAAACTGTTTATCTCCCAAAATTCTTTCCTAGATATTCAAACAAAAGTCTAAACGACGTGTATCACCTTCGACTTCTTAAAGAGTATTGGTCAATGACCTTTTTCCCGTATAATTTTGCCAAACAGCACCGATTTTCATAAAAATTTAGATTTAGGTTCTACTTACCCTCTACTCCAAAGTTGTACCGGGGGTTGCTTTTACCCTGAGGGTGGATGCCACCCCTTCTCGGGGGTGAAAAATATTTCATTGAAAATAAGTCGGAAGTAAGTCGGAGAATGGAAAGAAAATAATTCTAAGCAACTTTTGTTCTATAAAGTTTTTTCTGGAAGTCAATACTTTTCGACTTATTCGCGAGTGAAAGTGTCAATTTTTCAACCAATAAACCCACGTTTTTAGATGGTTTTTCGCGAATAACTCAAAAAGGAAGAATTTTATCGAAAAAATCATTCTTAGTAAAAATGTAGCTTATAAAAAAGCAAAAAGAATGGTGTCTGTAGTCCTAATACAAACGGAGTAATAGCTTGTTGAAGGTTGGTTCTTATTCGTCAAACGCCAAAATTGAAAGTTTCAACGTGAAGTTGCCAAAAAACAATGCATTTTTCGGGGAAACTCATGCAACCTTTTTTGAAGTGCTTGAAAAAACCTTTATTTTTATTTTTTATAAAAGTCCCTAGCATCAAAACTAAGCGAGTTATGACGAAAATAATGTTGGTCCCTATTTTTTTCGGCGACAAAAAGATGTGAAAATCAATTACCACCCCAATTGAAAATTGAAAATAATCGTTACCACTTTACAATTTACTTTATTTATGTACTTGTAACATGCTCTAGAAGTTTCATCGGTTTAAAGTGCTTAGTTTTGAAACAAGTTGAGTTTGAAGTGAAAAGGGCACTTTTGTAATTTTGCAAAAAAAATTGACACTATTAATAATACACAAAATTTTGTAGAGTACAAAATTGTAGGTTTTGCTTTTCTGAAAATTTTCGTTTTTTTCTTTTGGATAAAACTTGAGTAAGATATGGCCGTTTTAAGTTTGCATATGTTCGTAAATAGTAACTTGTTCAAGCTCTTTCAGCTCAAACCCTTTCAAAAATAAGGGCTGAAAGAAAATTAAATTTATATGAGCTTATAGCTCTTGAAGAAACCTACAAAACGGTTTTTTGAAGGACTTGATAGCTTAAAAACTAAGCGAGTTTTGGGTAAAAATAGAGGTGCAACGGATATCCGGTTACCATCCGGTATCCGGCCTATCCGGCCGCTTTATTACTATTCGGCTAGGCACCGGATAGTGACCTGATATCCGGCCAAAACCGGATAGTTAAAAAATAAAAAGTGGTATAAAAAATAAAACAGTTTTATTATTTTTCACTTATCCTGCATTACAATTATTACTACAAACTGTAAATATCTATAGATTAGTTACTAAATTAATACTTAAAAATTACCAATGGTAAATTATGGTGTATAAAGATGAGTTTTTCAGCGTTTAAAGGTAGTAGACGATTGCGTTTCTTTTCGTATACTATGCCAGCTTCTGAAAAGAGCTTTACGGCTGCAAGGAGCTGAAAGATATATTTTTATAAACTTTGACAAAAGTGTATATTGATTGGAGTTAGTACACTGTTTCTATGAATCCGTGCCCCTTTCATATAAACAATCTACTTGGCCATTGAATTTTTCTCCGAAACGTTTTCGCCACTTCCTCAAAACAATACCAAAAACTGCAAAAATATCAGCAGTAACATTATCTGAGTTTCTCTTACTTTGTTTACTTGAAGAAGAAGAACTACTTTCACTATCACTGCTTGAATATGAATCATCACAACTATTTTTTTAATCCTCCAGCAGAATAATTTGACAGGATATTTTAGCCTGATTCTTATAAAAAAACTGGTTTTAAATCTGGGGTCTAGAAGAGTTGCCAGTAAATATTTTTTGTCGTCGATGTTGTCAAAACGTGTTTTCAATACAACTTTCAATGTAAGCCGGATAGTTGGCCGGATATCTGGTATCCGGTACAAAAAGTACGCCGAATATCCGGTATTCGGTATCCGGCCAAAACACTATCCGTTGCATCCCTAGTAAAAAACCAATCACATATTTTTGCAAAACCAGTTATGGCTGGGAAATAAAAATATTAATCCACTTGATTGGGTTGTTATTGAAGGAGTATTAAATCCAATCAAAACTCCGAATCAACCTGCACCTGAAGAGCTGTTGAAAATGATTTTTTGTAGAGGTAAAAAAGGGTGCGGTTCAGCGTGCGGTTGCCGAAGACTAGGACTTTTCTGCAGTTCGACATGTATAACATGCAGCGGAGACAATTGTCAAAATAGTGCTCCAATTATGGACCAAGAGGAGGACGAGGAGGAAGACGAGGATGAGGCGGACGTGGAAAGGAATGAGGACGAAGAGGAAAAGGAAGTATAGTGAAGAGGATTTTTGATTATTTATATGTTTTTTGTAATAAAAGGAAAATGTAATAACAATAAAAAAAATTAAAATCCATATAAAAATAAAATTTTTATTTTTATGCAAATCGGTGATATTTTATCATTCCAAGTTGTAAAAAACATTTTGAAGATATTTTTTTAATTATAAGTATTCTAGGGGGTGGCTTCTAGGGACGAAACTGTTTAATAAATCATAAATTATGTCCCTTAATGTAATTTGACGTTCGATCAACTTATTTAAAGGTGATTTTAATCGATTACATGCTCGAATCTACAATTTTAAAATTTTTTTCGAATGGGGGTAGTTTTCGCCACTAAAAAATAAAAAGCAACCCCCGGCACATGGTCAACTTTGAAGTAGAGGGTAAGTAGAACCTAAATCCAAATTTTTGTGCAAATCGGTGCTGTTTGGCAAAATTGTAGAGTATCGCCGTATTTTACCTTCAATGACTGGACTATATGAATTTTTTAGGTGTAAGCTTGAAATTTATTTTCTTTTAAAATTCTCCATTTTCGTATTGATTTTTTAAACTCTGCCGACTATTATTAACGAAAAAAAAAAATATCGGAATTTTTAAATATTTATTTTAATAAAATAATGAATGTTGTGAGGTTGTTTATAAAGAATCTGGAAAAAAATGAAACTTTTGAAAATTAATTTGAAAATGGCAGAAGCTCCGAAAAGCGAAATAAATGAAACAAACTTTAAATAATACAAATAGTCCATCAATGAATGGTTTCTAGAGGGAAATGCTGAGATCACAATTTTTGACTAGAGGGCTGTATTTGGACTATTTGGGAGGTAAACATACCAAAAGTCCCCGAACGTAGGAGGTGGAGGGGATGCAGGGGGGCACGAAGAAGGTCATGGTTTTTGGTTTTTCGCTCATATCTCGAAAACGGTTAGCCCTAATCAAAAAGTGGCTATATGCAAAATTAAAGCTGACTAAATTTTCAACAATAATGTTTCTATTAATTTTTTTCGTATCTGGTTCAGTAATGAATCTTTTGACTGTATTCTAACTTTATTATAAATTTATTATAAATTGAAAATAAATTTTAATAATCATCGTAGAAAAAAAATTCTTGTACAGATATCCGTTTCACAGCAGACTGAACTGAAATATCGAATAAAAAATGTCTTTGTGTCTCTAAGTGTGTGTGTGCGTATATATCTGTATGTGCGTGTATACCGCTTCTGGTAAACACGGTAACTTCTGTTAGACTTAAAATATTTGGTTACAATTTGGAACATATGTAAAACAGCATATTACAATAATCCCTATTGAAGTTGGGCCATATCTGTAATATATGGTGACAACCAATTCTCACTTCGTAATAATGTTATTAAACATACCATGTTCCATATTTTAGGATAACATTGATATATCATCTAATTTAAATAAAGTTGGTTTGCCTAACATACACCCGGTATATTGCGGTTTAGAAATCTTATACATCTTCTTATTTTTGTATACTTAGTAATATATTGCTCTGAAATTAAAATAAAACGTATTTTACGTATGAGAGTTTGTAGGCTTCTGGTTATCACCATGTATTACAGATATGGCCCAATTTCAATAGGGATTATGGTAATATGTTGTTTTACATATGTTCCAAATTGAAATCAAATATTTTAAGTCTAACAGAAGTTATCGTTTTTATAAGAAACGGTACACTCAAAGAAAATAATAGGTAAATTCAACGAAAAAGAGCAGTTGAAATCGCGCCTATCTAGTTTCATAGTTAAATCAATCAGAAAAGAATAGTCATACAACTTTATTTGTTTTCGTAAACAAATAGTAGTTTAATAATCAAATCTCCTTGTAACAATTTAAATAGTACAATGACATTTTTTTATGTTCACTAACCATTTTCAATTTGGTCTACAATTAAATAGTACAACGACTTTGTTTTTTGTTCACCAACTAATTTTTAGGTTGATCTACACTTTATTGTATGATGAAGTTTTTTTTGGTTAGCCAAAATCTCAGTATTGAGACATCAGACCACCCAAACCAAAGATTAGAGATCATTTATAAGATCCATCCAAATATATCGATGATCCCCGAGAGAATTTGAACATTGCAATCATGTTATTAGTTTTCTATAAATTCATAAGAGTATAAGATAATGCATGATTGATTATTGTCAGTGATTTGTATGTGGCGTCATCTGGGAATAATTTTTGTAATAGACTACGTGGTAAGCAAGCAAATTTTATGGTAATTCTTTTAGAACTTCTAGAAGACGACAATAATATTGGTTTGTCTACCAAGTACAATAATACAGCGAACTAATACTGGGTTAGCATTACAATTCGATAATAGTTAAAAATAAAATATTGTAATATGTTACAACCCCTTAAGATTTAAGGTTATGTTAGTTGCACTGAAAAGTAGGCACAGAATTCAGTAGTTCGGATTTCTGAATGTGGAAAGAACTTACTAGAAGGTCTAGAGTGATGACATATCTGTTCTGGAACTGTCTAGAGTATGGTGACGTCATCAGAGAAGCTTCTAGATCTGTCATCTTTAGGTATATAAGGCATGGAGTAAACCAAAAGGGGAGAAGTTAGTGCAGTACTAATTGTCAGTTGAAACGGTCAGAGAGTAAACACAGTGATAAAGTTCAGTTTAGATAGCAAGAGTAGTAAGATCAGAAGAGTGTAAAGTGATCAAGTAGTACACAGAGTACACATTAGCCAAGTAGTTATTGTTGTAATTAAGTAAGTTAATAAATTAGTGTTTAGTGTTACCCTGGTTGTTATAATTTCCGAACCCACGATACAGGGTGTTTACAAAAAAGGTGTAAGCACGTTACAATTGGTGTCAGAAGCGGGATTATAACAGAAGATTTCTGGACTGTTCAAGAAGAGGTTTCTACAGTGTTCTTCTCGGGAATTAGTGGTGACACGGAGGATTAACTTACGGGACATTGTTTAAGGGATATTTTTGGACCCAAAACTGTGAAAAAGTGCGTTTTCGGGAAAGTGACAGAGACACTGAAAAAGACTCATTTGTGCTAGTGCATGAAAATTACTAGAACTTTTCTATTTGGACATTAGTGGAGATTAGTAAATTCTCTGAACTGGATAGTGACAAAAGACTCTGGATAAGACTTTTTCGTGCTATTTCGAGATTTGTCTGGAAAGTTCCATTGCCGATATTGACGTGACAGTTAAATTTATTTTATTTTAATTTCATCGTATGCCCGTAACAATAAGAAGTATGGCATCCGATAAACAAATACAGGACTTATTCGAACAATTCCAAAAAATGATGGCGCAGCAACGGCAGGAAGACAAAGAAGAACAGGAGAGAAAACGTCAAGAAGAAAAGGAAGAGCAAGAAAAACGACGTCAGGAAGAAAAAGAACAGCAAGAAAGAAGACGTCAAGAGGAGGAAAAACGACGTCAGGAAGAAAAAGAACAGCAAGAAAGACGACGTCAAGAAGAGAAAGAGGAACAAGAAAGACGACGTCAAGAAGAAAAAACCGAACTGCGAAAAATTATAGAAGACCAAGAAAAGCGACGTCAGAAAGAAAAAGAGGATGAAGAAAGAAGTGAGTGATGACATATCTGTTCTGGAACTGTCTAGAGTATGGTGACGTCATCAGAGAAGCTTCTAGATCTGGGTATATAAGGCATGGAGTAAACCAAAAGGGGAGAAGTTAGTGCAGAACTAATTGTCAGTTGAAATGGTCAGAGAGTAAACATAGTGATAAAGTTCAGTTTAGATAGCAAGAGTAGTAAGATCAGAAGAGAGTAAAGTGATCAAGTAGTACACAGTGTGTTATTAGCCAAGTAGTTATTGTTGTAATTAAGTAAGTTAATAAATTAGTGTTTAGTGTTACCCTGGTTGTTATAATTTCCGAACCCACGATACAGGGTGTTCACAAAAAGGGTGTAGGCACGTTAAAATATACTATTATCTAGTTCAATTTGACAGAATTCAACAAAATAATAATCAGACGAAAAAAATAATAGTCTTATTCATCTATTTTTTAAGTTAATGTTTGTTTTGTTGTACGGAAACTTTTTATTAATTAAAATAACAATCACCTCTTGTTTAAAAATACCATCAGTATAATTTAGTTTAACAAAATTAACGATATTGTTAGTTAACCATTTTTTTTTTTGTTGAATTTACCTACTATTTCTTTGAGTGTATACACCCACACATAGATATATACGCACACACACACACTTACAGACGCAAAGACATTTTTTATTCGATATTTCAGTTCAGTCTGCTGTGAAACGGACATCTGTACAAGAAATTATTTTCTACGAAGATTATTAAAATTTCTTTTCAATTTATAATGAATTTATAATACAGTTAGAATACAGTCAAAAGATATACAATTAATTACTGAACCATAACAGATACGAAAAAAATTAATACAAACATTATTGTAGAAAATTTAGTCAGCTTTAATTTTGCATATAGCCATTTTTTGACTAGGACTAACCGTTTTCGAGATATGAGCGAAAAATAAAAAACCAGGACCTTCTTCGTGCCCCTCTGCATCCCCCCACTTCCTACGTTCGGGGACTTTTATTATGTTTACCTCCTATATAGTCCAAACACAGCCCTCTGGTCAAAAATTGTGATTTCGGCATTTCCCTCTAGGCCCCCTTATTGAACGTTCATTGACTGGGCTAAAATATATCAATTTTTTATAGAAAATAATTTATTAACAACATATGCTAAATAATAATTATTATGACTTTAAATATATAAATAATTATAAATTTTTATTGCAAGGATAATCATGTGAACTAATTGTCTCCGACGCTTTTGATGTGAATTAATATTGGTGGAGCATTTAAGCAGCTAACTCCTTTACACAGTAAAAATGATATAGAACAATTTAAGCCACTTTTTCTAAATCCACAAGCAGGGCCACATCCAATTTTACATGAACAAGAAATCATTTTCAATATATTTTCAGAAGCTGGTGGTTGGTTCATTGTAACTGGTACTACTGAATTATCTTTTTTTTTTTTCATCCCCATTCTTTTGGCAACTTATCATGTCCCATCTACAACTGTACTTGTAAATACACTCTTTTTATATGTTCTGAACTAGCGTCGCGTGTAGGTATCAATGAAGCCAAGTTGACACAGGTATTTTTACTTGCAGCTTTAAAAAACGATTGCTATCGAAAATTATTTATATTTATTATTATTTATTTATATTTTTTTTAAGGGTACTCCCATGAAAATGACGTTACTTCTAGCACAGTATATTCCCCTTACAGCTATATTAATTTTTTTCTCTCGAGAATTATTTAATTTCTATATAAAGTATACATGGGGACAGCAAATATCTTTGAGAAGTAGGCATTGCAGCTCTAGAAAAGGGAGTAGGGTGGGGACTACGAGGTGTGAAGTATAGAGGAGTATTGGTAGGCGATATATCACGAACTGTGATTTAATCACTGATATTAAGAAATCACAGATAACGACTGTTAGTAAAGTTGGCAGAAAAGCGTGACGTGATCACGACTTTCCGTATTTCGTTACCTTGCCGTGGTCTAACCAAGACCAATATATATTTCACGATATTTACTTGAGTCGATTATTGTTTGCGGCCGTATGTATTAACACGTAAAGCAAGCGATCCCGTGCCTTATTAGCATTATTAGATACGCATTTCACACTATTTAGATATTTATATAAATACCTTTGTCTTTTATTGACTGGCGATGAGATGTGGCGATTCGAGGCAGGGTCGTGACGGAACATTTTTGTTATAACACCAGAAGTATAACTAACTACTAAAACTATGCGTAAAAATATTTTATATGATTAAATATACTACCAATGTTATTGCAAATATTGAGCATTTACGTTTCTGCATGAAATATGAATAAAAATATGGAATTCGACAATAAGCAAATGAAAACATTTTTAAAAAACATCCTTATATATTATAAAACAACAAAAAAAATGACATTAAAAAATGAATATACCATTTTAAATTAACAAAAATTCGTGTAAAATAAACAAGAAATTTATTGATGCTTCCGAAATGTTAATGATTGTACTGTCGTGAGCAAAGCAAATACGAGAACTATTTTTCTAATGTAAATCTGTCTCTATTTGCACACTTGCAATGAATTTTGACAAATAACTAACAATGTCACAAAAATTACAGTTAGATGTACACAACTAGATTTTAGCAAAAATACGTTATAAGACCTGTTCCATTTTTTTGCGCACGACAGTATAAAAATTTACAAATATCCTATTATCAAGTTTCATTCAAAACCTAGTGCTTTTGCTTTATTATCAATCCATACATCAGAGGTTATTTGGATAAACAAATCATAATATATATTATACATATTATGCATATCTGCGGCAGCACAGATTACCAAAAGTAGCTAATTCACCATTCACCGTCTTTCGGCGCTTATTTAGGGATAGGGAACAATTAACAATTTCTCTCGTGCGTCGTATTATGAAAGTCGTGATCACATCACGCTTTAAATTCACTGATATAAGAAAATCACAGTAACGATTTAACGATTGAAAAATCACGATATCACCCATCACTAGAGGAGCAATCAGTACGTACACGGTTTGTTTTGCAGAAGGTGATTCTGATACATCATACAAACGGCAGTTAATATTGGATCAGAAAATGTTGTTGCTGAAGATATTGATGTGTCAGTTTTATTAACAGCTTTAACATCTCTTCGTAGAGAAATATATTTTCTCAAACCAGCAAAAGGCACTGTATTCGCAAAAATGTATTCGAATAAAAGTCTTGAACAAACATTACCAATGTGTAAGAAGCATATTTTGTTGTTACATGCATTAACTGGATGTGATACAACTTTTACAAAACGGTTAAAGATAAATTTGCTAAATTATTTGAAAATTGTGCAGATTTACAAGATGCTGTTAGCTGCTATTATCTTTACTGATGAAAATGATGACGTCACTAATATTTTTCAATCGGCTATTTTATGCATTTTAGCATTATATGATGCTTCTAAAAATCAAGAAAATATAATACAGTTTCGATACCAATCATTTCTTAAAGCTACAAGTATAAATACATGTGTCAACTTGGTTTCATTGATACCAACACTCGATGCTAGTTCAGAATATATAAAAAGAGCGTATTTACAAGTACAGTTGTGGATGGGACATGATAAGTTGCCTATAGAATGGGATGGAAAAAAAAGATAATTGACTAGTACCAGTTACAATGAACCAACCACCAGATTCTGAAAATTTATTGAAAATGATTTTTTGTTCATATAAAATTTTTAGTTTATGGCATTAGAAATTCAATCAAAAAAATCATTCAAATTCATTCACTATAGCTGTGGTTCCGTCATTTTCATTTATAATGACTAATTGCACTGCACTAATTGTAAAGTAAGCATATTAGCACAAATCGTATTCTATTAACAAGCAATTTTTTTTTTATAAATAGTGACTTTTTGTCAAAAAATGAAATTTTAGGACCATTTGCGGTACACGCCAGGTAACGCCATCCGTGGACACCCTGTATAATAATAAAATTTAACATAAGGTGAAATATACCAGATATTAGTTCTTTTTCGCATTTGAATTAGAAAATCATATCAAAACGACATTATTAATAAAATAAATCACATTTTTGTGTGCTGCCCAAAACTACGTAATCTAAATTTGACTCATCTTTATTTTCAAACATGCCATAGAAAACACGAATTAGTTAAACAGTCCAAAATAACCCGATAGATAATTTGTACTGGTATATAATTGGTATTTTCCTTGATACTTTGTTAACAGTTATTGCAGACAAATCTTTCCGTTGTTTCAAAATGTTAATTAAATGTTTTTTATGGAACTAAATAAGAGAAATTACCCTGCTAGTTTATTTCTCTGCGTTCTTTTTCTGGTTAAGTAAACTTAGCTTTCTGTGGAGAGGAGATAGACCTCGACAAATATATCACGATGATGGGTTTTCCTCATGGCTGAAGCTACTTTTCCAGCAAGCGTCTCTCTTACTTCTATTACGTCATAAAATGCTTCAAGGGCTATGAGATGTAATAAAAACAACGTTTAATTAATGCGTTTCAAAACACATTCCTTGGAGTGTTTTATTTCTCCCAGTCACGTCGAAAGAAGTTGCCCACAAACTTTCCCGTAAATTATACAACTTCATTTGGCATAGTTTCTATTATTCATTCCAGTATTCGCTCTGTATAGGTATTTCATTTGCTCCTTCATCATTCCGTATCGCTTAATATCCTTCAGGCTCAATTATTTTCATGGGTAAATAGGCAGGGCGCAAACATAAATATGAGTTTGGAAATTTTATTAAAAAATGTTCTGGATTTTTGGTTCAAATTAAATCTGTGAAGCTTATTCAAATGAGAACGAATGCGCTCCTATTGAATTTATTAGTAACTAGATGCAAGAATTATTAAACTAAAGTTTTAGGTATATGATTATTTAACGTTATTTTACGCAGTTTTTTGAAAACATAATAATGTTGTAGGTATAATTATTTAATTTAAAATTTAATCATATCCAGATGACGTCACCTTGGTTGACCAAATATTCATCAGTATACTATGCACCATTTTTGTATTTCTAGAATCTTGTCAAAAGTGCAATTGATATATGTATTTTTTTTAGATAAAATGTTTAGTAATTTTTATATTTACTAATCGATTTACAATAGTGTTCTTTTTTTAGCTAACACTAACTAACCGTCCGATCTGTCAATCATCTGATCGGACTTTCCAAAGTTGTGGTGCTTATAAGAAACGTGACGGAAGGACTAACAAATGGACAAACAGATAAATTTACATTTTGAAAGTTATTCAGAAAAATGTATTAAAAGTAGAATCATAAGTGTTTTGGAAAATATATAAATTGAAGACACAAGTGGATGAAGGGTTTATGTAACAACAAAGTGATTTCGAGATAATTGATCTCAAAGTTTTTAACAAGCTATCAACGTCAACAGTACATAGATCCTTTATAAATTTATGAATCAGATATTTTTGAATTAGAATCAAATGTAATGTACCTGAGGGAATTTTGTGTACTTATAGCCTTCATTCATATAAAGAACTCGTTTTTTTAAAAATGTCACATAGATCCTTCATCTACTTGTGTCTTCAATTATGATTAGTCACAATATGGTTTAAAAAGTGGTAGAAATTCTGATATGGCTATTTATGAGTTAATTGATATTATTGATAATTGTTTAAATGATAACAAAAATGTATAGTTAAGACCTTTGGTACAGTATCGCGTAATACACTTATTAACAGGCTTGCAAAAATTGAAATCGGGGTTAGAGATTATTAAAAATCTGCAAAATAGGAAACAATTTGTGAAAATTAACACATTAGTGAAGCAGGTACAGTTGAAATAGGTGTACCACAAGCTACAGTACTGGGCCCGATTTTATTTTTAATTTATATAGAAGACATCTTAATATCACAGAGGACCCTGTGTTATTATTTGACAAAATTGGAAATTAGTTAATTAACAGAATCCTATGGAACTTCATACTGTACAAAAATGGCTTTATGACTGCCTTAACTTCATGTCATCAAAACACTAAGTTCATTTCTTTCTCTCCCTCAAAAGCTGGATGTAATTTACGTAATAGCATAACATTACAAGTAAATAATTTTAAATAATATAACAACTGCCCTTGTAATAACTATATTGAATCTGTAGAAAAAAATACCAGCATGTGAAATGAAGGCATCATGTAGAATTTATAACATCTGAACAACAAATATTAGTGCCTGTCTTTTATATTACAAGACATGTATTAAATACCGAATAACTATCACATATCAGGCGTTGGTGGAATATATCTTAAAATATGATATACCTTTATAATATGGGACGAATTTACGACAGTGGAGTAGTTCACTTAGAAACATTAAGACTGGGTTATAAAAGTAATAACGAGGTTGATAAAATATTATGACGAATCTAATTTACTATATATTAAAATGATGCGTTACAAAGCTTACCGTAAAAAATTACTTTTTTTGCACTAGAGTTTACGAAAAATACTTAAGCACCTAACCTTAAGTACCTAAAAAGTATGGAGATAGGCAGAAGAGTGTCATGAATGACAATATGTCTTTTTGATATTATGGTCCTTTAATTAGCGTGTAATTTTACAGTTTCCTAAAATGGAATGGAGTAATGAACTAATTATGGAATTTATGCACGTGTATAATAACACCCAGTACTTTGGAATCTCAAAGATCCAAATCACAAAAATCGAAATAATTTGAATGATGCTTGGATTAATATTGTGAGAGAATTTAGTATGGATATAACTGTGAAAGTATTACGAATGAAGAAAAAATCACTTATGGTCACCTATGATAGAACTTTATCAAACAAAGTTCGAGATTTCGAAACGACTGGATCTGGAGCCAAGGACATATATGTACCCATGGTTCGCATATGATGCTACAGATCAGGGCCACAGTAAAGAAAACACCGTCGTTGAATTCAAAGGTAATATTACTTTATTCAATATGTAGAATAAATAAAAAAATATTGATATCAGTTAATTGACACAATCTTGTCATTCAACTACTCTATTGTGTATAAGGTATTATGCAAACTTCTTTTGAATATATTTTGCCTCCTGGGATGGTTTTCTGGGTGAAGCAGAAAGATCTTGGCGCCATGTTCCTGGTTTGAAATATCCATCTGCTTCATAACCAAAAATTCCATTTCCATTTCCATCGCCTAGAAAATTATGAAGTAGTACACTTGTCATGCAAAGTAAAGCAGCTTTTTCGGGCTGTAGCAACATTGGTGCTTTAAAAATACGAAATACAGATGCTAAAATGCCAAAAACATTTTCTACAATTCTTCGTGCTCAAGAAAGGCGGTAGTTAAAAATCCGTTCAATGGTACCCTTGGCGTGATTTCCAGAATATGGTTTCAAAAGTGATGTACTAAGAGGGAAGGTATCATCACCTGTAAAAAGATATGGTACGCCCTTTGGCATCCCGGCAGAGGTTGTTTGGTGGAAATGAAAGTTCCTTTCGTATCATTTTACGATAAAGTGTGGTACACTCAAAGACACCAGCATAGTTCAATCGTCCTTCGGTACCGGTACCTCATCCAGGAACACTCTGTAGATAATGTAACATATTAAGTAAATATTGATTAATGAATGTATCATCTAGTTCTACTAATAATCTTTTTATTTTATTCTTAAACGTATAAAATGTACTTTGCGTATTAAATAAAATATTGGTTTGTAAAATAAATTTTTTAGCCCTTGGTACTTAAATCGCTTGTTGAAAATCAAATCAAATATTAGAATAATGTAGAAATGCTGCAAATTTGTTCAATTATTGGCATACCAGATTTTCAGGTTTTTCAGAAATTGCATATTACGTGGTATTAAAACTGTGTTGGTATTAATTCCATTGTAAATATTTGTGTGTATTGGTACTAGAGAAATTAATCTAAATAACTAACTAACTTTCTTTGTGATAACATCTTTCACCTATTCAAATAAAATTATTGACAAGGTTAATTATCATTGAAAATACAACATTATAATCATCTCTAGATGATGTCGACTGTGTCGGCGGATGTGTCAAATCAAGGATTTCAATACCCAAAAATACAAATACCAGTTTTCCGTTGTACAGGGTGGACCAAATTATATGAGATTTGGGGTTTTCTCTAAAACTACGGCAGATAGGTAAAAACCAATATAGGCCTCTGAGTTAGATTTTTGAGAAACAAGCAATGGCGCAAACTGCGATTTTTTTCGACTACCGAGCTACAGAGCGTTTTTGGAATATTTGCATTTTTGGAACACCTTTATATCTCAATTACCAAGTGTCGAATCGAAAATCGAGTAACACATTCTTAAGGCACTTTTCTAAGTAGAATCCGCTACTGATAAGAAGAAAATTATGCATGACTCAGTTTTCGAGATATAGAAATAACTTGTGTTTTTTTAAATGGAACACAATGTAAATTACTTCATTATTCGATTACAAATTAAATTATCTAAGCAATGCTATATCGTTGGGCGCTGGATCCACTTATAAAAGGGGGCTCCAAAGGCTGCTAAACCTCGAACGCAGGGTAGGGTAGTCGCCCTGTGCCCTGAACAAAATTTTAATATTTTACGTGCAGTACCCCCTCTTCAATACGCTAGTGAGGAGGGTGTCTCACACGGCCGACTATTCAGGTCCTTGGGGGTGGCTTCGATAATTGGGGTGGTGTAGGTGGTCAGATATGAAAGACAACGTCGTTCTAATTAAACATTTAATAAAATATCAGGGTACGTAGTACAAAATATTTCACAATTATCACCGATAACTCAGTACGCAGTACAAGTATCACAATATATTCTAATAAGTGAACTAATAAGTGGGGCCCACACGCTTAACCTAATATACACAAAATAACTTACAAAATAATAAATCCTTGATAAATGTACAAAAGGTCATATGCCAGAAGCGTGACAAAAAAAAACTACAAGTGACCCAAGGTACGGTAAAACATAAAATTACTTAAAATTACTGACATCTATTTGTAAAATAAGGCAAAACTATTCAGTTAGTGAAGTAACGATACACAAAATATACCAAATATTACTGAAATCTAAAATGTTACTGAGATTTACGTTACGAGCAAAATATTACTAATATTCCTTGAAAATGTATTTTACTGTCCCGTGGACGTTGAGTTGATGTACCGGATCCATCGTTAAGAGAATATGATTCCGCTTACCTTTGGTAGTGTCTGAACACCTTTTCCCGTCCTACCAGGGTAGCGTAATTTTAGGTGATAACAGCCGCAGGTGGTAGACCATCTACGTGGAGTCTAAGGTAACGTGCCGAGATCCCCAGTACCATACATACACAAGATGCCAGTCAATAATCCACCATCTAGATACCAAAATCTGGACTAGAAGTTGAAACCAGAGTCAAGCTGGAAGTCCCTCGTAAAGTGTAGAATGTGACAAAGCTCAAGTAGAATACGAGTAACAGATCCAAGTAAAATCATAAGGTATCAATTCAAATAGCCATAAACTAACAAATAGATCCCAATACTTGTAATATACTCAACAAGGAAACAACTAACAAACGAACAACAAACAAACAAACAGCCTTGCAATAAAATAAATAACCTAAATTACAAATCTATTTCAACTTTAAGTGGCTTTTCAGAGACGTACCTGAGATGTGATGTGGGCTGAAAGAGGTCCTTTGCCGTCGAAATGGTACTCCAAAATCTTGCATTCAGACGACGCCACGTGCTTTGAAAATTGACTTTATCCGGAAATCCGTAGCTGCATTTTCCATAAAACGATACTCAAAACCAAATGAAAATACAACAAATCTTGTCGTGATGAATAATACTAAATCCCATAAATGGAGCAAAACTACAATATTGCTAAAACTCGTATTCAGACGATTCAATCTTTTAGCAGCAAAAGGAAAAATGACCAAGAAAATGTCCTCTATCAAAATGTCCAGTTCCTGTCTTCCATCTCGGTACGTTCAGAATTTCCACTCCACGGCGTACCCAACAACTAGAATAGATTTTCCTAACTTCGTTTATATCCACAAATATTATCATAATATACTCTGAAAGCCATCCCCTCATAAATCTACCCACCAAAGGAAGGTTTAATCAACAATACTAGCCATTGTAGAAGCTTTAAAAGGGCGTTTTTGCAATGCACTCTCTTAATGAATATCTGAACGCACTCACCCGTACTTCCTGTAACAAAACGCATTCAATGGCCAACATGAACCAGGTAGTGCTATTATGCAACCAGTTATACTCTATTAATATCCATTGGCGAGAGACGGTATCAATAGGCTCAAATGCACAATAAAATTTGGGAAAATAACAAAAATTAGTACATAAATTTCTGGCCATTATTAAATGTGAAAGTCGACCGTAACAATATGTCATATTTATCTCTAGAAAACGTGGTTAATTTTCGAAAAATTTATTGTATTTGTGAGGAGGCCATGGAAAACTATTGACAACAACAACAACAATATTGCTTATAATATAAAATAATTTTGCCAAAAATAGGAAAAACTAAACTGCAATAAATGTTCGAATTGTCTTCCATTGAAATCTATGCATATTTATCGCATTTCTGATATTTATTGAGAAGGCCATAGTAAAAAAAAAATAAAGTCTAATCGTAAATGTCAAAAATTAATTTGTGAGTTAATTGTGAGTAAGCATTGTTAAAAATGGTTCAATTTAGTAATGGTGAAAGATATGATATAATTAAGTGTTTTATAGAATGCGAAGAAAATTCAAATTTAGTTTTCGAGCTTTATTTTAATAGGTAATTTATAGACAGCAAAACTTTGTGCCAAAAGTGCCACCTAAATAATATTTTTAGATATCCGGAAAAGAGGCAGCCGGACATAAAAATATTCAAAAGGCTACAACAAAATTTAAAAGAGTTTGGATCATTTGTAAAACCTCGAGCAAAAATATATAATAAAGCAGGTAGAAACGCTGTAGAAAAATATTGTTGTAGAAAATATAAGCGAAAATCCTAATATAACGTCTCGCGAAATATAGGAAAATTTAGGAATTCCAAAAACAACTGCGTTGCGTTGCTTAAAAAAAATAAATTCAAACCATACAAAATTAGGATTAGTCACCATCTATACCCAAACGACTTTCAAACGCGTCTCGATTTTTGCCAGTGGTTTTTGTGTCAGTGCGATGAAGTGTCAGGATCTGAAGCAACAATTATATGGACAGACGAGGCCCACATAAGCAGTGTCGGAATTTTTATTTGGCATAATAATCACCATTGGGCTTATGAAAATCTGAACGTAACCGCTACAGTTAATCGTCAAGTACGATTTGGACATGGTGTATGGTGTGGTTTTATTAGATACCAAATAATAGGTCCTCATTTTTTTCACGGTAATTTGAATACCGAAAATTTTATTAACATTCTACGATTGTAGACAGTATGCATGTAAGACAATTTCAGAGATTAATTTACCAACACGATGACGCCCACGTCATGTGTCAAATGAAACACGAAATTATCTAAATGCTTAATTTGGAGAGGATTGGATAGGTATCTATGGCCTAGTTTACACCGTAAAATAATTTGGTCTGAGCCGAGGGAACTAATGGAGTGGGGATAGATCGACTCCAATTTATTTAGTTTGTAGTCCAATTAAATAAGTCGACAAATCAAAATTTTGAGGTAAATACTTGAATTTTTGATATAAGTTACTTTGATGTATTAGAACACGATTAACACGATTAATGAAAGAATTTTTTTTTTGAACCCCCGGGAAGGGGTGAAAAAAAATAAAATAAAGTATTTTTTCAAAATTACTCAAAATGTGTAAAAGCTAGTAAAAAAAGTTTCAAACAAAAATTGTAAAGCATGAAATTTTATATAAAAATGATCTCTAGACTTTTTTTGGTATTACTAAAATTAACGGAGTTAGGCTGGTTAGAAATTAAGGATTGATATCTACAACTTTAAAAAATCATAGCGTGCTGAAAAGTTAATGAATTAAAATTTGTTATTTTCTATTTACTCAGAAAAATATAAACATTCGTTTCAGAGAAATGGATTTTTTTTTAAATTGTTAATAAAAAAGTTATAAAAATTTAAATTTTTTTATTTTCAATTAAAACCACTTTGAACGGTGAAACGAATTTTTTTTTACACCATTCTGTTCATCATTCAATATATTGAACATTTGCTTTTGAAATTTTTTTTTACCCATCATTTTCGAGCAGGTATGAATTTATTCACCTGTTTAATTTTTTTCCAAACGTAAGACACTGCTCGTGTGACGTCACGATAACTGAAAAGAAATAAAAAATCGGCAGCTACTGGAAGCGGCTGGAACCTCCCCACCTGGTGAATCTTTGAAACCGAAAAGAGCACTAAACAATATGAACGATCTCATTTAATTATATTTATTAAGTTGAAATATTTTTTTCGTATTAAATCAGAAAAAAAGTCTTGCGTTCGGTGGGATTTGGACCTAAGAAGTTGAGTGTTAAATTTATAGTCTGCACAACATTAATGTTTTATTCAATGTTTTTAATACAAATATATGCTTCATCGGATCCTAGCCCGGGGCCAGCCAGACAACCACGGTGAACACCGCCGTGGCGAGTGTGAGGCTGGACGGGGTAGGTCCGGTTTGGCTTGGATGGATGGATGGCAGGGATGGCCATCTTTGGAAAAAAACATATAACTCTTGGTGGACAGCTTCCCTGCCAGATGTAGCCAGGGTAGTGTTCATGGTGGATCGTTTAAGTTTAAGTTGGTATATATTGTGTTATCTTTTGGCCTCGACCAATTTTTCACTAAATCGGTCGGGGAGTGATAGCTGTCAAATTTTTGGTTCCAATGTTTCTCTGGGGAATTTGGTTTTTGAAAAATGTTTAGGTTGGTACCAATGTCTTAAATTGTTTTTAGGTTATGTAGTACTATTTTTAGGTTATGTTGCCGGAAGAATTTCCGGCGGGATGCCGGAAGTAGAGGAAATAGTTTTTAAAATATAATGTCACTGTCACTTTTAAAGTTTTATTGGAAAAAACTCACCGAAAGCGTTCTGGTGGGGTTGCTTACACTTGTAGGGCTTGTAAGCGGTTCAGGATGGCCTCTCACACCATCCGTGGGCTTTATAAACGTCGAAAAAACTTGTAATCTCTCGATGCACTTGACACGTCAGAAATACTCAGCATACAGTCTGCACGCTTTAACACACTAGCAGAGAACTTATACCATAAATGGACCCGTAGTATTTTTTGGGAATTTTCTTTGAGTCCATTTAATAAAATTTGACATTTATCTGAAAATTTGACATATTTCTGAAAAGTGACATTTTGCCGAAAATTTGACATTTTTCTGAAGTGACATTTCTCCGAAAATTTGACATTTTTTCGAAAATTTGACATTTTTCTGAAGTGACTACTACGAAAATTTGACAATTTTCAAACATTTGACATTTTTCTGAAAGGTGACATTTCTTCGAAAATTTGACGTTTTTTTCGAAAATTTGACATTTTTCTGAAAAGTGACATTTCTCTGAAAATTTGACACTTTTCTGAAGTGACATTACTCCGAAAATTTGACAATTTTCAAACATTTGGCATTTTTCTGAAAGGTGACATTTCTTCGAAAATTTGACGTTTTTATCGAAAATTTGACATTTTTCTGAAAAGTGATATTTTTCTGAAAATTTGACATATTTCTGAAAAGTGACATTTCCCTGAAAATTTAACATTTTTTCGAAAATTTGACATTTTTCTGAAAAGTGACATTTCTCCGAAAATTTGACGTTTTCCTGAAAATTTGACATTTTTTAAAAATCTGACATTTTTCTGAAAAGTGACATTTCTCCGAAAATTTGATATTTCTTGGAAATTAAAAAAAAAAAAAATTCGTGACTCGTGAAGAAATATTTTTTTGATATCATCATCAGTTCGCCTGTTATAAGAATTTTATGTTTTTACGACGTCATCAGAACGTGGGTGTATTTTTAATTCACTCGTATTTCCACCTACGTTTCAAACTTTAATTGGATGTTTCCAATAGTTAAGTCGATATCTGCACCAGTTTCTAAGTATTTTTCTTATTTGTGACGTCATGTGGACGTAGGTGTATTATTAATTCACTTGTATTCCGTCCGTCCACAATATTTCCACCCACATTTCAAATTTTAATTGGATGTTTCCAATCGTTAAGTTAATATCTGTACCAGTTCGCCTGTTGTAAGAATTTATCTTATTTGTGACGTCATGTAGATGTAGGTGTATTATTAATTCACTTTTATTCCGTCCATTTACAATATTTCCACCTATGTTTCAAATATCAATTCAATAACTCCAACCGTTAAGTCGATATCTGTACCAGTTCGTCTGTTGTAATAATTTTTCATTTTTGTGACGTCATGTGACGTAGGTGTATTATTAATTCACTCGTAATCCGTCCGTCTACAATATTTATACCTACGTTTCAAATTTCAGTTCGATATCTTCAACCGTTCCCGTGTTATCAGCCGAAATCACTGAACACCTCTGTCATTATTAGAATATCACCCTGTACAGTGTACATTGCACTGCTTTGAGGACAAAACAAGTGAAATTTTTGTTTTTTAATTTTTTTCACGGAAACCAAATCGAAAAAGTGCAAGTGTGATATATCGTTGAAATCGGAATTTTTACTGCTTTTCAATGGTTCAATTACAAATTGTAAGTAATCATAAAATAAACAACTTGTTGTGCCAAAACGGCACTAAACGTAATCCGATCTCAACCAAAACCTTTTCAGATCTTTTGGAGCCCTAAAGAAACCCTCATGCAAAGTTTCATCCAAATCCGTTTAGTAGCTTCGCCGCTATCGTGCTAACATACATACACACACACACACACACACACACACACACACACACACACACACACACACACACACACACACATACACACACACAGACATTTTTCAAAAACAACTTTTTTGAGTTCCTGGGACCTCAAAATGTAAAGATTTGATGTTATCTCAATTTTCGATTTTGGACTAATTGTAGTAACCTCCCACAATTTTATTGTGGGGAGGTTAAAATGCGTACGACAAAGATAAAATGGTTTCGTAGCTGCTGCGTTGCCTTCAAGACGCGTATACGTCACATCTACTGCCGTCATAAGTCATAAGGAGAATAGCCCATCTGTAAATTGTCGGTTGGCGAGGAAAGTAACAAAGGCGTTTGTTTTTTTCCAACTAGTAAATATTAATTAAGAAAATCATGTAGCTGCTTTTTATCCACTTATGTTTTTGTACTTTATAATTTTTTAATAATATTTTTAACTGCAGAACTCTCATATATCATTAGAATCTCATTTATGACAAATATCTAGGTGCGGCTTTTCACCTTATGATGGCAGTAAGGGCATCCGCGCGTGATGTCACAACTAACCTCAAAAATATGTGTTTCTTAAAATTTAAGAGTATTACGCAACTATTATTAAAATTTCTGCCTGGTTCCCGTATTTTCAACTAAAATCTAGTTCAGTGTAATGTTTATGAAGTTCTAAATACTTTGTCCCAATAAAATAGGACTCTTTTTGTAGGTTGGAAATCTAACCTGTAATTAGCAGTCTATTTCTATTAATCAACAATATTGAAAAATTATTTACGCGAATTTTTAAATATCTGCTTAGAGCCAATACCGGCTCCAAGCTAAAAATGCGTATACAAACATTAAAAATGAAAATAAACTTGAAAAACTTAAAAATTAAGGTTATGTTGGTTACATGATGCAGTGGCCCGATATTTCAATGCAGCGGTTGTGAATGTTTTGGTGAATAAATGCTCCTACAAATTGTTAACAAAATTTTTAATTGTGGTCAAGTATAATAAGATTGTTTTGCGAAATCTACATACTTATACACGCTTCGTTTTATGTACATTTTGGTTATAGGTATTAGACACGTGGAATTTTGTTTTCATGATCTAAATATTTTTAAAATTAATCTTTGAAATGTAATGAAAGAAATTATTATTATTGTCAATACTTGCTGATTTCTACTAAATTTAGAATTATTTGTTTGACATTATTGATATAAATTAAAAATAAAGTACACAATATAATTTTTTTTGTGAGAAAATTTTGCAGACGAATTATCGGAGTATTGGAAATAATTGTTTGAAACATTGTTTTAAATTAGTCGAAATTCGCGTATTTTAACCAAGGTTGCAAAAAATGGTTTTTTTATGCATTTTCGATTAAATTAATAAACTAATCCGTAACATAGAAGTAAAAAATTATTTGCAAAAATGAATATTTGTAATAGTGAAAATAATTTTTTTTTTCCACATTAACAATTGAAATAACTTTTCTTAATTTCAAAAAAATTGACAGTTACAAATATTTACATCACTTATTTTTTTAAATTACAAAATTTCAATTACTTTAATTTATTATTTTTTAAGACCATAAGAAATTATTATAAAAATTATTATAATTGTATACATATTTTAAAAATTGGGTACACAGAAATACATTAATCAACATTTTTTTTTGGATCATTAATTTCAATTTTGAATAAAAAAAAATGATCGATACATTTCCATTAAAATAGATCATTGATATTATTCTATTCCTAATCTAAATAAAAATAAACAGTTTAAAAAATAAAATTGGATAAATTAAATAATAAATAATTGAACCATTTTCTGGATGGATGGATAATAACAATTAGAAGAAAATAATTCATTCTTAAAACAAAATGTATGATCCATTCGATATTAAATTAATCTTATGAAAAGTTAAAATAAGAATTATTAAAAACAAATTTGTTAACAATTTTTAGGAGCATTTGTTCACCAAAACATACACCACCGCTGCGCATTGAGATATATAGACTAATTCACAAGTTCAAAGCCGTGTTAGTGCTTAATAAAGCTCGTGAAAATATGAGTGAGGGTTCATTGGATTCGGAATGACACCTAGAAAAATGTGCAAAAGTTTCAAACCCGCATATAAACAATTGCAAAAGTTATAAACAAATGAAGATTGAAAAAATAACGAGTTTCGTTTTTTGCAAATAACTCGAAAACTATTAACATTTAAGAAAATTTAAAGGGAGGTTTTAAAAGAGGACTGAATTTCAAATAAAAAAGTCCAAACTCCCGAAACTCTATGTCTATTATTAATAATTTCAATTTAATGTCGAAAATAGAGCTCTTCGCAGTGAACACTAAGCCGTTACGATGCTCTGAAACCGGCCGTAATAAGTAAAAATATTTTTTATGTTATTAAATATTAATTTAAAAATTTTAAAAAATTATGGTATTATTTAGACACTTAAAGGAACAATATCCCTTTGGAAAAAAAATTGTTTCACCGATTTTTCATAAAATGAGCCTATTGTTGTTTTGAGTTTTGCTCGAAAACTATGCATTTTTCCTATAAACACGTCAATAGAAAACTTGTTGAGAATTAAATTTCTAATCGAAATGGCACATTGAGAAGTCAGTTTTTTTTTTTACAAAAATACACCCCGAAAACAAAACAGAAAAAACGAAAAAAATGCAATGTTTTATTTTTTTAAATTTTAGCCTGTAACTTTTTTCGGGTACATTTAGGCATAGACATTGCTGCATAAAAAAAGCTGGCGTTTTACCGTTAAAATGATTATTAACGGGTAAAACGTCAGCTTTTTTTTTTGCAGAATATCTATGCCTAAATGTACCGAAAAAAAGTTACAGGCTTAAATTAAAAAAAAAATGCATTTTTCCGTTTTTTTTTTGTTTTCTGGGCGTATTTTTGTAAAAAAAAAATTGACTTCTGAAAGTACCATTTCAGTTAACTTTTCTGTTGACGTGTCTATAGGAAAAATGCATAGTTTTCCAGTAAAACTCAAAAATGTGAAAAGTGGACCTTTTCACTTCGATCTCAAAAACGCACCTCTTTAAATGGTAGCACTCAGCGGTTTTCTCATATTTTGGGGTCAATTGAACTTAAGAAACAATAAAAACCTTTTAACGTTTTAGTTCCTTTCAACCCTCTTTTTTTGGACATAGACACAATAGCCTAAAAATATTGTGATTAAAAATTAAAAAATTTTCTTCAAAAATTTTTTTTAATTGTTTATAATATTTTGTTCCATTGTTTCATTATTTAAACAAATTATTAAGAAAAAAATGTATTCTTAATCTTTATTATTTGCAATTCCTTACAAGATGGAAAAAAGAAAAAAAAGAATTGTTGTTAATTTATTTGTTTATTGAATAAACAATTTGTTATTAACAATCGCCGAATGCGTTTATATTCTTTTTAGATAGAAAAAAAAAAACAAAAACAACCATATACATAAACATGTAAATTTATTTTTCTTTTTACATGTTTATATATACGGTTGTTTTTGTTTTTTTTTTTCTATCTAAAAACATTCGGCGATTGTTAATAACAAATTGTTTATTAAATAAACAAATACATTAACAACAAATTTTTTTCTGTTTTTCGTCTTGTAGAGAATTGCAAATAATAAATTTTAAGAATACATTTTTTTCTTAATAATTTGTTTAAATAATAAAAAAAAGAAAAACATTATTATAAACAATTAAAAAAAAAATTAAGAAATTTTTTTAATTTTTAATCGCAATATTTTATAATAAAATGGCAAAAAAATTTTTATTAGGTCTCCATGAAGCGAAATAATTTTAGTGGCTTTTATTTAACAATTATCCGACTTGAAATATAAACGTAAAAAAATTTGTTAATTAACAATAGGCTCATTTTATGAAAAATCGGTGAAACAATTTTTTTTCAACGGGATATTGTTCCGTTAAGTGTCTAAATAATACCATAATTTTTTAAAATTTTTAAATTAATATTTAATAACATAAAAAAATATTTTTACCTATTACGGCCGATTTCAGAGCATCGTAACGGCTTAGTGTTCACCGCGCGGAGCGCTGAGAGACAGAGTTTCGGGAGTTCGGCTTTTTATTGGAAATTCATTCCTCTTTAAAAATCGTTCTTTCAATTTTCTTAAATATTAATAGTTTTCGAGTTATTTGCAAAAGACGAAACTCGTTATATTTTCAATCTTCATTTGTTTATAACTTTTGCAACTGTTTATGTGCTAGTGTGAAATTTTTACACTCTTTCTAGACGTCATGCGTCATTCCGAATTCAATGAGCCCTCACGAATATTTTTAAGAGCTTTATCAAGCATTAACACGGCCATGAACTAGTAAACTAGTCTGCATCTGCATCATGTACCTAACATAACCTTAAATTTTAAGTTTTTCAAGTTTATTCTCATTTTTAATGTTTGTGTACGCATTTTTAGCTTGGAAACGGTACTGGCTCCAAGCAAATATTTAAAAATTCACATAAATAATTTTTCAATATTCTTGATTAATAGAAATAGACTGCTAATTACAGGTTAGATTTCCAACCTACAAAAAGAGGCCTATTTTATTAGTTCAAAGTGTTTAGAACTTCATAAACATTACACTGAACTAGACTTTAGTTGAAAATACGGGAACCACGCAAAAATTTTAATAATAGCTGCGTAATACTCTTAAATCTTAAGAAACACATATTTTTGAGGTTAGCTGTGACGTCACGTGCAGATGCCCTATAGATGTGACGCATGCGCGTCTTGTAGGCAACGCAGCAGCTACGAAACAATTTTATCTTTGTGGTATGCATTCTTTATTTCTTTTCAGTTATCGTGACGTCACAAGAGCAGTGTCTTACGTTTGGAAAAAACTAAGCAAGTAAATAAATTCATACCTTCTTGAAAATGAAGGGTAAAAAAAAAGAGAATCAGACCAAAGGCGGATAAGCTTAGTTCAGACTGTTTACATCGAACGCACTATACGTTTAATACCTATATTAATACGAGTATGGTTTGCAAAAGGTACTTAATTCGCAGACCAAGCTGTCGGTGTAAACTAGGCCTATATATCAAACAGGACTAGTTTGTCAATGTCTAGTTAGCTAAGTTAACTAAATTGATAGCTAACAATTAATTTAGCTAACTGGATATTAATAAACAACAAAGTAACAAGATATTGTTTAATTTTTAGGAAATAATGGTCCTATTTTGTGGCCAGCTAGATCTCCCGATATAACGCCTGCCGACTTTTGGCTTTAGGGTTATTTAAAAAATATTATATATAGAGAACGTTCTAAAAACATAGAAGCGTTTCGGACAATAACTCCTGTCATGATTAGAAATGCAACAAATGCTGTAAGGAGGAGGTGTCAAAAATGCACAGATGTCAATTGAAGACAATTCAAACATTTATTGTAGTATAGTTTTTCCTATTTTTGGCAAAATTATTTTATATTATAGGAAGTGTTGTTGTTGTTGTCGTCGTCGTCGTCGTCGTTGTTGTTGTTGTTGTTGTTGTTAATAGTTTTCCATGGCCTCCTCACAAATATATTAAATTTTTCGAAAATTAACCACTTATTCTAGAGATAAATATGACATATGATATAGCGTTGGATAGCTAATTTAATTTGTGATCGAATAATGAAATAGTTTAAAGGGTGTTCCATTTAAAAAAACAAAAGTTATGTCTATATCTCGGAAATTGAGGCATGCATAATTTTATTCTTATCAGCAGCGGATTCTACTCAAAGAAGTGCCTTAAGAATGTGTTACTCGATTTTTGATTCGATACTTGGTAATTGAGATATAGCGGTCATCCAAAAATGCCAATTTTCCAAAAACGCTCTGTAACTCGGTAGCCGAAAAAGATAGACGATAGCGGTTTGTGCCATTGTTTTTTTCTCGAAAATCGAGCTCAGGACACCTATATTGATTTTTGCCTATCTGTCATAGTTTTAGAGAAAACCTCAAATCCCTTCTAATTTGGTCCACCCTGTACGAGCAATTTTTAACTAGTTTGCCACTTAGTAAATATTAATTAAAATGCTCTTATAAATTTTCTTCATTATTAGACAGAAAACATAGCTGCTGTGAACTAATATTTTCATCATAGCAAAATGTGAGGCTGCTTTTTCTACGCCTATGTACATGCAAGGTTAAGACAAGTTACAATGGAATTCTATTATAGGATATAATGACGGAGATGGAAGTACAGCAAGGGCATACTTGATTCTCGCTTCTCTCTGATATCAAAGATTGCTTGATTATTACAGAAGGATGATAAGTGATCATCACTATTTCCGTAAACAAGATCTAGCCTCTGATCTCGCCGACAATTGTCGAGTAGGTCAGTCTCAAACTACTGCGGATGATGCTGCTATAATGCAGATCCTCATGCATGAGCATAAGCGTCGATGCGAAAAGTGTCCTCAAGTTTCAAAGCAGATTATATTAATTTAAATTTACTCTAACCGTTGGGTGACGGAATTTCATTACTCGACGTGGAATTTTTGATAATATTAGGATTTAGTTTAAGTTTGGATGAATTTAACTTCGATCTTAAATTTTGTTTTAATCAAATAGGTATATTAGGCTATACGAATCGGTAAAATTAATAAACATTAGTTATCGGAATAGATCTATCAACGTATAGTGAAAGGAATTTGGGTGCAAATAAATGTTCAAAAACATCTCGAGGTCCAACTCCTGTGCTTGCCTCTTACACCTTTCTTTTGTGAGTGAAAAGTCAGTTTTCCCTAAATAACTAATTTTCTATTGATTTTATGGAAAAATTATAAGAGACAAATGATGTTCCAAATTAAATTTTCTTTATAAAAATCGAAAATGAAATAAATAAAAATAAATTATTTTAAAATTGTAGATTTTTTTGTATTTTTAAAGGAACTTTTAAGTAAATAAAAAGACTAATCACAATTGGTAACTGTATATGGGGAAAAGAAAATTTTAAAGGTGTGATAGAAGGCGTCATTTAGGATTTATATGACCCTATACCGGGTGTCAACGAGATCACTTTCCGGCCGCCATTTCTTCATTTTTTAACGCATAGAAATGAAACTAAGCATCTGTCATATGTTACCAAAATGACTTTTGATTTTTAAATGGAACACCCAGTACATTTTTGCATTTTTTGGAATCTACAGGTTATTCTGCATATGACTGTGCTAATGTTATGACTTCCCTCAATTTTGATTTTTTTAAGCCAATTTTAATTTTCAATCTCTGCCGTGACCCACCAAAAATTGACCCTCCAGAATGTGTTGTAATACCAATCGCTTGATTGGTATTGAAAAATTGCCGTTGGCTATAGTATGTTAGTGATATACTTTCATATGAAAATTTTCAAAAATTTCGAAAAAGTGATTTTATCAACTTTCAATTTCTGTGTGAGACAAATTAACAAAAAAAAAGAACAATTTCTAGTGGGTCACGGCACAGTAGATTGAAAATTAAAATTAGCTATAGAAAATTAAAAATGGCGGAAAAGGTCATAAAATTAGTACAGTCATATGTAGTGATCTCTTGATTCGAAAAGTATAAAAATATACAACATTTATTTTTTTTAAATAAAAATTGGTAATTAAAACATAATAAAAAAAAAGTAAATGCCTAATTTAATAGTGGAAGCATGTTTTGCGCGTATCATTCATAGATATTTTCTAAATTCTCATATTGCATTACTTAGTGGAATTAATTTCGAAGACGGCAAAAGTGTGGCAAAAAATTTTGTTCAGTACTTATGTAATTTTCGAATTTATTGAAAATAAAAAAAATACATGATATGATTTTCTTGAAGAACAACACAAACAATTTGTTTTTCAAGTCCGGACCTGGATTTTTTTTGTGTGTGATTCAGATACTTATTCAGGAACACTAGTGTATATATGTATATATGTGCGAAATATGAACTTTTTATTCCATCCCTTTACAAACTAGCAACCAAAAGAAATATTTCCAAAAATACCATAAAACGCCGTGTATTTCAGCATTGGGGGCCCAACTGGCCCGTGAAACACCTTCTATTTGTTATTCTATTTATGAACTAAAATGTCTATGGATTTTTGTCTTCTGAATCATCTTAAGAATTTTTAGAATTATTTGAACCATAACTGTTTGCATTCTCTTCGAAACTGTCTTCTATGTTTATAAGTTCTAAATAATGCGCATGACTTCCGTTTTCGGAAAAATTTTCTTAATCTTCTTCATACATATTCTCCATATCCGGTTGTGATGATGGAATTGTTACAGTTTATTTGAATACAATGACTGCACATTATTGAGCACTTTAACCCAGATTTTCTGCAGCCACAGTCGACTCCACATTTAAAAGCTCTCATATGCAAATTATCTTCTGAGACAGGCTTATCTTGTAAAGAGTTTAGTATCACTATATTATTATCTATAAGCCAATCCTCCTGCTCTGGATGGCTATTCTTGAACTTGGGGGAGTAGAATGTGTAAGAGAAAATAATCATTTTCTACTCCCTCATGTAAAGTTTGTATTCTTGAATTTATTTTCCCCAACCAGGTAGACGAAAACACTACCTACTGATTCCCTTACTTTTAGTGAGAGAAAGTCGAGGGAAAGCAGAAAATTTTTTTTTTTTAAGTACTTTGTAGGTTATGATCGTGCATGTGGAGACGTTTAAATAATGGAATTGAAGATTTAGTGGTAAAACAAGTTTTGGATGATTTAGAAGATGCGAAGGAACAGTTTGAAAATGCGAAAAATATTCGAATTTTAGGAAAAACGGATCAAATTTTTGTTCGTTTATTTAGGTTATCCAAATCATTAGTGAGATATTTTAAATCCACTGCTTCATCATCCTAGCCGAAGATCGGCATAATTTTTCCGATTCGGATTTAGTATAGCTTGCACTAAATTTTCCACTGTACATTTGTGGATTTTCCTCGATGTACCTACTTAACAATGGGTCGCGTGCGCCGACGTCACAAATTTTGAGACCTTAGAAAAAACAAACAGCTGTCATTGAATCAGAATGTTTTTCTTTAAAGTGAATTTTGATGGATTTGTGCCATTTCAAAGTTTAATGTTGGATTATTTAACATCTGCAACTATTCTTAATACTTACTTTTATATCCGCAATTCTGTTCGTCAGGATGAGGGTTAGTTCGTATTTTGCAGAATCGTGGCATGATGTAGAGATTAGGTATACTGCTGCCATCGAATTAAATCCTAATATTTTGAGAAAAAAATGCTTCAGTATAAATATTGATGTATTTCCAAATATTACACATATGGATACTGCGAATTACGTGGTTTGCATAGACGGAAGGATGAGTTCAAAGCATTCAAAAGTCTTGAAGCTGTTTGTGGTTAAGTGAAAGAAGTAGGTACTCTGCAAGAAATTTACAGAATAAAAACTTGTTGCAAAGGTAAGAATTGTCATCAGTGATCAACCATTCTTTTCATATATATACTTGCCCAATTAAATGTTGCTTTGTAAATAATCGCTAAACGTACAAATTCATTTTTCAGGTTATAAATTCGTAGCATCGTGAACAAAAGCAATTGACTCCTTGAACTATTGCAGATTCAGATGGAATATGTTGCTAGTCTAGACAAAACATATTCACTACTTAACGACAAGAAGTATTTCCTTTTGGTTTTTTAAATATGGCTATGGTCGAGGTATTAACCGCTGTAAATTTTTTGAAAAAGACACCATATAAATTAAACAATGAAGATGGAGGTGCTATAAACTACTTGAGGTACCTATGTAATAAGACGTACATAATTTCTTCCATCGGTTAACCCCTCATCTATAATGTATCTATAGTTTAGACTATATAATCCATTGTAATTTCTGTAAGAATTTTATTTTTCATATATTATTATGTAATATATGTCTTATAATTTTATGTAAGTCATTTGTTCATTATTATTTTATTACATATTCCCTTTTTATTATGTTTTATCACTCTACTATTATATATTGTTATAGTAAATTGAAATAGTTAATTACGTCGAACTTGTACTTAGGTACGTGCATGTAACTGAAATCAAAACAAAATATCTTTACTAATTAAATAATTTATTATCCAAGGTCAATTAGTACTTCTAAGAATAATCGAGAAGAAAGTTATGTTATAAAGGTTTATATTGTAAGAAAAAAGTAAATGATTGTAACATAACATATATACTTTATATCAATATTATAAACAATAAAAGTAACATTCATAGTTTATATATAACAAAAAGGGCTTTTATAGTTCCAATTCAACACTCATAGCCCATTCAGACTTTGTTTGTATGTTCACTGAACTTAGACCACTTCAAAGTTTTAATTTTATACTTCTTCAATGTTCAATAGTCCAACATTCAGTTTTTAAACACTACACGATATACTTTAAAAGGGCACATTGCATCAGTTGTTGACAGCGGGTAGGTACTCTGGAATTTCCTTTCTTAATTTATGTACTTCATCAAATATCTTTATGAAGCCTGCAAATTTTCCTCTTTAAAACAATTTCTTTCAACAGTTTTCTTTCTCTTAGTACAGCTCCACACTTTCGCTCAACTAAAATTTAAACAAGAAATAATTATTAAAAATACTGACAGACCAATAGAAAATGTTATACCATGAACTGTTTATTGCTTGTTTGAGCAGTAATTATTATCATAAGCAGTTTCAGTTTCACATATGGGTTTTAAATTATATTCCTTATTGAGAGAGGATGTCCAACTGGACATATTATCATGGTCTTGTAATACTGCTGTTTTTCCTACAACATAAACCCACGTTAAAAATCATATTCTTACATTAATATGCAACAACGTACCACTAATAAAATCCTTGGAAGACTCTTGTAAAATCGTTTCTTTTAATTGTTTGAAATCAGTTGCAGTCTTTTAACCTCTAACTTCTTTTGGTTGCAAATGGAGGTTATCTTATAAAAATTGACATTGTTTCGGATTGTCACACTTCCACAATTAATAATAAACCAAAAACTTGCCATTTTGTATATATAATATGAGACTATAATACTGTGATATGAGATTAACTTTTAGATCACTAGAATATGTTTTTGATTTGTCAACTGTCACGCTACCACCAAAACCAAACAGTTTTTGACCACAACAGCTGACAAATATCAGATATAGAGGAGAGTTCTGATTGGTTATATTGTGACGAACAATATGACAACACTGTACACTTCTCCCTCAAACTTTCACCGGTCCCTCGTTATTCCTTTTGTTCAAGAATACATGTTTTTCGAGTAGGGGAATTTCAAGTGAAAGGCGAGGGAATTGATTCGCCGGGGAGTAACAATTTCTCTGGCGCTCAAGAATAGCCACCCTGGAGTTAAAGCTATATCATGCCAGGTTTGAATCAGAAGATAAAAATATCTTGAAAACATAAATGTACAGAAACACAAGGCATCGCATCGCACAGCATTTGCAGTTTATGTTACTTATTCTGTGAAATTATATTTTTATAACAATTGTAATTGGGCCACATGTTTCATATAAGGTGATCGCCTGACGCGTGTAAACTGATATGTTTCATGTATATTTTATTGTAACTGTAGAGAAAAATGCACTATGGTCGTTGATTCAGCACACAAAAACACGAAGATGTGCAAGTTGTAGAAACTGCAATATACTGCGCATATCTGAGGTTTGAATCAAACTTATGTAGATTACGAGTAGATTAGATGATGATTAATTTAACTTAAACAAGTTGTTATGGTAATTTTAAGCCGTATTAAAGGCTGTAATTTTTAAAGGGGAGAGAATGGCCACGGGATTTTGACTTGTCAAAATGTCAGCTATTCCAATCGCGACATCAGCAAATTCGAGAATGATAAGTACTGCCAACTTAAATAATTCAATCTTGTATACATGCACCAAACAGATTCATTAATTACCATAGGCACACAAAATAAAAAAGGTGGTCTTTTTCTGGTATTCTATATGTATTTAGATATGCTGAACACGAATCAGGTGTTCGTTTACCTCCATTTGTCACCATTTTTTATAAACTCATAATTTAGGTTATTTTTGCAATTTACTAAAAAGGGGAGTAAAGGAGCTAACCGGATACCTGATTCGTATTCAGCATGTCGAAATACATAGAGATTACCCAATGGAGTCCCAGAAACAGATCACTTTTCACTTTTTTTTGTGTGTCTGTGTAATATATTTTCATATGTGATTTTCTAGAAAATGGCGGAGGATCCGGTGATATTCATATAATACACAGACACACACACAAAAAAAGTCTGTTTCAAGACTCCATTGGGCAACTTTATGTATTTCAACAAGCTGAATACGAATCAGGTATCCGTTTAGCTCCGTTACCCACCAATTTTTAGTAAATCGAGAAAATAACCTAAAATACCTAATAGTCTGGGAGGTAGTGTCAAATGTTAATGGAGCATTTTGGCAAAGCTGATTTTTTTAACATAGCTTGTTGTTCTATAGCTTATTAAGGAACGAAGTGTCAGCTGGCTCAAAACCGTGACTTAAGATGAGAAGAGGCTGAGAAACTTGTGGAAAATAAATATTTTCGGACCATTTTGACAAAGCTGAAAAAGAAAGGATTATTAATTTACGAAACGTTGATCTTAAAAGAATGTGTCAGCTGCATGGGATCTATGGAAAAACGTGTTAGTTGACCATGTAAACATGTCGGAAAATTCAGGAAAATAGGAGCATTTTGGCAAAGCTGAAAATTTAATATATTGAAGTTTATAAATTCAATAATGGTATTAATTGATGTCAGCTGGTATTCCGATGTTGGAAAACCTGTTAGCTGAACTCTCGAAGTGCGGCGTAGCCTTCAAAATATTATTCAAAAATATATACAAAAATCTCTTTATGCACGTACCTACGCCTTTTGGAAATATTTTATTTAATCAAAGAATAACTTAATCATAAATATTCCATGATTTCATTATCTTTTCAGAAAATCTACAAAACATTTATTTTTAACAGTGCAGTAAATAATTTCATTGTCGTAATAAATCTAATTGATGTTTTTTTAAAATAAGCGAGAACCGGGCACTCTGAAACCCAACCCTAGCTTTAGGGGAAAGGTTGACAGATCAGTATGTATGAGAATTATAATAAAAAATAAACTGATACGATTCATTCACAAAATTATTAACATTAACAGCTGCTAAAATACGTTAGCTGAGTCACGAAACTGCCGCGCGTTGCGCCCAACTAAACGCTACGCCACAGTTTGAAAGTCCAGCTAACAGGTTTTGCCACATCGGAATACCAGCTGACACATATTAATGCAACTATTAAATCATAAACTTTAATATATAAAATTTTCTGCTTTGCCAAATGCTCCGATTTTCCTGAATTTTCCGACATGTTTACGTGGTCAGCTAACACGTTTTTCCATGGATCCGATGTAGCTCACACATTTTTTTAAGATCAGCGTTTCATAAATTAATCATTCATACTTTTTCATCTTTGCCAAAATGTTCCAAAAACATTTTTTTTCGCAGCCTCCTACGCCTAAAAGTCACGAAGTTGCGCCAGCTAACATCAATTTTAGTTCTTCAACTCGTACTAACTATCATCATAAACTCACAGAAATCGTGCCAAAATCACCTCTAAAATTTGACACTACCTCCCAGACTATAAATCTCGAATTGTACCACTTGCCATTAAATATTTTGGCGTTGGCACCCTTGACAGATAACTGATCCATGATACCTGATATTGTTAAAGAACCGTGGAAAATCCATCTGGCCCCATAAAGACAAAAAATTTAATTAGAAAATATCCTCAGCATATGGCAGATCACAATGTATTTTTTTTTTTTTTTGTTTAGAACGCCAAAAATCAACTTGCGTCAGAAAAGAAAACGTAAGGCATTAAAAGCAAAAAAGTTAAAGGGAGCCTAATTTAGACTTGCATTTTTGAATTTTGCATAATTTTTTGAATCCAATGATAGTACATAACTTTACATAAGTGACATTTCAAATGTCAAATTTATTTTAATTTAATTTTTACTTTTCCATTTAAGGTGCCTTGACTGTCCCGATTTATTCTAATTAACCCGTCTAATGCTAGAGAAATCGAAATCCTGTCGAAAAAATTGAATTATATGATTTATGAACAATAATCCAGTAAGAGAATATTATTTAGGTATTATGCAAATCACAACTTACACACTTTTTTATTTATTATGAAAATAGCTACTTTCTGTATATTGTTGCCCTAATCTGGGCACGCTAATATACTAGTTAGGTAAATACTTTAAAACACACATTATTGGAGAACCAATCAAAACAACTACTCTTCTAACTAATACTGACGAAGTATTGAATTACATGATAGGATTATTAGCATTTTAAAGAAAAAAAAATATTGAAAATACTTAAATCATTCATTTACATTTAGTCATTCACACCTTTTTTTTTTATTTAATATGAAATTATCCACTTTCTGTATATTGGTACCTTAATCGGGTCACGCTAATATACTACTTAGGAAAACACTTTAAAACACTCATTATTGGAAAACCAATCAAAACAACTACTCTTCTAGCTAATACTGACGAAGTATTGAATTACATGATAGGATTCCTGGCATTTTAAGGCAAAAAAATATATTGAAGATAGGTACTTAAATTATTTATTGAAATTCAGTCATTCACAAGAATTATTGAACCTTACATTCTATTTCAACTCTAGAAAAGTTGTACAAGTTTTTTCGAACTCGTTAGTTCTCATCAGTAGAGTATAGAAACATTCATTCATTATTTACAAGCCTATTCTTGATTTATTTTTTACCATTAATTATTTTTATTTATTTGCTTTTATCATGATTAGAAAATATTATTTAGGTATTATGCAAATCACAACTTACACACGTTTTTATTCATTATGAAAATACCTACTTTCTGTATATTGTTGCCCTAATCATGATAAAAGCAAATAAATAAAAATAATTAATGGTAAAAAATAAATTAAGAATAGGCTTGTAAATAATGAATAAATGTTTCTATACTCTACTGATGAGAACTAACGAGTTCGAAAAAACTTGTACAACTTTTCTAGAGTTGAAATAGAATGTAAGGTTCAATAATTCTTGTGAATGACCGAATTTCAATAAATAATTTAAGTACCTTCAACATATTTTTTTGCCTTAAAATGCCAGGAATTCTATCATGTAATTCAATACTTCGTCAGTATTAGCTAGAAGAGTAGTTGTTTTGATTGGTTTTTCAATAATGAGTGTTTTAAAGTGTTTTCTTAAGTAGTATATTAGCGTGAGCCGATTAAGGTACCAATATACAGAAAGTAGATAATTTCATATTGAATAAAAAAAGGTGTGAATAACTAAATATAAATGAATGATTTAAGTATTTTCAATATTTTTTATTCTTTAAAATGCTAATAATCCCATCATGTAATTCAATACTTCGTCAGTATTAGCTAGAAGAGTAGTTGTTTTGATTGGTTCTCCAAAATGAGTGTTTTAAAGTATTTATCTAACTAGTATATTAGCGTGCCCAGATTAGGGCAACAATATACAGAAAGTAGGTATTTTCATAATAAATAAAAAAGTGTGTAAGTTGTGATTTGCATAATACCTAAATAATATTCTCTAATCATGATAAAAGCAAATAAATAAAAATAATTAATGGTAAAAAATAATCCAGTAACTTGGTCGTCAAAAAAAGGGGGTTAGCGTTTTTAATATGTTGGATAGGATTAAAAATTAATATTAAATCCAAGTTTACGTTCTCGGCAGACCTCCGGGTCTTGGTCAAAAATCCAAAAAACTGCGAGATTTTTGTTTTCTTTTTCAGTTTTGTCGATTTTGACATCTAAGGCCTACTATTTTGTTAAAAATAATCTAGTATTTTTTTTTACAGACTAAATTTGCTACAAAGTGGTACCGGACTCTGTAGACCAAATAGTATCCGAAATGCAGCTGTTCAAAGTTTTGCAAAATTTTAATTTTTTGATATTTTTAGCAATTTTTAACTTAAAAATCTGTGAAACACGTACTACTATGTTCAGAAAATTCATTATACCCCGAACCCAATCCCCAAATGGGGTCAGAAAGGGCCAAAAAATGCCGCTCCCCCCAAATATAAAGTACTATTATAGTGAATGGATCGGAAAAGAGGAAGGAATATTTAAAAAATATATATATTTAAAAAATCAGTTATAAACAGATCTCATACTTTTTAAACAACTTTGCTCTCTTGGAGGGTCCAGGAATGTCTTCCGGCTCGACCGTGTCGTCTGTGTTGCTGTTCCCTCTTATCTCCTTTTCTTCTTCTTCTTCTTCTTGAGCCCAGAAGAGATTATCCAGCGCCTCGTCATCAGGGCTGGCTCCAGGCATTTTGCCGCCCCGGGCACAGCTTCATTTTGCCGCCCCTCCCTTATATAAATAACATTAGGGTCGGGCGGGGTAAAAATGAGACAAAATGACATCTTTCAATTTTTAGGGTGTTTAGAATCGAGCCATATTTAATGAAAGACTGTTATCATATGTAAAAATGACAGGAACAACTATATTTCTATGTATTTTTTTACTAAAAAGTACCGTTAGTTGATAAACAAAACTAAACAGTGTCTCATTTTTACCCTCCAAGTGGGGTAAAAAAAAAGACAGTGGAGGGCAAATGAAGGACACGTGATTTATTCCCATTCTTATGGACGTAGTACAAATGGAAGTGCAAAAATAAAACAGAGGAGGGTTTTTTCTTTTATATGTAATTTATTCAGATTGTTTACTAAACAAGAAGGGGCTTGCAGAAGGGCTAGCTTCTCCTAAATTAGGAAGCTGAAATGTGCCTGCTTCAGTCTGCCATTTGGTCTCTTTAGTCTCTTTTTTACCCCGATTTTAATTTTTTCGTTAAAATCAAATTTTTGATGATTTTAAACTAGCAGATTAATAAACTTGATCGCAAAATGTGAAGTATGACACTTCTAGTTGACGTCTGCCAAATACGGACAATGCAAATAGAGAAACTATAAAATCCTCAAAAAAGTACTAAGGTGCGTTCAAAAATTTTTTAAAAGTGAATTAAAGAGTTTACTGAATAATATTTTTTCCCACATTAATAGTAGGCATAGGACCTGATTGGATAACATAAAACAGTTCTGAATGTACAAAACAAACTTATATATAAAATTTAGTTTAATTTATTTCAATCTGGGTTGGATATCACCTTGTCTTTTATTTACCCCGCTACCTGTCTGTCTCATTTTTACCTCACCTGACCCTATCTTTTCAATTCGTTATTTTATATAACATTTTAAGCGTCACCTACTGAATATTCTTGATGGTTTGTTTTTTTAGTTTTTTAGTTATAAAAGCAGTTTTTGGATTTTCAACAATATTATTACTGTATTTAAAAGGGTAAAATAAAGTAATTGAAAAAATTAACCGTATTGAAACTTAAAAAGAATACCACACCACAGAAATTAGACAAGAAATAAAATCATATATAAGAAACACAATGTATGTATGTAACCTACTTTATATACAAAAAAAACTAACAATAACAAATTATTTCTATAAAGTTAACATTACTATTACTATATTAGTGAAACAATTGTTTCCTAGCTTTTTTATAATTTTGCCGCCCGCTTCGCCCCCCCCCCCCCCTAGAGCCAGCCTTGCTCGTCATCTGATTCTTCTTCGAGGTCTGGGGAGTGTATATTTATACTTAAATCAGAAGTATTGTCGCACGACTGTCCACTGCAATGCGTGCAAACCGTGGAACATTTTAATTAAGGTTTTTGCAGGTACACGCGTTGCTACAACCCCTCTTGCAGCTGCATGATATTGTGGTGATCGCTGGTGAAGACATAGATCTTCTAGTCATTCTCACTGGCATTACAAAGAAACACATAATCTTTTTCCAAAAATGTGGGAGAGGAAAAAAACCGGACGCGACTTATTCATACGCCACCTCGTAATACATGTCTCCTAAACTCTTTCTATTTCTGCATGCCTTTAGTGGATGTGACTCTACATCGGCACTGTTCGGGCAAGGAAAAATGAAATTATTTGCTATGGTCAAAAAACATCCAAACCTTGAGGATAAGATTGCTGTATTTTATAAATCAAATGCCACACCTGAGCAAATTGCCGAAGCAGGCGAGGTGATCATGGTTGCGCTATATGAAGGCAAACCTTCAAGCCAGAATCTATAATCTAAGAGGTGGCCGTAAAAAAATGCGACCATCAGTTAACAGAATAAAATGTTTTTAAATGCTAGTACTCACAGCGACCATAAAAAAAAATCACGCATTGCCTGGGCAGAAGTTATGCAGAAATTTCGTATGGATTTTCTACGGTACATTTTTCGTATACTAACCATACCAATCGCGGAACAGCTTCAAATTACTTTTAAAATTTAGTGTTTACAGAGTATAAAAAAAATCAATTGCATTGCCTCGTTAATTTTTGTGCCAATGTCTTGGCAATTAACTTTTTTGAATTTTTTTTTGACCCTTACTATACCTATCGATTAACAGCTTCAAACTACCACCAAATTATAGTTTAAACATTTATATATTAGAAAAAATAACATTGCCACGTCTATGCCTGTGCCAAACACCCGGAAATGTCTCTCAAAGTCCTATGTTATTACTAATACAACCCATTACAGAAGTATTCAGGTAAAAATAATTAATCATTCAATAAACAATTATAATGATTTCAAAACAACAGTTTTTATTTATTTAAATATTTTATAAAGTTTAAATACTTAGTACAAAGAAATAATTTTTATATATAGTACAATGAAATTGATAGAAAGCTCTACCACGACAATGTCTTCAATTAAAAGAAGTGTTGGATCATCTTCAAACCAAAGCGGTTCAATTTTACTATCATTAAGTGTCCATCCACATTCTTCTGGTGAGAAATTGACGCAGTTTGCTTCTGTAGCATTTTGCCACATTGACGTAACATAAATTGTTCGTAAAATCTTTTGTTTCAATGATTTCCAACATGGTGGAATCTTAGTAGAATCAAATCTTTTTACATATTTCATAAAATATTCCGCGACAGATGTTGACAATATTAGGGCCATCACAAAAAAGACCTAACAATTTTTATAAAGCTTTAAAAAATATTAAATTCAAAGAAGCTTTAGTAGATTTTCTAACAGAATATTGGTGTAATAATAGTGTGGCATCATTTTTGCGCAATAAAAAGGTTTATATTACAAATAAAAATCAATGTTTCTCCTATGAAACTGTAAGCGATTCTATAATAAAAACTGTTGAAGAAGATTTTGCATGCAATCATAAAGACACTAGAATCATATATCATTTGAGCAAGTTAGAAAGTAATAAAAAAGTAATGGTTAAAGCGTCTGACACTGACATACTTGTAATAATACTTGGAAATATACACAAGTTAACAACATTAAAAATATGTTTAAATACAATCGGATCGAAGCCTAATGTTATTAATTTCATCAATTGCACTCAACTAGCTACAACACTTGGTGATCCTATATGTCGTGCTTTGCCTGGCTTTTATGCATATACGGAATGCGATTATACAGCTAGCTTTTATAAAAAAGGAAAAATTAAGCCTTTTAAAGAATTAAAAAGAAATGTACAAGTTCAACAGGTATTCGCTAATTTAAATAATATTGATGAAATTAATAATTTTAGGAGTATGGAAATATTACAAGAATATACTAGGCTTTACGGAATTAATTGTAAGAATGTTAATGATGCTAGATTATTCATCTTCCAAAACAAATTCTCCTCAACATCTGTCGCGGAATATTTTATGAAGAATGTAAAAAGATTTGATTCTACTCAGATTCCACCATGTTGGAAATTATTGAAACAAAAGATTTTACGAACAATTTATGTTACGTCAATGTGGAAAACTGCTACAGAAGCAAACTGCGTCAATTTCTCACCAGAAGAATGTGGATGGACACTTAATGATAGTAAAATTGAACCGCTTTGGTTTGAAGGTGATCCAACACCTCTTTTAGTTGAAGACATTGTCGTGGTAGAGCTTGATGAAGAAGAATGAACGAAATTGATGATGATAATTATAACAATAATGATGATGATGATCATTACAATAATGATGACGATGATCATGACGATAATAATGATGATGTTTAATGACAATCCATAAATATGTATGTTTTAATGTATGTTTCTAGATATGTAAGTTTCTATCAATTTCATTGAACTATATATGAAAATTATTTCTTTGTACTAAGTATTTAAACTTTATAAAATATTTAAATAAATAAAAACTGTTGTTTTGAAATCATTATAATTGTTTATTGAATGATTAATTATTTTTACCTGAATACTTCTGTAATGGGTTGTATTAGTAATAACATAGGACTTTGAGAGACATTTCCGGGTGTTTGACACAGGCATAGACGTGGCAATGTTATTTTTTCTAATAGACAAATGTTTAAACTATAATTTGGTGGTAGTTTCAAGCTGTTAATCGATAGGTACAGTAAGGGTCAAAAGAAAAATTCAAAAAAGTTAATTGCCAAGACATTGGCACAAAAATTAACGAGCAATGCAATTGATTTTTTTTATACTCTGTAAACACTAAATTTTAAAAGTAATTTGAAGCTGTTCCGCGATTGGTATGGTTAGTATACGAAAAATGTACCGTAGAAAATTCATACGAAATTTCTGCACAACTTCTGCCCAGACAATGCGTGATTTTTTTTATGGTCGCTGTGAGTACTAACATTTAAAAAACATTTTATTCTGTTAACTGATGGTCGCATTTTTTTACGGCCACCTCTTAGACTACTAAATGATTTACGCTTCCAGTTGTTTGCGAGAGCTGCAGCAAAAATTAATTTCAATCTTGTTAGATTGCCCCCAACCCAAGATGCTGCACGATTTCACTCCCTGCGGATATACCACCAGGTAAAAATAACAATTATAACTATTACTTCCTTAATATTCCAATTTTTACTATACCTTTCAGGTGCAGAAGTGACTGGGCGTTGAAAAGAATCCTGTTGATTGGGGCTGCGTGTGAACGTCCCAATGCCTCACTCCCAAAATAATGCCCAGGGATGCATTTTTTTTAGGTTATCTTCGCGATTTACAAAAAAACTGATACCCAATGGAGCTAAACGGATACTTGATTCGTATTCAGCACGTCGAAATACATATGGGGTTACCCGAATGGAGTACCAGAAAAAGATCACTTTTTTTATTTTGTGGGTCTGTTATTATATTCTTCGCAAAAACGACACATTTCTAAAATCGAAAAAATCGCTCGTAGAGAAAAAATTTTCATACCATTGTGTTAGTGAACGAATTCTGAACAACTTTCAAAATGTCCGTCTGTCCGTCTGTCCGTCTGTCCGTCCGTCCGTCCGTCACGTTTATTGTAAGCACGATAACATAAGAAAGTAAAGTTCGATTGTATTGAAATTTGGAAAGTCAGTTAGTGTTAGCTAGAGGAAGAACCCTATTGTTTTTGAAGAAAATCGACCAGTAAATAAAAAAGTTATTAATTATTTAATTAAAAAAAAAAAAAAAAAATTCTCTTAATTTTTGTCGCTTGTACTAAAATGGAAATCTTGCGAAATATTATTTTCATTATATATTTTTTTTTGTTTATGAATTTTACTAATTACATATTTCATAGAAATACGAATTGAAATATGTATAATTGTTGAAAGATATATATCACAGACAATCAATTTTCGTAGCAATAGGTGGTGGCGCAGCGGCTAAAGCTTTGCGTTGCCGAATACGAATCTTGCCAAGTACGCCGACGACACGGCCATGTACGTGCATTCGCATAATGTACAAGCGGCGAACATGCTACTCAAGGCGCACATGGCCCGTGCCACGGCGTATTACGACAAGTGAAAGATTCGGATCAACGCCGAGAAGTCGGAGTCCATACTCTTCACGCGCCGATTTACCGAAAATCGGATTTTAACGCCACTTGCGATCGGGGGTAGAGAAATTCCAATCAAACGGTGCGTGAAGTATCTGGGGGTCAACTTGAACAGGAGACTGACATTCAACATGCATATAAACGAGACTGTACGTAAGGTCTACTCCATGTCCAGGAGTCTGTGTCCGCTCTTGGCGTGGGGCAGCGGACTAAACAGGACTAATAAAAATTTTTTGTATACGATGGTGATCAGACCGGCCATCACATACGCGGCGCCGGTGTGGTGCAGCATCCCGGCCACGACAATGCGGAAACTTAGAGTTTTAGAACATAAATATATGCGCCTCATTTCAGACTCCGGTAGGTACACCTCCCTCAGAGATCTCTATGCACGTTGCCACGACATAACCCCACTAGCGGACTTCCTCCGGGAAACTTCCCAACAATTCTACCAATTCAAACTGGGCGAAAGTCCGCTAACCCGAGACATCACATGAATCAGACAGCATAATGCCATACTTTTCAACCTGAAACACCCATTACCATACCAGGCGTTGCCTATCTATCGGCAACCTCCCTAGCCACATCTTTCCTATACCACAATTTCCTTTCACCATCTTTTATTTTCACCAGCTTTTACTTGTATCCCCTCTATTCCCCCATTAGTTGCATTTTTATTATTTTTGTCAATTTTTGTTCTTTTGTCCCTTTTTGTTCTTCTTCCAAATTCCCTTTAGACCAATAACTGCTAGTAAATCCCAACTTTTAAAATCATAATCTCCCCTCACCCCATCCTTCCAGAGGCAGGTAGACCACTGGATAAATCCGTGACTCTCGAACGGGTTTTTCACTAAGTTTTTCCCGTATGGACAACAAGATTTTCTTCATAAATTTAGTGCGCGCGTGCGACAGTGCGCGTGTGTTAAAAATGCAATTGTTTCTTCGTAGTTCTAGCTATTTCTAAGTATTTTAATATCTTCCCGGATTATTGTTCAACGAAATTGTTAGGTTTAAGTTTTTTTAATAATGTTAAACAGGAGCCCTAACGCCCTAATTTCATCTGCTGTTACAGCCGAAGCTAAACCCCTCCACCCGATCACCTACCTACCGCGACCGACGTTGCACGCCGCGGTGGGGTGACCGGCTCTAGACTGGACCCAGCTGAGGCGCATTCATGTCTTTAAACTTTAATAAATATCTTTGATTTTGATTTTTTTTTGCGTTGCAATCGAAAGGTCCAGTGTTCGAATCCCACGGGTTGGTTATTTTTTTTTTTCATTTTTTTTTCCATATAATTTTTTTCACAACAAAGATCACAAAATTTAGGATGTCCAAAGACTAACGGCAATCCAAAGGTCCCGTGTTATAATCCCACACAGGTTGGATATTTTTTTTCATTTTTTTTTTCATATAATTTTTTTCTCAACAAAGATGGTATCACAAAATTTAGGATGTCCAAAAACTAACATTATATACAAGAAAACTGCGAAGAGTATCCTATGGAATGTGCAACAATTATATATAAAAAGCTCAGTAAATTGGCGAAGAGTACGTTTTTAGCTTGTTTTAGTTTTAGTATTTTCTTCTGATTCAATTCATTTATTGGTTAAAAAATCGGAAAATGTTGTCACATGTAATAGGAAAACTTTTCTTCTTTTCCGTTATAATAATTTGTTTAAAAGAGTTAAGCTGTGTGGGACTATAAATCATACACCCCGTGTATTAGAGCATATTATCACAATTTCATATGGATAAGAAGACAAATTAATTTTGTTATAATACTACTGAGAATATTTTACCCAATTCTTGATAAAATCGTCTTGTAAATTCTCAAAAACTTCGCTGCTAAACTAAATTAATAAATTAATCTTGTACCGGTTGTACACCGGTTGTAATACATGTAATGCGGTTATGACATTAGGAGTTATCCATGTCGGTGTAACTTATTTGTTATAATTTCGTTATACAGTACACCCATTTTATATAACCATAAATTGTAAATTAAAAGAATTTCTAGTTTCATCACTATACTTCTAATGCATGCAAATCATGATTTATATATGGTGTACTGTTTTATTATTATCCTCAATAATTTATTATTAGCGAGACACTGTCACTTTGCATATAATAATTTTAAAATTCCTGTGTTTAAACTGGAAACTGGTAAAATGTAGACAGAAGTCAGAATTACTTATATATCTTATCTTTCGTGTACTTAAAAATAATGGTTATGTAGTCTTTAAGAAGATAAGAATCCATTAGCAGCTACCGTAAGCGATTAACTTTGTCGTTGCCATAATTCGGCAAGATTGGGTATTTCCCTTTAATCACCTGAAGTATTTGTATTGGTAGACTAGACATTACCAAAAAAGGACCAACTGTAAACAAGTTTATAATAAATTTAACGATTTTGGGTGTCCCTTTTGAATCTCTCTAGTAGATAAGTGATTCGTATTTATTAATGGTATCGCTCTTTTCTACATAAGCCGAAAGATAAATGTGTTGAGTATATTTGTACATTTTAAAGTTTAAATACAAATACGTATACGAATAGCTTACTTTTATCTAATTAGTAAGGTAACGCCCAAATAACGAATATTTATGATTATTATGATTCACAAAATATTCATAAATAATATTAATAATTATAAATATAATATTATACTTTATGTATTTTCCCTAACAAGACTTAACTTGTAGTAATAAAATTATCCTTAAATTACATTATGTTCCTGCTTTAAGTAAAAATTACTAATTATAAGTCAATTTATTAAGAGAAACTCTTAACAATAATATGTTATTTAATACGTGTTGTAATTATTGTAGTATTTATTATTGGCCAATGTGGACATTGTTGCATTTTACAATTAACAGGTTTCACAAGGTATATTGAGGTAAAAATCTAGAGGGAGCATTTTAATATATAATTTTGTTGAAATAGCCACAATATTATGTAACTGAAATTTTGAACGTTCACTTGAACATATTTCATATGAAAATGAGCAATAATTAATAAAAACTACAAATCGACTTAGGCGTACCATTTTTCTGGTAATATTTGCTGGCAACGATACTATCATTGCTGGCAAATATTACCAGAAAAATGAGTCTTTCCCATGTTTTTGTTATTGAATATTTGAGAAGTTCTCTTTAGAAAAACTCACCCGTATTTTTTCTTTTTTGCGAAATTTGCTTCTTTCCTACAGAAACATTATAGACCAGGCAAATCTCAGTGTAAAATGGGTTTGGCGTGAACTATTTGGGGACAGTTATTTGTTTATCTCAATGGATAGCTCTCTTAATGTAGGATAAGTATATAAAGTCGCAAAAAATCCCGACGTGAGCTAAAGCCGCCATTTAGAAAAAATGACCGCCAGAGACATTTTCTTTAAAATCATATATCTTAGTAACCGTTGCTCCGATTTTAGATTTCTTTTTTTTGTTCCATTCCTCACTTCACATTTTACAGAAAGTATGATTACATATTTTACGATAAATTAAACGATAAACTTAGGAAATTAAAAAATAATTTAAATATTACAGAAATTTAAACTTTTATAAACTCGAGACGTTTGTACTGAAATTTCTAGTCAATTTTTGAAAAAATAATTTTAATAAAAGTTCTGGAGCACACAATTAGCTTTCATTTGTTTTTTGGCCGATATTACTAACTCAAATAATAACGGAGTAATAGTTATTTATATATAAAATTGTATTCATTTTTAATAATGTATAATAAGGTATAAAGGGTGTCCAGTCAGTGTTCTCTCAGAAGATTGTGCAAAACGGCTAACTTTATAAAAAAACTTTCTTACCAAAACTTTCAATGTTTCGTCTCTACTACAACTTAAAATTATTTTCAATTATACAAAGTGTCACAAAAACGAGTCACACAAGAAAGTATAATTTTTTTAAATAGAACAGCCTATATTTCCTTAACGCCAGTTAAGCCTCCAAGAGCCCTGTATTACACCCAAAAATATTTCGCCAAGTTATTTTTTCGTGCGTTTTTTTTGGGGCAGCTTACAAACATTTTTGACTGGCATATCTCCGCGATTTATTAATCGTTATTTCTAAAAACGTGGGATGTTGTTTGATAATGATGTATTTACTGAAAAACATTTTTGAAATAAATCTTCAGTATATCGGGTGTCCGAAATATTTGCGTACATTTCTTGATATTTAATTATTATTTTTCTCATTTTTTTAAATGGAAAGCCTAGGTATACTTTTTTACATGAATGAATAAAACATACATTTCCTCACATTTTAATATCTCTTTATTTCTATTTCAAACGTTTTTGAGACATGATTATATCAAATAATTTTTGCGTAAATTAAGGTGCTCTTTATTTTAGCATTAAAATCTATATTTTGCTTTACATTTTTTTCAATTTTTTTTAAATGGAATGCCTATAATTTTTAAATGGATGAGTAACGCTTACAATTTCTCACATTTTGATATCGTACACTTTCTTTTATGGACGGTTCTTGAACAATAATTTTTTTTTTCACGATATTGAAACTAACCTAACAACTGCTCAAAATGTCCACCATTTTGATTCAGGTAACACTGAGGTCTCTCGATAAATGAGCGTCTTACACAGTGTAACATATCAACATTTATACGATTGAAACACCGACGAATCCTTTCCATCATATCTTCTCGAGTCGTTGGTTCCACTTTATAAACGTCTGACTTCACAAATCCCCAAAGAAAAAAACCCACTGAAGTCAAGTCGGGTGACTTAGGCGGCCATGTAATGAGACCTAACATAATTTAATAGAATGATAAATTAGATATTATTTAACAGTTTATTAAAATATTGGACCTCCTCTTCCTATCCACCTTTCAGGAAATTGATTACTAATGGCCTGACGAACATTTCTACTAAAATGTGGTGGTACACCTTCAAGTTGTAATCACACATTATTTGTAATGTAATCAGGAATATGCTCGATTATTTGTGGAAACTTATTTTGCGTAAAATCTAAGAAGACTGCTCCATTCACATTTCCCTCAAAAAAGCGAGGATGAATAACATAATCATGTACAATTCCTCCCCTTACATTTAAACTCTGTTTCTGATTTTTCTGTGCAACATGAGGGTTTTCTTTGGCATAATAATGGAAATTGGGCCTATTCACAAATCCGTTGCGATGAAACGTTGATTCATCCGTGAACAATACAAATTTGAAAAATACTTCATTTTCTCTAATTTGGTTTTGAGCCCACTGGCAAAAATTTAATCTACGATTTAAATCCACATCCCAAAAGTCTTGATGCAGCTGAGCTCGATGGGGGTGAAACTTATTTTTACGAAGACATAGGGAAACACTAGATTCACTGACCTCTAAATCCCTACTTAACTCCCAAACACTTGCCGTAGGATTTTCGATTACGGCTAAAGTTATAACCACCTCATTTTCTTCATTACAATACATTTCGTCGTCTCGCCTTCTTTTCATATGCAAAATTTCCAGTACGTTCAAAACGTTCTTTCAAATTTTCTAGAGACCTCACATTAGGATATCTTCTATAGGGATATTTTTTACCATACATTCTTGATGCCAATAAACAATTTCATTACATTCACCAATAACATAACATTTACCATAGGTATTAAATCCTATTGACAATAATTATAATTCGTATTTTTAAATATTAACAATATTAATTCAACTTAATCACGATAATCTTAAACACATCAGAGAAATGCCTTAGAGTGAAAAACAAACTCAAAACAAAAGGCCAAAGCCATACTAGATTTTAATGTTAAAATAAAAATCACCTCAATTTACGCAAAACTTATTTGAAATAATCATATCTCAAAAACGATTTGAAATAAAAATTAAGTGCATAATATCAGAATGTGGGGAATTTTATGCTTTATTCATCTATGTAAAAAAATATAGGCATTCCATTTAGAAAATTCGAGAAAAATAATAATTAAATAACAAGAAATGTAAACAAATATTTTGGACACCCGGTATAATAATAATTTATTTCAAAAATGTTTTCCAGTAAATGCATCATTATTAAATAACACCTTACATTTTTAGAAAAAACAATTAATAAATCGCGGAGATATGGTAGTCAAAAAATGTTTGTAATTTGCCGGAAAAACAGGAAAAAAATTATAACTTAGCAACGCTGCATCTGATTGGCAAAAAATTTTAGAGTGTAATTCAGGACCCTTAGAAGCTTAACTGACGCTAAAAAATTAGAGGATATTCCATTAACAAAATTATACATTCTCGTGTAACTCCACACATTGTATAATTGAAAATAATTTCACGTTTTAGTAGAGATGAAACACTGGAAGTTTTGTTAAAAAAGTTTTTTTATAAAGTTACCCGTTTTTACACAATCTTCCTAGGAAGCACTAACTGGACACCTTATATATGTCCAAGAACTCAAGTCTTATTTTCTTCAGTTATCTTCTATTTTATGCCCAAAGATGTAATAACACTTTCGATTGTACATGAAAAGGGGAAGAGAACAAAAAAAAGAAATCTAAAATCGGAGCAATGGTTACTGAGATATGTCCTTCTAAAAGAAACGGTTCTGGCGGCCATTTTTTCTAAATGGTGGCTTTAGCTCACATTGGGATTTTTTGTGACATATATATCCCCATTCTACATGAATAGAGCTATCCATTTCGATAAAGAAATAGCTGTCCCCAGATAGTTCATACTCAAAACTGGATTTGCCTGCACTATTATTATGGTATAGGAATTTAAAATTGGCGGCAATATTTTTCCACTGATAACGCATTGGGCGGACGGACCAATCAGTATATTCTAACACCCTTAGTAGGGCTAGATATGAGCAGATTGTACGTATAAGTGTTTGTCTTTTTCTAGCTTTACCGAATTGACAGACATGACAGGACATTCGCGGATAACACTTTTTCATCATTTTCTCTATTAATACTTCTTTTATTATATTGAATAAACAAGACTTTATCTCAGTGTTTCCTTTAAGATAAATGAAAGTTTAAGTACTAATTAATAACTTACCGCTTAGTTTTTAAGTCATTCACCATGTCACTGTCAGTAATAGGAAGATTATCACTTTCTGCCTTCTTAAACCTTTCTCAATTTTAATGTCTGCACAATACACACACACACTTTTAAATAGTTAATAAGAAACAAAGTTGTAAAGTCAAAATACTAGATACGCGCGATCACAACGTAAATAAGAGAACATAACATATCTTTTATTTTATTTCCATCAGTGTTGCTGTTGTAGAACTCTCCAAAATCGTCCTAAGTTGAAGATAATCAAAATTCGACTTAGGCAAAAATTTCATTTAAGGACATTTTTAAGAGTCTGCAGAGGCTCAAATCAGTCCATAAGGACCGTTATGAGTTCTATAAGGCGTCAGAAATAACCAGGTGAAAATTCGGAGAAACACCGAATTTTCACTTAGGAAAATTTGTTTTGGTTCAGGATATGAGAGTGAAAGTATATAATGGCAAGGATTTTTGAATAATATACTTTTTCCAGAGGTGCAACAAAGTTGGACTTTGAAAAATAATATTCTTAAAAGTACGTCGAAATTTGGCTCAAAAATCGATTTATCAAAAGTACGCCAAAATTTCACTTGCAGATTAATTTTTCAAAACTGCGTCGAAATTTGGCTTGAAAATTGATTTTTCAAAAGTACGCCAAAATTGGTCTTAAAGATTAATTTTTCAAAAGTACCCCGAAGCTAGTTTAAAAAGTACTCCGAAAATGTACTTTAAAAAATATTGAAATATTTTCCATTTTTATTCCTCAACCAAAGACATTGACCATTGAGGTACGGTCATTGAATGCCCTGTTCTAAAGTATGAGCATAAAATTTTAACGATGCAATGCATCTAAAAGGCGAAACCCATCATTTTGTCAAAGACGACGTAGCGCCGATAAGCCAAAAATTGATAAAAATCAATGCACATGCGCAAGGCCGGTTTCTCGCATAGAAAGAGTTTGGATAAACTCAGCGGCTCGCAATTTGGTCGAGCGCGTTGAGTGGTCTCGACAAAGCGATGGTAGGAAAGCCAATAGCGGGGCTTTCCAAATGACAAAGTTAGAGAGGAAAACGCCTTGTGCATAAAAAACCAAAAATTCAATTTTGCCTAAAAGTCGCTCGAAGGTGGGTTGTTGCCATATCGATAATATTGAATAACTCCATAGGGGCAAGTAAGTTGTGGACTGATTGAACGCCATTAAACTTATGCAGTCATAAGTCATCACGATGTGTTTGAGTACGTGAACCGCCACGATACAAGAGAACTTTAAATCTAAGTAGTCTCTAGCGAAACTAAGTTTATTTAGTAAAACTTTTTTAAGTCAGCCGTAATTATGAAATTACAAATAGTCTCAGACTTCTCTAAAGAGCTCGCATTTTGATTCTGAGAAGGTATGCATGAATCTTTTCTACCTAATCGATCGTTAGCGTAAGCGCTCTCGCTTGTATGGTCTTAAAACCGTTTGTCTTAATTGGGGAAGGCGCGATTCTTACAATAAGAATTTGGCTATAACCCCTTTTTTGTATAACCTTATCTGTTAAATAAACGGATTCTTTGAACTATTGCATCTTAATTGATCTTGAGACTTGTTGCTAGTCTATAATCCCGGGAATTTTCGTACCGAAAACCGGATGTGTCGAGTTATTGCATCACACTCGACCTTCTAGTTGCTGTACGGGTGTTCGAAAGGGATTTCTTTATACGTTTTTCTCAGAATTTCTAGGGTGTAGAGTCCGCTATTAGCAGACAAAAACGTGATCAGCACGACAAAAATTAATCCCATCGGAGAGAAATTCTCCGATCGGGATTTTTTCATACGAAAATTTAGCTTTTCAAAAGGTACAAAAACCTAAATTAAGGAATTCACGGCCAGAGAGAGCGCCGTTAAGATCTGGGGTAGTGCAGCTTTGGTCTATTATTCGACTATCTTCAGTGCATCTTATCTCGAACCCGCCTGGGAGGTAGAAGAACGGGGTAGCACTCGACTGGCTCCCCCTGAGAAATAAATTGGTGTCGCGTCATTTTGACGCCCGGTACTGCGTTCTTCTACATTGCCAAGTGTCAGTTTTTTGTTGAGAGTTGACATATAAAGTGTGTTTCTTCTGTTAATTATTATCATTTTTATTATGGTAGGTAGTATTATTCAATACAAATTCATTACTTTCAAAAGCGGAGATAAAAAGTAGACATTCTTTAGTGAAATAATTAAAGCATTTCCTCTAACGTTAAACATTCATATACATTAGGCAACATGGAAATAGTCTCATTGGCAAGTTTTCAGATGAGATGTAAAATTCAGAAATGTCAACGGTTAATGTTCGTATGAAGCCGGAAATTGTTTAAATTTGATTGGAGAGTCCGCCCATGACGTAATTTAAGCGCATTTACTTGTTTGAAATATGGAGTAAATTAGCCAATATTTTTATTTTTAAAATATCCATTTAAAATTAAAATATTATAAGACATGTATATACAATATTTATTAGGTGTTAATAAATGATTTATGACAAAATAAACATCAAGTTCAATTACGTGGGAAAGGTCCTTTGTATGTCTATGTCGATTAATTTTTACTTTTCATATGAAATTCGTTCAAGTGAACGTTCGAAACTTCAGGTACATGCAATATTACTATACCTAACTGGTTTATATACAGGGTTGGGCAAATGTGTGGAAACACCCGATTTCTGGCTAAACTATAAGTTCGATTAAAAAATACCCTTAACAGAAGTTTTTGTAGTATTTTTATTCTATTCAGTGACGTACTTTGATTTTCAACAGCTATACTATTTTTTGAGATGTGACGTCATCGGCAGTTTTTTTAAATGGATAACCCTATATATTTTTACATTTTCAGATAGACAATTTTTCAGCAATTATAGTGATATAGGGTTTGGTGGATGTACGACTTGTGGTTTTTTAAATATTAAATAAAATAGTAAAGCAAAGAGATGGCTGTTTACATTTTAATTATTGTCAACAGGGCTATATGATAAAAAAAGATTCGTTTTTCGTCGAAGAGGGCATATTGAATGGCCACCGCGATCGCCAGATTTAAGTCCTTTAGACTATTTTCTTTGGGGTCATTTAAAATCCGTTCTCTATAGGACCAAGCCTCAGTCGTTAGAAGAGTTGGAAGATCGAATTAGGATGGTTGTTCAAGAAATATCACATGCTATTCAAAACTAAGAGTTTTGAATATATTCTTCGTTTCTCAATATTAAAGTGCTTAATATTTTGTAATAAAAAATTTAATTATCATTAACTAATAGGTTTATTTTATTATTTTATTTAATATTTAAAAAACCACGAGCCGCACAACCACCAAACCCTATATAACTATAACTGATGAAAAAGTGTCTATCTGAAAATGTAAAAATACACATGGCCATCCATTTAAAAAAACTGCCGTCACATCAAATGACGTCATATCTCGAAAAACAGGGTAGATGTTGGAAATCAACGTACGTCACTGAATAGAATGAAAATGATACAAAAACTTTTGTTAGGGGTATTTTTTAATCGAGTTTAGACAGAAATCAGGTGTTTCCACACATTTGCCCAACCCTCTGTACAATTTTTAATGGGGCATAGCAGAATAAGCATGTGTATGATGCCCACTCACGAATCTGGTCGAGATTTTGAGCACAAGTTGAAAGTAGTGTGAGAGGAAATTTTCCAAAATAATATTATTGAAAAACCATTTTTACGGGAGTGGTGTAAAAAGAAAAATAGGATTTTTTTTTTCTCAAGAACGGATAAACCGATATTCTTGAAGAAAAAATATGTTGTGGCTTTTGATGGCACAAACGTGGAAAACAATGATTGAGTTTATTTGTCAAAAAGAAGTGTGAATATTTTTTCAAAAGTAAAAAAAAATATGGGATGCTCTCAAGGCACACCCATCATTTCCTCTCAAACGAGTGTTTAGATACCCTTTTAAAATATCTCAAATTTTCAAAGCGATCGGAAGGGTACAACGTATTCAAAAAAATTATAATCTAGAGCGCAGTGCGTGCGGCGCGGGTCATAACTACATCTTACCACAGTTACTGTCAGTCATTACACCACGTATCAAACTTCAAGAAGTGTGGTGCAGATATTTTCAATGTTTCTGATGTCAACTGTTGAGCTAAACAAAATCTACTTTGAAGATCTGAATATTTTTCAATGATAACGTCTATAGTAAGCCCACGAAAGAACTGTAGTTTCCAAGGTCCACCACGTGGAGGTTACAGTACGATTTTGGACCTCCCAAGCAGCACAATTAGTTTATTTTACCAGTTTAAAGCCACAAGAACCTAAGATAGTTGATATAACGTAATTGCAAACATTGCTTTCAACTTTGAAGGCATATGGACTTGATAGTAATTTAGTAATCAATATTTGGGTAATATTTTCTTAAGAAATGCCCGATAAAGTCACATTGACTTTAGTGTAATTTACAAGAAATATTTACGTTACTATTCTTTAAAATTTAACTCTAAAGTTAAAGTGCATATTGAGGTCTATGTGTAGGAAAATATTACATAATTTTAAACTAAATTATTAACTTTGGAGTCGCTGTCTTTCGTCTGGATAAAAACAGGGAACTTTTACCAATTTATTACGTAAGTATAACCTGAGCTTTGTTTTGTCCTTGTAGTCAGATTTAGGTTAAAATTTTAACCTCGTGGTCACAACTAGTTCCAATTTTAGGTAAAATTTGCCCTAATTTTACTTCCCCACTAACCTAGCATATGTGTTTAACCTAAAGGCAAATATTACTTCATAAAATGTCCTGAAAGTTATTTTTACTTAAAAATAAAATTAGGTCTTTCCCTGGAAGGCAAAATTACGTTTTCATTGTCTAAATTACTTCAAAGGGCTATAATGACAGTTTTATGTTGATGCCCTTTCCAGTGTCAACTGTACTTCATTAGTGGGATAGTGTCCTAATTTTTAGCCTTATTGTTAGCAACAATTTATTTGCTTGTTGTTTGAGTTTTCTGTTTTCATGTTTTTAAAAATAAAAAAGGAGGTGTTTTGTTTTAAATGCGAGAAAGTATTCTACAGCCAGTCAACCTTTAATCGGCACAACTGAAAAGTGCATAAGTAAATAGAACATAATTATATCGAATATGCAGTGCACTAAAGATACTTGTAATTGTATTTCAACTTTTCTATTACCGACTTGTTAGCATTCGAAGTAATGACTACATTATATCAGGTAAAACAGTTGTTAAGCTTTCAGAGAATTTAGTACAATATAACTATTTTTTTTCTCTAGATTTCAGTGCTTAGTTTGCAGAATGAAAAGAAAAGTAAAGTTCAGTAATGTTAGTAGTGTAACTGAGTGATTTTATTTGGATTGTATTCAGTGTTCCCGAATGTATTCACTGAAGAGAAGTTGTAAAAATGGTTTACGGCCCCCCTATTAGGTTTAAACCTATACCTATGAACAAATTTAAGTTGATAGATGGGGAAGTAGTAATATGGAGTTAAAAAACATGTTTCATATGATGTGTTTTCTGTTAATACATTTATTGAAATAAAAAATAAAGTATTAAACTAACCAACTAACAAAAGATTCATTAGTTTACCTGAAATATTTTTAAATTCCAAAATTACCGAATCCGTGATGTGACCATATTTTTCTATCAAATGCAAACGCAAGTCGTTATTAAAGTTAAAATACAATTTGCACTCTAAGCACAGGTATCTTTTGGGTACCGTATCCGCACTTTTCTAAATTCACCGGTGGACGCATCAGGTGGACAAAATACGAAGTTGATTGGCTATCTGTTTCAAATTAGCCAATCAAATAATGTTATTGCTTACCGGTGCGATCCACCGGTGAATTTAGAAATCTGCCCTATATTTGATATAATTACGTCGGATTTGTTTATTTATGCACAATTCTGTTGTGCCGATTTAACGTTGACTGGCTGGAGAATACTTTCTCACATTCAAAACAAAACACATCCATTTTTATTGATAAAATAAAAGAGAAAATTGAACGAACAAACCACAAACTCACAAAACAACAAATTGCAGTCAAAGAAGTTTGAGGTTAGAAACGGGAAATATGACCAATTTAGTTCTGCATGAACTTTAAAGACTTTACAATTTTGAAGACTACAAAATTATTTTAACCTATATTGATCCCATTTAACTTTAAAGTAAATAATATAAGTTTTAACACTTCATTTTAAGAAAAACGTTAACGAGGTCAAAAATATTGGGAGAGAATACTTCGAAGTCGCGTGGCACTATGTTCGGCATATTTTTCAACCAGCTGTAAGAGGCCATTTTACAATCAAATTTTGATGAGTAATTAATTGAAAAAAATCATTAATATCAGGTTATTTAACAGATATAAAGTACAATATTATCATATTTTATGCTTCAGGAAAGTCCTATAGGGCAATTGTATAGGCTCTTACAAATAATTTTAAAATACATTTAAGCTAAAAAAAATATTTTTTCTTTAAAAACGTAAAGTTCTTGAGGCCCCTTTAATATTCCGAGGTAGAATGGATACATTTACAATGAAAATTGATTGGCAGTAAAAAACACACACAGAGGGAAAGTGGACACATTATTTCACAACTACATAAATATGATATTATATAATGTACTCCTACTCCATCATTATAATAGAGATGTCTGATGGTTTCTAGTTATGTCTTTGCTGCTTATGCCTCCTGACTTAAAGTAAATCTTTATTGTAGTAAATAAAACCACTATTTCTGAGAAAGAAAGACTGCAGTTGGAAGAAGATAACTGGTTTGGTAGATATTACCTATTAACGACCACAATTAAACAAAATTCTTATGTTTTAATTACCTGTTCAGGAAAATATGTTCTATAACCAATAGGTCATTATAACTGAGCAGCCTTATTTAAGAGGTATTCATGACGTAGTCTCATTCCCCATTTACTTATATTTTACGTAAATTTTAAGTTAATTAGGTTAGGTTGGGTGCTACTTGGGCTCTTATTATGGTATGTTTGTTTATCGTCCCTTTGCCCCACACAAGTCGGGGTGCTCTTTTATCGCGGGTCCCCTTGCCTCTCACTAGTCTGGGTGCTTGTTTATCGTGAGTGCCCTTGCCTCTCACTAGTCTGGGTTCTTGTTTATTGTGAGTCCTCTTACCTCTCACTAGTCGGGGTACTTGTTTATTGTCAGTCCCATTGCCTCTCACGAGTCGGGGTGCTTGTTTGTTGTGAATTCCTTTGACTCTCAGAATTCGGGGTGACTTTTTTACATGAGTTCTTTTGCCTCTCACGAATCAGGTTAGCCTATATTGGTGACACTTCTCTTAGTCTTCATCGCTATTAATTCCAGGAATAATATTATTCCGAGTGAAAATTTCACCTGGATTCAGAACTTTCGACAAATACCTTGCATGAGTTAGGTTAGGTTAGATTGATAGAGTCGGCTACCATACAGATCCTCCACTGCGACCATCTGGACTATTTTGGCTCACTCCTATATTATTATATTTCACCCAATAGGTTCAGCTTTTTAATAAAGTCGGTTACCTTATTGGGTGAGAGATTGTCCAGATCCTATGGCAGCAGTTGCCCTTTGCCAAACAGTGACAACCTGGTTCTTTCTGCAGCAGGTAGGTATATAGAACGTGCGCTGCCATTTCATCCTCTTCTAAATACAATCAGCATTCAGCGTTGTCCGCTATTCGAAGTCTATGTAGGTGGTGATTTAGTCTGCAGTGCCCAGTATATAGGCCAACTAGAGTTCTTAGCTTATCTATTTCTAACAGTTTTTTAGTTCTTGATTTCAAAGGATATGTAATAAACTACTTTGATTGAACTAATCCTGGTAGTTGCAAAGTACTGGCGGAGTTTCCTCTCAGCCCTCAAGACGGTTGTTTTCGCAGTGCTTGCCGATATGCCAAGCACTAGTTTTGGTCCGATAAATTTCGATAGCGCACCTTCCCTGGCTAAGGAATCGGCTATTTCGTTGCCCTTTATGCCAGAGTGGCCCGGTATCCAGACTTTGCATTTTTAACACAGTCTGACCTTTCACATATTGCATATTTATTTGTCCTTCTTTGTCAACCATTTCGACCAGGTATCGCCTGTGAAAGCTGATATGATCCGATAAAAAATATTTTCAAATCTTTTTCGGTCAGTTCTGGAAAATCCAAAATGTCATTTGTAACTTGTTTTTCAAAAAAGCAGCCTTTATCTACTGTTTCAATAGCCAGTATTTTCAAATTTTTTTCTGACTTTCATTCTCTTCGCAGTCTGAGGTAGAATTTCTCAACAGGCACCCCGACTCGTTAGAGGTAAGGGGCCTCACGCAAAAAGATTTCCCCGAATTTTGAGAGGCAGGAGGACTCACGTTAACCAAGCACCCCGACTCGTGAAAGGCAAAGGGAGTCACGAGTCTTTCGTAGGCTGATTACAAACGTCATCATTGCAAAATGTTCAGATTTTCAAACTAGATTTTGTTTGACTCAACACGTCAGAAATTTTGACGTCAGAAATTTTGAAAACATCTGTACTACACTTTTTGAAGTTTGATACCGGGGTGCAATGGCCATCAGTAACCGTGGTAAGATGTAGTAATGAACTGCGCTGCACCTACTACGCTCGAGATTATCAATTTTTTGAATACGTTCTATCTTCCGATCGCTTTAATAGTCCAGTCGAATTAGACATCATAAAAAATCTTGCGTACTGCGAACTTTTTTTTGTGGAAGTTGTTTAAGAGGGCATAATAAGCAAGCACAGAAAACTACACCCTGCTACACCATGTGGGTCCCCTATTTTTAGGGGTTGAAATTTTGAAATTTTACTTATGTGTCCATATCTGTTTCCTTATTGCCCGTACGGCTCTTTACCAAGTTACACTTTTTGAAGATTCATCCCTCCTCTACATAATATACATATATTACACATTTGCCTTGGGACAAACGGTTTTGGCTGTACGAGGCCAGAAAGGTCGCGCTGTCCGAATTTTGGGGTCTTCTGTACAGGACAAACGGCTATTATTTCCAATCTAGAATACTACACATACTAATTCCCTTAAGGAGGGATGATGATTTGTGAAAAACTTTCATCGAATACCGCGCGGTTTTCATGATACGGGATGTTGAAATTTTTAAAACCCCTTTTTAAAAAAAAAAGTATACCTACTTTTTTTCGCTCATTTTTCTTTCATGCATGTACGACCCTAATATAAGAAAATTTATGTTGGTTTCCTTTTAATACATTCGTTGGTTTAGGAGCTAGACAGCAAAATATGCCAAAAATGGCTATTTTGGTATTGTTACATTAACAAAACCAAAACCAGTATAATTCTGGTAAATGTTTTTATTTATTTTTGTATTTAAGTAGGATCAACACTTATAGTGTAATAACGATTTATGTCACGTGTTCTCCAGTCTCCTTTTTCACAATTTTTTTTTTGCGGCCTTATAGTTCATAGTAGGGCAGAAAGCATTATACACGTGGACAGGGCACATAATGGTGTTAAAATGGGTCTCTTGTTAAAATGCGATAGGACGTACCGTTTTCGAGTAAAACGCACTTGTTTGGTTATGTTTGCCTTGAGTTTTCATTGTGTTCTGAATTGTGATCTGATAAATAAATTCTACATTTTGGTGTTTTCTTTCTTAGGAGTTTGTTTTTTTAAATCATTTTCCGATGAAATGGACATATAATAGCTGTTTCTCGAGGAAGGTAAAATTACTGTGGATTTTGTTATAGACACAAAATAAGTTGCAATGATGATTCGAGACAAGCGTGAACCTTCAAATAGGGGAGTGAGAACCCCCTATTCCGTCCGAGTCCCTTCATTTTTTCATTAGCAATGTCCCTCATAAACAGAAAAAGCAAGAAGCGACACATAGTTTTATTTTTTTGTAGTCAGCGGTGAGTATTTACTAGTCAGTCGATGAAAAGTGTGATCTGAAATAATTTTTGGCAAACAAGTGCGTTTTACTCGAAAACGGTACGTTCTATCGGATTTTAACAAGAGATCCATTTTAACACCCTAATATGTGCCCTGCTCAGGTATACATTGCTTTCTGCTCTACTATGAACCATAAGGCCGCAAAAAAAAATTGTGGAAAAGGAGACTGGAGAACACATGACATAAATCGTTATTACACAATAAGTGTTGATCCTACTTAAATTCAAAAACACATTTCCTATGCGCAATGAATTGGACTTTTAGGATAAACAAAAACATTTACCAGAATTATACTGGTTTAGGTTTTTTAATGCAACAATACCAAAATAGCCATTTTTGGCATATTTTGCTGTCTAGCTCCTAAACCAACGAATGTATTAAAATAAAACCAACGTAAATTTTCTTATATTAGGGTCGTATATGCATGAAGGAAAAATGAGCGAAAAAAAGTAGGTTCACTTTTTTTTTTTTAAAAAGATGTTTTAAAAATGTCAACATCCCGTATCATGAAAACTGCGCGGTATTCGATGAAAGTTTTAGAAATCATTATTCCTCCTTAAGGGCATTAGTATGTGTAGTATTGTGGATTGGAAATAATAGCCGTTTGTCCTCTACAGAAGACTCCCGAATTCGGACCGCGCGACCTTTCCGGCCTCGTACAGCCAAAACCGTTTGTCCTACGGCAATTGTGTAATATATATATATTATGTAGAGGAGGGATGAATCTTCAAAAAGTGTAACTTGGTAAAGAGCCCTACGGGTAATAGGAAAACAAATATGGACATATAAGTAAAATTTCAAAGTTTCAACCCCCAAAAATAGGGGACGCACATGGTGTAGCAGGGTGTAGTTTTCTGCGCTTGTTTATTATGCCCTCTTAAACAACTTCCACAAAAAAAACGTCCGCAGTACGCAAAATTTTTTATTATGTCTAATTCGACTGGAGTATAAAAATTGGAGATGTCTTAAAGGGATATCTAAACATTTATTTCAGAGGAAATTATTGGTGTGCCTTGAGAACATCCCATATATTTTTTTTCATTTTGAATTTTTTTTCCGACAAATGAACTCAATATTTTTTTTATGTTTGTGCCATCAAAAGCCAGAAAATATTTTTTCTTCATAAATATCGGTTTATCCGTTCGTGAGAAAATTTTTTCTTTTTACCCTCATAACTTCCATAAAAATTGTTTTTCAATAGGTAATAATATTTTGGGAAATTCCATCTCACGCTACTATCAACTTGTGCTCAACATCTCGACCAAACTTGTGCGGGAGCAGCATACACATGCTTATCCTGCTATGTCTACGTAGAAAAAACATTTTTGCACAGAAATTCGTTTCATAACACAGAACTCAAATATCGAATTAAAAATGTATGTATGTGTGTATGAGTTTAGACCAACTTTTTATAGGAATATAAGTAATATAGCACGGTAAAGCGCCCCTTATTGAAATTGGGTCATGTCCATCACACAAGGAGTATAAATTATTATGTTTTGCATAGGCTACGTTTTATTAGTTTGCATTTTAAAACAAAATGTTCCTAAAGTTTTTGATTCAGTTCACAAAAATATGAAGATGTACAAAATATCCAAGCGTCAATATACAATGTATTTCTCAAATTCGAACAAAGCTTGTATGGATTACGTGATATATCAATTTATATTTTAAAATGTCACCAAGAGGCTAATTAGTGTAATGATATGAATAGTTGCAGTTGGGAGTTGCCAACTGCGAATTGATCAATTGCAAATATCTATTAACTGCTGTGAGAATTATTTTTTTTGTTTCAAATTGGACCATAACCATTGGACCATATTCGCCTACAGGGTGATTGCCGGAGGAGTGTAAGCTGTCGAGTTTTATATATACTATCTTTTATTATAATTTTAGTGGAAAATGATATCAAGATTTTTTATTAAGCATACAAGAATAAGAGAAAATAAAAGATATCGATATTGCATTATAAAAGATTTTTGTCATGATCGAAGGAACTTTGCAGTGAGTAAATGATATATCAATTTTACTTTAAAAATTTATCAAGGTATTTTTAATAAAGCTGTTATGAAATGAAAGAGAGGTGCAGTTGAGCGTTGCTGACTGCGAATACATAATAATAATAATGTTTATTTACCATCAATAAGAAAACAAAATCGGATTGTACATAAGGTAAGTAGTAATTACAAATAGAGAAAAAAAATATAGTATAAAAATAATATCAAAAGTTTTGTTCAAAATCAACTAAAATTGGAATTGTAAAATATGGGTAGAAACAACCCACAAAAGAAAATCTTGTGGTGGGTAACATATTTGAACAATGCAAGTAAGAAAAGCTGTTGGTTGTGCACTTTATCTCAACGGCATCAAGTAAAAGTGAATTGTGGCATATTCGAGCGAAATGTTATTCAAATAGGCATTCTCAGTCGGTCAACGTCAGACACCAACTTCAACTAGTAGTTTTGATGAATACTCAGCCCCACAAAAATAAAAAAAAGTTCAGACCAGCGAACCAGACCCATGTATCCCTATGTATTTTCGGTCCCTGAATCCGAATCCGAGGTCAAAAAAAATCGTACACCCCCAAAATCTTTAGCTAGAGCCAAAAAACACCCCTGGACTGGGGTAAAAAAAATATTAAGCTACGAGAATAGTTGTTACATCTTAATCGATCGAATTATACAAATTAAGGTTAAACAGCAGCATACATACAATAGATATAAAACACACCCCCAGTGAGGGGCGAAAACTAGCCCCCATTTATAAAAATCGATCCAAAACAGTAACGACTGCTGAAAAAGCTCAAAATGTCTAAGTCTTGTTAAAGTGATATAAAACTGCATCAGGTCCGACGTAATCTTCATAAACTGCCCCTATAGGGTTGAGAACAACCACCCTTAAGTTTAAAGGACACAAAACAATAGAAAACGTAAAATTCAACAGAATTTTTATTTTGCGTAGTACTCTAAAATGTAACTAGAAACTTTCGTACCATCAACGTCCTACAGTGTCAACCCTCTGATGGTGTGAAAACTACCCCCTATGTAAGATTTATCCATAAAAAGTTACAGTGACTTCTATAAAAATTCGAAACACCTGCGTTGTGTGGAAGTGAGCTATGTTCGACGCTGTGCTTGAAAATCACCCCTACGGGGTTGCGAGATGCCATCCCTATATCCGTAGGATATAGGGATGGCTGGAAAAACAGAGAGAAACTAACCGGATTTACATTTTTATAGATGCTATGATTAGCAAAAATCGTGATGCACACTTCCAGCGCCCTACGGATATAGAGGTAGCATCTCGCAACCTCATGGGGGTGGTTTTCAAGCACAGCGTCGAACATAGTCTAGTTTCTTCTCACTTCCACACAACGCAGGTGTTTCGAATTTTTATAGAATTCACTGTCACTTTTCATGGATAAATCTTACATGCGGGGTAGTTTTCACACCATCTGAGGGTTGACACTGTAGGACGTTGATGGTACGTAAGTTTCTAGTTCTATTTTAGAGTACTACGCAAAATAGAAATCCTGTTGTATTTTACGTTTTCTCTTGTTTTGTGTCCTTTAAACTTGGGGGGTGGTTGTTCTCAACCCTATAGGGACAGTTTATGAAGATTACGTCGGATCTGATGCAGTTTCTTATCACTTTAACAAAACCTAGACATTTCGAACTTTTTCAGCAGTCATTACTGTTTTGGATCGATTTTTTTATAAATGGGGGCTAGTTTTCGCCCCTCACTGGGGGTGTGTTTCATATCTATTATATGCACGCTGCTGTTTAACCTTAATTTGTATAATTCGATCGATTAGGATGTAACAACTATTCTCGTAGCTTAATATTCTTTTTACCCCAGTCCAGGGGTGTTTTTTGGCTCTAGCTAAAGATTTTGGGGGTGTACGAATTTTTTTGACCTCGGATTCGGATTCAGCGACCGAAAATACATAGGAATACATGGGTCTGGTTCGCTGGTCTGAACTTTTTTTTATTTTTGTGGGGCTGTGTAATTAAATAGGTAAACTTTTACCAATTGCCATTTTGATTAAGCCAACAACCCAAACTCCACTTTGTACCAAAAACTGAAATTGTTTGGAAAGTTTCTGCTTAAGCGGATGCTAAAGTTATTCAGCAGTGTTGCTCTTGGGAAGGGAGGGGAAATTATAAATACCTAAAGAGAATCTCTCATTACAAAGAAAATCTCAAATTATGAGACAATCTCTAACGTTATAGTACTTTACAGAGTGATAAGCAACATAAAACTCCCAAAAAATACCTCCAATTAGCAGACAGAAAGAAAGCTCTTATTGTTTTTATTTTTCTTCTTCCTCTTCTTCTCCACTTGTCATTTTTGTTATTTGTAATTACAAGTCAATATTACTCACGATATGTCTGCTTATTCTACTTCACGACTCGTTTCATCCAATAGATTTTTGACAACCCAAAAAGAACCATTGAAAGGACCCCGCACACCACAAGAGGGAAATCCGGCATCGGTTAAATTCGCACAAATTTTGATATGTTGCTCTACTGGCAAAGTAGATCAAAAGTCTCCATGGGCCCGAGTCCCAGAAACACACCCCTCCACCCCTTTTCACCCTCTAAAGGTAAAAATCGTTGGAGTAAATGATATCCCTACAATAATATTTTATATTTTCTATAGTTACGAATACAAAAAAAATAAAATAAAAAATACAAAGAATAGAAAGACTAAAAATCTGAATAAACTACCGAAATAGTTTAATTAATTATTTTTTGACAAAGAATTTTTCGAAAAAAATATAGAAATGCATCCGTAAAGGGTTGGGAAAATGTAGGAAAGTGGTCTTATTTACTATCTGGGTCTGTATGAATAAGAAAATTGAAGGAACAAATTATAAAATGTCTTTATTTCAGTTAGCATATGTGTAGCTACTATTTATCAAAACAATATTCCTATTTTAATTAAATAACAAATGTCGTGATATACATAAAACATAAAAATCACAAGTGTAACTAACACACACAAAATTAAAGAAGAGAGGAAAGGATATTATAGAATATAATGACAATTTATATTTTATTTAGTGACATTTCTTTAGATGCCCTAGTGACCACTGTCTTTTGTCTTGTTCGAATATCCAACGCAAAATTAAGCTCCTTTCTGAACGCTGCTTCAAGTGTTAACTGAAAAAAACAAAAAATTAAATAAATAAATCAGAGCTGGAACATAAATATTTTAACATGCTTTTATTAGGCCGACCTGTAACTAACTGTATGTATGTATGTAAGTAATAAGGTCTGAGGAACTGAATTTCACCCACTTCTAATTGTTGTATAACCATGAAACTTGGCAATTGCGTGTAGCTCTGATGACAATACAATATAGTATATTCAATATTATAATATGTTCAAAATGGCCCCCAACCCAAGATGCCGGATTATCATTTTCTTTACAACCCCCTTGATATGGGTATCAGAAGAAAGGGCTTGATAAGTAGAAAAAAATATGCTATCAAAATTTAAAAATTCAAAATGGCGGCGTTAATATGGCCGTTGTCAGTTATAGTCGGATTCGACTGAAAATCGGTATCTGTGGGTTATCGAGGTTCCAGATTACAATTATCTGGTCCAAATTTAACAATTCAAAATGGTGGCGCCAAAATTTGGTAATTTATGATCTGATTCGTATGAGAATCGATATCTGGGGATTTCCGAGGTCGCAGATTATAAATATTTAATCGAATTCTTTACATAAATGTCGAAAGTGCCAAAATACCAGAGCTGGGCAAATATGTACTTACAAATACCTCATAAGTATTTAAATACTAGAAAATATTTAAATACCAAGTATTTAAATACTTCTTGCAACAAGTATTTGTATTTATACTTGCAAATACTTTATCTGAAATATTTACTACTTAGTATTTGTGAAAATGATTCTAAAGTATTTATAAATACTTAAACTATTTAAATAACTGAGAAGTATTTAGATACTTCTAAAAAGTATTTAAATCCTTTTCTGATAGTATTTAAATACTTTCAGAAGTATTTGAATCTCAAAAGTATTTAAATAAATACAACAAATATAATCAAATACACCAGGAGGGCAGGCAGATACTCGTCAAGAATCAAGACATGTACCATATTAGCACGGTCAGTAAACTATACGGTTGCATCATCCAGCAGCTTTTAGACGAAGGAGCGCGCGGGGGGGTAACCGGAAATGACGTAGCCTCTAGACCCAGCCAGGGCCGGCACTAGACATTTTGCTACTCACTCAATTAATAAATCTGATATAAACGAATAGTATACACTGGGATGACAGCAAACTAGTTTATTACTCCGGACAGTGACAGTGCGACGTGCGACAAACAATATAAAAATAAACACACTGTCGTTGTAGTATGCCAGACAAATTGAAAACACGACACGCGGCAACTAGTGCTGGCTCTGGATCTACCTAGACTTTGACCTTGATCTGAATAATTAAACAAATAAAGCGTGCAAGAGAGACAGATATCCTATTCCCATGCAAAAGATAGAGACAAAGATATCGGTGGCTACATGACGTAGGCGCTAGACCCAAGTTCCCCCCCCTGCGCGCTCCTTCGTCATGAAGCTACTGGATGAGGTAACCGTTATAGTTTAATGGCCGTACCATACTAGGTAGTTAATAAACACATTGCATCATTCAGTCTTCAGTCATTCACGTCTTAATTCCCAGAAAGATGGTTGAGAGCAGACATAGACAGTAGTAAGTGTTAACTGTTAAGGTTAGGCTTTTGCAGAGTGACAGGGAAATATGCGTTTATTTTCGGTTTATTATAGATAATTAAATGACCAAATATGCTATGATCTTTAAAACTGTTTTAAATAATTGCTGTTGTTCTAACGAATACAACTATATATTTTTTTTATTGTAAATTTCTGTTGTACTTGAATATCATAGTTTGTCAATGAAAATATTCCTAATTTCATTATTAAAGTATGACATTTAACTATACAGTAGCGGCATGTTAAAATATTGAGTCGATGCCAATGTAAGGTAGAAGAGAAGAGAAATGGACAAACAATATACTGAAAAGAAAGAGATTTAACCTACGCTGTTGCCACTTTTCTCTCTAGCTGCTTTTAGTCGTCAAGATAATCCTTCCTCTTTTACTGAATTTTCTTTGTGATACATTTGCGTCAACTCATTCTGTTTCTGTCATTTCTTCATAATTAGACAAAGATTATGTTTTGAGGACATGGGTGAACTATGGATAAAAAAAAAACGGCACGCCCATATTTGCCTGCCTGTTTAATTGAGACATCCCAACGGGAGGTGCGCAAGTGTAGATTATGGGAGGAGCTTCTGACCTGTTGTCGGCAAAGCATACCGACATTTGACATTGGGGGAGATTGGGAAACGTAAATTATTTTACGCCATGTTAAAATACGCAGCATAAATCTAAATGAGTTTAACAAATCATGATGTTTCTATGAGCTACTGTTAATTAAATTATTTTAACAAGAAACCAATTGCAAATAAAGCCGTATTAATCAATAATTGGATTTCGTTCGATTTCGCATTTTCTTTTTACCCCACTTTATCCCATCACTGCAGAGTATTCGCTTAGACATCCCCACCTAAAATAACTGTGATCTAGAAAGGGGAAAAATCCTATTTATTTAAAGAATTTTTATTTATTTTATTTATGTACCTAGGGAATGCTAGTTTAATTTTCACGCCGCATGGCTAAAAATGTGCAAAAATAAAACAGTATTTTAGTTATTTGAGCATTAAAAAATGCATCAAATAACTACAGGGACAATAAGAGGGGATAGAGGGCGGAACTCTTAACATACACAAGTGCTGGCATCGTTGTTGTTATATCGCTCTCTTTCGCGTACATTATTTTGCTCTTTATATTTCACTCTATCTTATTACGGGGATCGACCCAAGAACTTTGGCTGCCACTGTATACAAAGTTTATGATAAAAACTGTATATGGTTGTATTCCTTAGAGCAATGGGGCATATTTGAAACTATTTTAACAACACTCTGCATGTATATGTTTTGTCATTTTGACAGAGAACAATTGAACTAGTGCCATAGTCTCGGTGCTTTATTTGGGTATTTGCAGAAGACGCAAAGGATAAGTAAAAGTCCAATACCCAACTAGAACTGATTAAGTATAGAAGTATTAAAATAGTGTTGTAGAAGTTCATGAACGTCATGAAACCTAACATTTTGACACCTCAAATAGTCAAATAGTATTTAATATAATAATAATAATGATAATGATAATATTAAGTCTTTATTGATTTCTACAAAAATAGAAAATACAATTTGGCGAAGTTTAGCCATTAAAGGCTATTTTTATTACACTTAACTATACTAAGTTTAAACTATTTAATTGCTTTTGTTATTTATTATTTAAATACTTTTATCTTTTGTAACTGTCGCATCATAAAAATATTGAACATATCTACGGATGACAATAAAACGAAATAGGCAACATAATATTTTTTGTTAATGCTTCAGTTTAGTATATTTTACTTATGATCATAGGTATGAAAGTTGAAAGTGTTGAAAATCATAAAAAATATGCCTAGTTTGAATGTATATGTATTATTTTCCCGAAGATTTAGAAAATATGTCCGTTAAGTCTCGTATTAACCCTTTAGAGAATAGTACATTTATAAATTTAGTTTGTTTTTGCAAAAAAAAAATATTTTCGTTGAGGTTATTTAAAAAAAAAATTCAATTCGTCTAGCAAAGGAAGTATAGTAATTGAAGGGTACAGGCTAAAAAGGGTGAGGGTCCAAAAAATTGATTTTTGAGATAAATACGCTAAAACATAGCCAGACACTTAGAGTTTCGGTATACCTAACTGTACAGAATAACTAAGAAGAAAATCACGAGTTATAATGACTTTAAAATATGCCGTACAGGTGAAAACAGATGAAGGTGCATCAGATGTACAGAGAAAGATGAGAATCCAGCGCTGTGTCGCAATTCCACCTCCACAGGTGCCTGTGTTTACGTTTTCAATATGAGATAACCAGTACATTCTTGTTAGTTGTTCATAACAGTTCGAATTGTGGTTAATTTGTTTCTGTCCCGTGCTGTTCTATAACTTTCATGTTAAAATGTCTGACAATGAAAATACTGATATTCAGCCATCATCGTCCAAAAAGAGACCAAAGCATGGCCGTATTACTGACGTCTCAAAAAATCCAAGACACCAAACCGGTGAGAGTTGCAATTGTGTTAGATTAAAATGCTTTGGTAACATTAGCATTCAAAAACGGCAGGATATTATAAAACATTTTAATGAACTTACGACACATGATGAACAAAGCTTGCATTTATCCAGTCTAATTACCCACACAGCAGTAAAGAGACACCGAAGAAGACAAAGTAACGACGAAAATATTGAGTACCATTCTTTCTCTTACAAATTTAAGGTAAGGCAGTTTTTATGATATTACTGGCAATATAATTCTGTTGTTTTTTTTTTCTTTAGGTGAGAGTGCAGCGAGAAAATGGTTCACAAGATATACCTATTTGTTATAAGGCAATGCCTTCGTTGCATAGAATAACAGCAAAACGTCTCCAAAACATTCAACAAAAATTAGTTAATGTTGAACATGTTGAACGTGATCCTCGTGGCCGGCATTTAAATCGGCCAAATAGGCTTGCACAAGTCACAACTGATGCAGTTTATGCCCACATAAAGTCTTTTAAAGGCAGACAGACACATCACAGCCTTCATGACTCAAAAAAATCTACTTACCAGAAGAGTTAAATGTTAAGAAAATGTTCCAGATGTTTATGGAATTACATCCCGACAAAAAAATTTCGTATGAGTCGGACCGTTCTATTTTTGTAAACAAATTTAATATAAGTTTTGGCTACCTTAGAACCGACACGTGTAGCAAGTGTGATGAATACAAGGCAAAAAAATCGGATCCCACACAAACTGACAACTTCCAAATATTGGATAGAAGTCAGAAACTTCATCTTAAGAAGGCAGAAGCCTTTTATCAAAGAAAACGTTTCGAACGTAAGAGGTCACAAAAATTTAAGCATATTGAAGCTATTACTATGGATTACCAAAAAAATCTTCCGTTACCTAACATCAGCACCAATGATGTCTACTACAAGAGGCAACTTTCATTCTACTCATTTAACATCCACTTACTGGCAAGTGGTGAAGCACTATTTTACACTTATACAGAAACAGTAGGTAAAAAAGGATCAGATGAAGTTGCATCAATCTTATTCGATTTTATATTTAATCACTTAGACCCTGTTGTACAGGAACTCGTTATCTTTTGTGACTCTTGCGGCGGTCAAAATAAAAACTACGCCCTGTTTCGACTAGTACTTTATGTAGTACATGAAACAGGCCGTCTTCAATGTATTAAAATGATATTTCCAATTAGAGGCCACAGTTATATGGAGTGCGATCGCAATATGGGTCTCATTAATACTAAAGCTGTAATTGAGCTTCAGTCTGGTTGGGACGACCAGATTAAAAACACTAGATGAAACCTAGTCCATTCAAAGTGGTCAGTTGTGAAGAACAGCAAATCTTTCGATGCTGGACCGATTATCTCAAACAGTACTTCTTTGTAAAATGTCCCTTTGAAAGCAGACCAACAAGAGAAATAATAGTAAAAAAATAAGAGCCCAGAATGATACTACATCGAGACACGTATAACGGAGCCTTCACAACTACTGTAGTAATGTCACCCAAAAAAAGACAAGCAGTAAAATCAACCAAAGAAATACAGGAGAGATCGGGTAAGACACTACCTGCTGGTCAATTCATATTACCCGATTTAAAATACAATAACAGAATTCCCATACAAAAAACCAAAAAAATACCAAAACCTGCAAGAAGTCAAACGTTTTTGTAATGCTCCTGCTGCAGCGTATTTTGAGAACTTGCCTTTTGCAGCTAATGTACCGAAGAAAAAAAACGAATAAGAAAGCCTCGAAGAAAGCTTAATGTTATGTTAATGAAATCCTATTTCATATTATGTTTGTCTTGCGTAATTATTTTGTTACTTACGACTGTGCTTTATAACATTAAAGTAATATTCCAGTTTCGGTTTGGAATATATTTTACAATATATTTTTTTTGCGTTATTATTACTATGGTACTTTAACTTAAAAGCCTCTAAAACATAATATATGATTATATTGTGAATAAATTAGAAATATTAAAGAAGTTAAGCAAGTCATTGCCTACTATTTCATAACATTACTATTTGGAACCATCCTTTTTCCCCTGACCAAACGTGCCCTTTTCAATTTTATTCCGCACGCCTATGTTAAGCAATATAAATAATTAGTGGTTTGCCTAGAAATAAACACATATAGTTTTCACTGACAATTTGACCAAAGTCGATAATATATATAGTTTAAGAAATATGGGGTTTTAAATTTTAAAATTCGTTTTTCTCGAAACTAACATTTTGTGACATTCACCCTTTTTAGCCTGTACCCTTCAATTGTGAAAAATCACTCTCCGGGATTTCTTCTAAATTATTGTGACGAACGCATTTTACAATCTCTTCCTAACAAGTTCTTATAGTGTACGTAAAAACCAAAATCCTTTTATGTAGAATATTAATTGACAACAATTTAAATTAATTAAATAACAAAAACATGTCGCTACAAATTCTTAAACCACCACAAATTGTCGCTACCAGGTTGATGAGCGACCACAATAATAGCAAGGATCTTTTTCGAACAATAACAGTTATTGCACGTTTTTGAACAAAAAACTGGTTTTCTAAATTTTTTTATTTTTTACTATCAATATCGAATCAATTCCGCCCTAAACGAAACTTTCTTACTAACTTTCCCCCACTCACCTCCCCTTTTTGTACACCAACTATTAAATAACCAGCATTCAGTAACAGACCTGCTAAGATGTTTTTGCACTTAAAAAATGTCAAGGGCAGTTATATTTCCTTAAAAAAAAATGCACCTTAGATATGTCAAACGTACTGTACAGCAAGTGGAGGCCAACTAGAACAATACATGAATTCCAAAACGTTTGACAAGATATTGTGAATAAGCGGATCATAATTTAATATCCATTCCTACCATAGTAACAAAAATATGAGGGTAGTTGGATTTGAAAAGGGACATTCTGTATATATTGAAATATGGTAGTTGTAATTTGAGGGTAAGATACAGTTTATAATTTTAGTGAACTTGGTAAATTTAAAATAAATAACATCAATGCATTTTAATTATGAAGTAACAAATTTATGAAAACAATTAAATTGTAACTCTATGCTGCATACAGAAAGAATAGTTCTGTATAAACTTTCATTAGAGAAGGATTTGATGTGCCATTCATAGTTTGGAAAAACTTATTTCAGTACCGTATTTCTAGAAAAGCGTTTTAGAGTTAGACGAGACACAGCGTAAAACGTGTAATCACTTCTTTTATGTGGATTTTATTTGTTTTAGTCCTTGCAAACTACGCTTTTCCGGTTCATTTCTATAGACATCAAGAACATTAAAATGCTCTTTTAATCTAAACCTCAATAAATATTTTGTAACAATTACGTGTATTCACCACGCCGCGCCGCGCCATACTATCACGGTATGTTATAAACTCTACTTAGTTGTTTGATAGCTCTTGTTGCCACTATTAGGAATATTTCGCCACGTATTGTGAATCTGCAGATATGTATGGATTTATTTACCAATTTCTCGATATATATATTTATGTACATTTGGCAAGTCAGGTATACTTATACTATACTGTTATATAAAATACTTTGTTTACAGATAGTCTCGACAACATCGCTTTGACACCAATTACAGACAATAGAAAGGGACTTTAAAATTTCTTTAAATTATAATCATATGTAGATGGTGGTACCCCACTGACATTTTTCCATGTGGATACTTTTTCTGATTAGCCTGGTCAATTCTACATGAAAACGGTTTATTGCGTTTTTCTCGTCAGAAGCACAGTTCTTAATTAATAGGCCAGACAACGAATGACCTAAAGGGTGGTGTAGAATGCGGGAGCAGGGACCTAAGCGATTACTTTAGAAAGTTGTTCAGGGTGTTTAGGGAATGAACATACTGAAAGTCCTGACGTCTAGGAGGTGAGCCGGAGGGGGGGGGGCAAAGAAAGTTCAACTTTTGGTTTTTTCGCTTATATCTCTAAAATGGTGGGTCGTAGGGAAAAATCTTTTGACAAATGAAAGCTCATGAAATTCTCTACAACTTTCATTTTATATACTTTTTCCGAATTCGCAACCGTTTTCGAGCTACACGCTCCGGAAAAGTGAAAAAAGTGAAGATTTTTACCACTTCAACTTTAATGAAAAACAGAGTGGGCTTTTCTCAAAATTGTACTTAAGTCAGAAATCATCAAGGAAGCGGCAGTGGTCTTTTACACCCCTCTTCCACTTAAGGCGGGGTTGAAAATGCTGGGAAGATTTGCTTCCTCAAATGGTATGGGGCACCAGCAAGACAGACCTCCCTCAACCAGTACCACTTCAAGTTGTTCACGAGGTCAGTGGCAATATTAAGCCTGACATCAGCTCCCTCCCATCAACTGAGAGCGCAGCTAAACAGCATTCCCGGCGCACCTACCACTCAGTGCAGCAGTGGCTCGGGAATGAGCTGCCCCCTCAAGAATGGGGGTGGAAACATGTAGGAGACACCCTGGTGCCAATTAAAAGCACCGGAGGTCCTACTTTTTTTTTATCATCTTTATTTATTTTTCAGGTAAAAATCTGTTTTTCGAAAATTTTCACTTTTCCGGAGCGTGTAGCTTGAAAATTGTTGCGAATTTGAAAAAAATATATAAAACGAAAGTTGTAGAGAATTTCATGAGCTTTCATTTGGTATATAAAATTTCCCTGCGACGCACCTCACCTCCTAGACGTCAGGACTTTCAGTATGTTCACTCCCTAAGCACCCTGAACAACTTTCTAAAGGAATCGCTTAGGTCCCTGCACACGCACTCTACATCTCCTTTATTGATTGAGCTATAAAGGATTAAATTCAAATTGCTTCATTAAGCAGTATTGACTAATGGTTATCCAGGAACAAATGACGTTTTTACAATCATTTTTAAAGCAATATTTGTTGACATAAAGAAAGTAGTGTCCCGTCAATTGGACGCGGCAAATTAGACGCGCGACAATTGGACGCGTGCGACAATTAGAAGTGGCTACAATTGAACGCGGTAAAATTGGACTTGTAACATTGGACGCGTTTATTAAAAATAATCATATTGCATAGCCTTGTCATGATTACAAACAGTGGTTGCTGATTATGCGAACAGAAGCATTTTGGACTACTTGCGAAGAATTGCCCAACTGCAAGTGTAAATAAATTATATTTTATAATTTCTGTTATTATATTTTGATAATTTTTTTGGATGATTATTTTCTTGTTAACCATATTTTTAGTGTAACCTATTTTTCATGGTGAGTCTGTTTCTTTGTTGTATTTGTAATTATTATTATTATTATTATTTAGGTTGGTTTAGGTTAGGTTAGAGTGTGTATACATGATTTTTTTTTAAAGTGCGTCCAATGTTACACGTACAATTTTACCGTGTCCAATTGTCGCACGAGTCCAATCGTCACGCATCCAATTCACCGCGTCCAATTGACGTAGATCCAAAGTAAGTGGCTGGTGTTCAAAACCACATCATCATATTATTTCTCCAATTTTTAGTGTTTCATTGAAATTATTTTATTTTTTTGCTGTTTTTATTCGAATATCTCAGTAAATATGGTGAATTATATAAAGGCGGAAATGGCGATAATGCATTACGTATATGGTCTCTCAGATGGTAATGCGACAAAAGCAGAAGTATGTGTCAGGAAATATATCCTAATCGTGCCTTGCCTGATAGCCGATTCTTCTCGACTATTCGTCGCCGTCCTTGTGAAACTGATAGTTTTCAAAAAGGTATTTCGGAAGGTAGAATATCGAATTGTCAGAACACCCGAAACTGAGGAAGCAGTGCTGCGAGAAATCGACGAGCATCCTGAGACGAGTACGAGGAAGATTGCTAAAGCTCTGAATATTTCTCATCAAATTGTTTTTCGAGTTTTGGTTGATTTTTTGTTGTTTCAGCACCAAATTCTAAGAGTACAGTGCAGGCATTACTTCCCAAGAATTTTCCACAGCGAGTGAACTTCTGCCAGTGATACATTTAGAATGTTAAACTAGATCCGCAGTTTGAGTCACATATTATGATCATAAATGAGGCAAACTTTCCTAGGAACGCTATTCAAAATTTTGATAATAATCATGTGTGGACGGACGAAAGTCCCATGCCATAAATGAAACCGACTTCCAAGAACAATTTTCGGTTAATGTATAGGTAGGAATTATTGGTAGGCCCTTTTTTCTGCCAAGACGCCTTAATGGACCATTTTTCCTGCATTTTCTCTAAGAAAAAATACTTGTGTTGCTTGAAGATATACCGATTGCGTTAAGGAATTAATTATGGTACGTGCAAAATGGAGCTCCTGTTCATTTCAGTGTAATTATTCGCTATTATTTATATGTGGTTTATCCTAATCGTTGGATAGGTCGTGAAGGAGCTTAGCTATGGCCAGCAAGATCCTCTGATTTCAACAGTCTCCTTCTTGTGGGGTCATCTTGAAACCCTTGTGCATAAAACTCCCATTATCACTTTAGAAGATTTAAGAGAACGAATAGTTGCTTCGTGTGAAACAATCCTAAATTCGCAGGGAATATTTGAACGAGTGCGCAATTCGATGCGAAGATGGGCGGAAGCATGCGTATTAACTGAAGGTGACCATTTCCAATAATTTTTATGAAACAAAATTTGTCATTATCAATGTTAATAATATAATTAGTTTCAATTTGAATTTCATTATTTTAATTAAGAACTGTGCGTCTGAGAAAAGCAAAAGAGAGCGTTTTCATGTAGAATTGACCAAGCTATTCCGAAAAAATATCCGCATGGAAAAATGTCAGTGGCTTACCATTTTTTTGGTAAAAAATATCAGAGGACATGTTTGCAGGACGCCACTGGTGGAGCATTAAAATAAATTTTCTAACTAAAATAATTTTATATGCTGTTAAAATTTAAAAAAAAATAAGACACAGTTTAAGTCAATAACAAAAAATTTAACCCGTTGCGGACATATGTTCATATGAACCTTTCTTCATAAAAGGACCTAAGGAATCACAGCCTGAAATATTAGCACGTCAATAAGGAACACCCCGTATTCCTGATTTTTTAAACGAAACTTCAATGAATCGCACTGACTTCATCGGCGATGCCGTTTATTATTTCTTGAATATTTTCATTCCATTTTCACTTATAATATCACAAGAGCTTAAATTATTTCCGAAAATTTTCTTGAGGGCACGAATATTTTGAAAATTATCCCGAGTCGCGAAGCGACGAGGGATAATTTTCTTAAAATATTCGTGCCCGAAAGAAAATTTCCCGGAATAATTTAAGCTTGCGTGGTATTCGATAAGAAAATTTCACACCACTTAACACCATAATTTGGAAAAAAATTATTAATCCAACCTGACATTTTAAATTAATTTCACTGCTTGTCAAATTGGCCAGGGTATTGTTGTTTTTGACATATTATGTTGATTTGTCATTTTTGTTTAACCGGTTCTGTCACAAAGCTTAATAATTACTAGTTTAAAAGGTCTGTCGTTGAGTTTAATAAGTGTATAGCGAAATGTCGCGATTTGGTAAAGAAAATCAACAAGTAATTAGACAAGAAATTCAAAATATAACACCAGATAACACCCGAAAATCAAAATCAAGTGTATGGAAACAGTTTGTTGAATTTTGTGACGAAAAGTTGTATAATATTCATGAGTGTATGAGTGTAGTACAGGTGGCTACTATACTGGAGGACTACGCATTTAATATGAAAAAGAAAAATTTTGAAGATAATAAGGAAAGTGTGGTCAAAGTGATGTGGAACTCTACTGCTAAGCAGTTACAAGAAATTTATTACGAAAAATATAAAATAAAATTTAATCCGTTTTCTGATGTGGAATTTGCGACCGCCAGAGCTGCACGCGATGCTAAACGCAAAAAATTACAGAAAGACCCATTAAAAAGAAAAGTGAGTGCTTCAGCCTTAACCAGCGACGAATACAAAAAAATTATTGAAATGTGGGATGAAAATACTCCAGATGGATTGCAGCGTAAATTTTTTCACATAGTTTCACATGAGCTGGCATGGAGGAGGGGAAGGCTATTCTGCGTGTATCCAATACTTCAAAGAAGAAACTGATAATTTCGGAAACCCAAAAGGTCGGATAGAATATAATCCAATATTCTCCAAAACCACACAAGGTGGTTCTAAAAAACTGTCTGATAGTAAATGGTTGATTACAAATTTCGATAATCCACAAATGTGTCCGGTTCGTTTGTTTAAGAAGTTGATGGAAAAAAGGGGAAATCTTATTCAGACCGACAGATTATTCTTAACACCAAACCCATACTGGAGTCAACCTAATTCGAAAGGATGGTACAAGAATAGCCCAGTTGGTAAGAACATTGTATCTTCATGGTTTAAATCAGCAGCCTCTGATATGGGAATTGACACTAAAAAAGTAAAAATAACTAATCATTCTGCAAGAGCAACAGCTGTTTCGAAATTGGCCAAGGAAGGAGTTGGTGAACAACAGCTCATTAAAATTACTGGACACAGTAATAGTCAGTCAATCAAACCTTACTTACAATTGGACGTTGAACATCATCATCAGATGATTGAATCCATGAGGAGAATTTCATCAAGTACTAGCAAGTTTAATCATGATCAGAGCACAATGCAAAATAAAACAGGAAGTACCCAGATTCAACCCACCAATTCAAGCCAGCCCACAAACATTTATAATAATTGTGTTTTTAATATTAATAAAACCTATAATAATTAAATTTTTTTCGTTATTATTTTGCTTATTAGTCGATATCATTAGAGATTTGCCAATGAAGATATTAGTTCAACGTGAAATAAATTCTAAAAAAATCATATAGGTATATCCACCATATTTCGTTAAATAAAAAAAAATTACCAACTTTAGTTACACCAAATGCTAAAACTCAGATGGGTATTAGTTCAGTCTATCGCCCTTTCATAATTTTAGGTTAATTTTAGGTTACTAAAGGTGGTAGAAATGTATTTTTTGTTAAAGTAATCCATAACACTTCTAATTTAAGAAATATAATATTAACATGGTTTGTGGCAGTAGGTAATTACATTAAGTTACTGTATAGTAAACCAGCAAATAAAGATATTTTTTATGTAAAACATTTCTTGTAAGCATTTGCGTTAAACAATTTGAGAAAAATGGAATGCTTTGAAAAGTACAATTTATGTAAATACTGCAAAGAGTTGAGTCAAGCGCAAATATGTCACCCAAGATTAATATATTTAACGAATTTAATGGAAGATTGCGATCAGGAAGCGTTAGAGTCGAATGGTTTGTTTACGAAAATCCAAGAAAGTCTGCTGCAGGTGTCAAGTAAATATGGCCTTTTGCGTAAAAGAGATTTGAACAAAATTGTTTCAAAATATTACATATATGTCTTAAAACACAAACATCTAATTAATTCGTCACCTTCCTATTCACCATTAAGAAGAGAGGATGGGTTAGAATTCAAGCAACATTTAAATCTTACTATGTTTGTACATCCTACGTTTTTTGAATTATAAATTGTTAATGCATAATAATTTAACAAATTTGTGTTTTCTGTTTAATGAAACTTTATAGCGAATAATAAATAATAATGTTATTTCAGGAATTTTGCATTATTCACAGGTATATCTACATTATTTAATGGTTGTAGATCATATGTTTACCTTTTCAACTGTCAAAAAATGTTCACTTATAATATCCCTAGAGCTTAAATTATTTCGTTCATGAATATTTTAAGAAAATTATCCCTCGCCTGCGGCTCGGGATAATTTTCAAAATATTCATGACTTCGAAAAAATTTCCGGATATTAATTTAAGCTCGTGGGATATTCGGTAAGAAAATTTCACACCATTATTTTATAAATATTATGCCAAAATTGAACATTTTTATTACGAATGACACAAATTCATTCATTATAGTGAGGCATGGAATAATAACTGGTGGTTAATAAAATACGAAATTTCTTAGTGAAATAACATACCATTCTCCAAGTTTAGTTACATGAACTTTTTATAAATAACTTAAAAACATATTATATTTCTGTTTTTTATTAACTTTGGTCTACTAAAATTGGTGGAACATCATTTATTTTTGATAATTATTCTGAAGTACCCACCTACTTCAAGATTAATATGTTTAATAAAATACGAAATTTCTTAGTGAAATAATATACCATTCTCCAAGTTTAGTTACATGAACTTTTTATAAGTAACTTAAAAACATATTATATTTCCGTTTTTTATTTACTCTGATCTACTAAAATTGGTGGAACATCATTTATTTCTGATATTACTTAAATGCGAGCACAGGGAATGTATTCATTCTTGTCGCAGAGACAATAATTAACAACTTCTAGGCGGCCATGGAATAATGAAAGGTAACAAGATAGTAATATCTGCCGCACTTACAGACGTCAATTAGATTAATTTTTACATTCTAATCATAACAAAATTTGATTATCAGCCATAAGAATAAAGTGCATGAGCATATAGCACAAAAATGGCTCCAGGTTATAAAACATATTAATTTGTGTACTTATAATATCCTTGTGAATATCCTCTTTTGCGTCGCCAAATAAATTTAATTCTAAAAGCACTCCAACTCCCGCGTCTTTACTTTGACATTTTAATTGACAGAAAAATTTCCACTTATTAATTTGACAGAATGTAAAAAAATTCCGGAAATTTTTTGGGTTGCCATGGTAACTTAACAAAAAACAAGCCTATGATTGGTTAAAAAATGTGGTGCGAAATTTTCACTTAAATATCGTGGCGCCTCGAAAAAATTTCCGGAATTTTTTTTAATTGCCATGGTAACTAGTCAAAATTAAGGTACCTTATTGGTTAAAAAGTAGAGGTGTGAAATTTTCAATAAAATTGTCCCACTTCAAATATAATTCAGAATTTTTAGTATCTACTCCACACCATGTAGCTTTCAGCATGATATAAGCCAAAACATTCATTTTTAGGAATAAAATATTTTTGTCGTCCTAAATAGGTCAAATTGCTGCATGTGCGACTAACAAATCGTAGACAGACCTTAGATAGATATGTCTCTCAAACAATATTCAGTTTCGAATAGTTGTACGTAGAACTTTCAGGGGTTAGATCAGTATAGTAAAGCGGCAAGCCAGAAAGAAACGGTTATTAGTGAAACAGTCTTGTAATTTGGTATACTGATTTCTGTTAATAACATGATTACTTTTCCGAGTGGCGCCAAATCAAAATGGCTTCCGGTTTCAAGATGGCGGCCGATTTAGAAAATTTAAAAGAACGAGTTTTCTATCTAAACTATTGATGTTACAAGAAAAAGTTGTTAATTAAAATTGTTCCAAATTAAATTCTGAATAAAAAAAATTGTGAATAAAACACTGTATTAAACAGTGTTTTACCTAAAGCTAAAAATAAAGGCAGTACCTACATAGAAAAATATAAAAAAGTTACTTTCTATTTATAATTTAAAAGTTTAAGTTTTTCAACTGAATAATTATAGCCCAGTCAATGAACGTTCAATAAGGGGGCCTAGAGGGAAATGCCGAGATCACAATTTTTGACTTGGGGGCTGTGTTTGGACTATTTAGGAGGTAAACAAACCAAAAGTCCCCGAACGTAAGAAGTAGGGGAGGGGGTTGCAGGGGGGCACTAATAAGGTCCTGGTTTTTGGTTTTTCGCTCATATCTCGAAAACGGTTAGCCCTAATCAAAAAGTGGCTATATGAAAAATTAAAGCTGACTAAATTTTCCATAATAATGTTTCTATTAATTTTTTTCGTATCTGTTATGGTTCAGTAATGAGTTGTATATCTTTTGACTGTATTCTAACTTTATTATAAATTTATTATAAATTGAAAATAAATTTTAATAATCATCGTAGAAAAAAATTTCTTGTACAGATATCCGTTTCACAGCAGACTGAACTGAAATATCGAATGAAAAATGTCTTTGCCTCTAGTAAAAAATTGTGATCTCAGCATTTCCCTCTAGAAACCATTCATTGACTGGACTATTACTCTTATAGAAAAAAATTGTTATGAAAAATATTCTACACTAAAATTTTAATAAAAAAAACTTTATACAATATGTTTACCTAACACTAAAAATAAAACTGCTATACTGAGAAACACTAGAAAATGATTTTATGTATATTTTACAATCTAAAGCAATAATTATAATGTTCTTGTTGAGTATTCCTTTACGAGAAACTGAAGACACATTATTTGTCAACCTAAAAATAATTTAAAAAAAAATAGGTAAAGATTTTTTTTGTTAGACTTGCGTACCTTTTTTAAGTTAGTTGCATTCTCCTTTACAATTTATACAAAGTAACGTGAATTACAAACGGCTTTTTTACAACCACATTTGGTTTCAACGCATCCTTTTTTGCAATTACATTGAATTAATTGTCTAAGAGCTTTAGATATCTACAGAAGTGTTGACCATTTTGGCACCCAAACATTTTCAGACAGGCACCATCCCCATATTTCAAGATTAGGCAAAATCAAATTTGATGTCAGAGACTATCCCCAAATGTGCCCACTTTGGAAGCTAGCCCATAAAACGTGTTACTCCAAAGCATCCTTTGAATGGGGGATGTTACATGTTGTCCTGTTCTTGGAAATAAACAGTTCCCTTCGTGCCTGATTTACTTCAGTACAGGCAGAAGTATTACAGTACATTAAAACAACAAACCGTTGGGATAAGTTTAAAATTTTATCAGGAATATTTTCTTGGGGTTTCGAATTGAACGTGAAAGCTTCTGTTATTTCTGGATATATCGTGCGTCTTCCAAGCAGTCACTTTTCCTTTTCCAGAAAAAAGGAAACGGTATCACATCCCGTTAGGTAGTGGAAACCTTGTAAAACATCACACCTATTGCTTTCTCCTAGTTTTTGTGCTATTTCATGCATCTTTAATACTCTAAAATATTTATTAGCCACAAACTCTATATTTAAACTATTTGCCCTTCTTTATACAAACAGTAAAAAAATGAATCCGCCAGTACTACTTTGTCAGTGTCGACAATTCTAATAGAGCGGGAGCTAGGTGGCTTTTTCGGCACATTATCATTTTATGAACTTTGAGATATTTTTATGGTTTAATGGATGATAACGATTCATAAAATCTACTTTTGGCGGGGCACCTCCTATCAGGTGCGTCACGAACACTGTCTAAAAATCAGTGAAATTATATCATCGTTACAAGGCTTATTTTTTTCGTGTATACGCATTTTATGTTTAGACTGAATAAAATAAGATCGCTAGAAAGTGTGGGCCGTCAGGAGGTGCAGCCAGAAAGGTAATAATGATACAATACATCTGAGGTACGGTAGGAAGTCAAATTAGCCGAAAGTGTCAAATTCCTGTATATTTAAGAGCCCCTGGTACTTTTGTTGATACTAAGAACTTCCTGGGGAGGCTATTCTATTGTTGAAGGAGCTTATATTTACGTTTTAAAAAGGAGCCAGAACTTGTAACGATGAGTTTAGAGTTCTGAGATGAAAAATGCGAAAAAAAATCCAGTTTTCTTCAAAAATCCTAAACATTTTCTTTCTGGCTAGCCTTACTGACGGGAGTTTCCTTCTGGGATTTTTTTCTGTGTTCAAAACATTTCAATAAACATACTCAGACTAAAAAAAAGCTTGTAACGATCATGTTATATAACTCCGTTTTTTTACATATTTGACCTTTCTGGCTGCGCCCCTGACGGCCCACACTTTCTGTCGATCTAATTTTATTCATTTTGAACAAAAAATGTGTACACACAAAAAACATAGCCTTGTAACGATGATATAATTTCACTGATTTTTATATCTTGAACCATGGCCAACTCGACGGGCTGATATATGCCAGAAATCTATTTTAAGTTCGATAGAATTAATCAACGCATATATATGGCTTGAAACGATGAGTTTCCGAAAAACCCCTATCTAGCTCCCGCACCATAATGCAAATGTCCTTCCAACCTTGTTGAACCCAATCATTAATATGCAATATTATTCTTGTATCTGCTTCTTCTTGCTTGTAGGATTTTAGAGCAGTATTGCAATAACTATTTTTCGCAGTTTCTTCGCCAATAGTTGACACAATTTCGACAGAATTAAAGTTATTAAATGTTGTTATATCATTTGCCAATAAACAAAATAATTCTGTTTTATTTTCAACGTTTTTCAAAAATTCTGACCAATTCCTTGGTAGCATATTATTACAACAGACCTGCCTTCTTATTCCGACTCCTCTAGTTTCTCTCGTATGACTTTATAAACTGTCCTTTTTGTACACATTCCATACCATGTCGACACGTTTAGCTTTTGTTCTGACAATATTATGTTTAATATGTGCCTGAAAACCTGTTTCTGAATATTCTTCAAATTTCGAAACTCCTTTAGGCAAAAGTGCATGGACTAAAGCGGGGCCGTCGTAAATTAGGTAGCGGTAGTTACTTTCCGGTGTAATATTTTTCTAATTTTCAGTTAATAGTGGTATATTTTGTATATTTTGTCTACGCTTACAGGGCCGAGGTTTACAATATTATGCCTCCTAGTCTTTTAATTTACCCCATAATTGTTACTTTATTGTCAAAGGATAATTATTGTGACAAGTACAGAACATTACTTTGCGTATTTTGTAAACTATCAGAAGAAACTAACTATGTGATATTTTACCACGTAGAGTCTTAATTTTTAGTTTTAGAAAAAACGTATAAGAATTTTCTTGTGAACAATTTTTCTTAATAACTTTTTTTCATAAAGTTAATAGTTTGGCTAGAAACACGTTTTAAATTTTCTAAAACAACCGCCATCTTGAAATCGGAAGCCATTTTGATTTGGCGCTGCTCGGAAAAATAGTTGGTTTAATGACAGAAGTCGGTATACCAAATTACATATTTGTTTCACTAATAGCCGTTTTTTGTTTACTGCTATACTAGTAATGCAGTTAAAGCAAAGGTTTTGTATCAAGAGAGGCAGCACAGCATGATTCTGAAAGGGCCTTCAAAAGCATTTTATAAAGTCGCAGTATACAATTAACACATCTTTCGGCGTTTGTTTCATTTTTCAATAAGACCGCATGTGGCGGTAAAAAATACTCCAATAAATTCATGTAAGTACGTATTATAAATTTTTTATATTTATTTAGATTTATATATAAATATATATCTTAATCACACAAATTTAACAGCCATATCAGCCTAGAATTCTCCTTATTTGACTGATGAATACTTCCACTTATTATATGGGTATGATAATCTTTACCATTTTAAAGATATATGCGACTTCCCATTAAAATTCCCTATATTTCACGAGGGTCTACGGTCCATTTCCCTATGGAAACGGAAGTCGAATTAATTTTAACTGGGAGTTAAATTATACATCAAATTTGTACCGAGGGGACGTGTCCTGAATGGCTAATTAATGAACTGGTCTAAAAAACTTTATTTTTGTTCATTTACGAGTTTAAGTAAAAGAAACTTATTTCTATGCTGGTCACTCACGAAACCTGGTAGGCCACGATTTGCTTTGTTAATTTACGACTCTGCTTAATTAATAAACTTAACACAAAGCATTTGCAGATTTTATACTGAGCAAAAAAATGTAAATTGGTAGTTCTTTTAAAACGTTCATGCCTTTAAAAAAATAACTGCGAAGTTTTGATGTATAAGGTGATTTAAATGCACTGAAATCACTGTTACGGACAATAGTGAACAAGGCATTCATGATTTCAATGCTGAAAAAAATTACGCTAGTATCTAGTATCTTGTTCCTGGTGCAAACTTCTCTTTGCTCTTATTCAGAGGTTTGTTATGGATTTTAGTAACTTGTATATATACGACTACTCCGGCACTTTCCAGGTTCAAATTCGTAATCTTTTTGATGTCTATTTGATTGTTCATATTACTAGCCGTGGAGACTAACTTTTAAACCGAGTACGACTGTACAAGAACATTTTTAGTCCAAGTTGTAATCCAAATATCCTTGTGCCGTACCAATCTGGTAAATGAGATAACCACCATTGTCACCCATACATATTTAAGGAGGGCGTGAAGAGAGAGTGATTGAGTATTATTAGTTTTTTTCCAACCGACATATTTTCAGAGTAAAGCAATGGAATTTTCTTATGGAAGATTGGAGGTAAGTGCTTTGCAACAAATGTCGCCGTGTAGAAAAAAAATAACTCTTTAGGAAGAAAAATTCGCGGAACTACCCACGTTTCAGTTTATTTACTAAACCTTCATCAGGGCTTACAGCGCCAAATGCAGTTAAAATATATCATGATGGTGAAACTCCAGTAAAGGGAACTTAACAATTTTTTTCTTATAATCTTTTTACACTGCTGTTACAATTATTCTTGCTTATTGTGCCGATTTTTATAAGCTACAAAATGGTCAAGAAATTGTTGAAATCTATGACCTACTTTAAGAGTTATGACAGAAAATCTCGAAAATGCGGAATAGTATATTTATGGGCGACTTCTATACATCAGCATAACTGTAAATACTGTTCTCATAATGGGCTTTTTCAGTGATTTTTTTATTGCTTTATGTGATAGTGTTTTATAAAAAAATTTCGCCTTTTTTTTAGCATGATTTCTATCAAAAAAAATATCATCAAAAGTGTGGAAATAAAGCGCGCGCTTTGAACGTGACGTCACGCACTCACCTTAGTGACGTCGACGAGCCTACGTCCTTCATACCGATGTATCATAAAGTTGGTTCCCTGCTTTTTGACAGTTGACGTTGAAATTGATACTTTGGCAGTTGTTTACAGAGTGAATTATACCAACATGTACAAATAACAACATAAATTGTCCAATCAACTTTCGGCAGATTTTCTGCACTTCCTTTAGAAAATTCTGGCTCCATTTTCTTTCACTATTGTAAACAAAGCAAAACACAATTCGTAAAGGAACACACAGAACATAACTCCAAAACAAAGCGTAAACAATAAACATGTGTCAGTTGTCGTGTGATGTCAGTGGCTATTAGGCGTTCTGGCAAATGCTGCCAACATAAGTCCGGGATGTGTGACGTCACTCAGCCTCAAGGTCAAATGAGTGTTCAAATTGCCGTAATAAATGTTTATTTTTTTATTAAACACTGTGAGATTTATATTTGAAAGTTGAGTTGCACAAGGTGAATATCTATCAGTTAGCTTTCAAATAAACAGTTTCTGAAATCGATCGGCAATGTCTACATTTTCGGCGCGATTTCAGATCGAAAAATGCACAATTCCAGTATTTCAGTCCATTGCTAAGAAACTATCAGAAAACAGACCGGAAAAGATCCGTTGCCAAGCAACGATCAACAAAACCGTACGGGAATGCTACTTTCCCGGCCGCATAAACGTAATATGCAGACGCATAATGCATAACCAAAATGATTCGGTAATATTCAGACACAGTCATCACCAGCTTATATATCTCACTGCTTATTGGTAAAGTGAGGTCGTAGAATGTGCACAGAAAAGCCTCAAGCGTCTGCAATTAACTGATAGTTTTATAGCTTATTTTTTTCCAATTATGTCAATAACAAACACATGAAATTTTATAAGAATAGTATTTTAATTCATAGTTTTATCTCTAAACGTAAAAAATCTAGAACGTAAAAAATCTAGAGGTGTTTAAAACTGTTGCAAAATAAAATAAACACACAGCCCCTCGCCTGCAAATGTAGTAAACTGCAGACGTACTAGGATAACTACGTCTGCACTTTACTCTCGTTTTCATTGGTCCTATTATTCCTAAAAACCCGAAGCGGTCAGCTATGCCCTATGCGTCTGCAGATTACGTATATGCTTCCCGGCCTAAGCCGGGAAAGTAACATTCCCGTACAGTTTTTTTTGTATATTTTAGACAGTAAATAAATACACGCAGACAAACCAACTCACATTAAAATTGCATTTATTCGTAAGCAGTTAGATTGTAATGAAGAAATGTTATGCATTAATACAAATTCCTTAATTTATAATAATATTGATTGTGATTTCAGAATAAATAGTATGTGTACCGCGGTGTGAAAGCACATTCCCGGACTTCGATGCATCGTCGTCCGAGAATGTATTGCTTTCACACCTAAATACACAATATACTATTCCTGGCCTAGGTCGGGAAAGTAACATTCCCGTACGGTTTTTTATGTATATTTTAGACAGTAAATAAATACACGCAGACAAACCAACTCACATTAAAATTGCATTTATTAGTAAGCAGTTAGATTGTAATGAAGAAATGTTATGCATTAATACAAAGTCCTTAATTTATAATAATATTTATTGTGATTTCAGAAAAAATAGTGTGTGTACTTCGGTGTGAAAGCACATTCCCGGACGACGATGCAAATTGTTGGCCGAGGCGCTAGCCGAGGCCAACAAGCTTTCACACCTAAATACACAATATATTATTGTTTTGGGATTTAAGAATCTAGTGAAAAGGCCCAATCGGGTTGATTATTACTTTGTTTTTTCTTTGAAATAACTTCTATTTCTTTAATTGTATTAATTCTTTATTACAGTAATGATTGGAACAAGCTATGAGATTTTTTAATTGCATTGATTTATCATGCTTCCCATGTCAAGTGCGATGTTGGTTAAACATTTTTTTAATGATTTAAAAAATATTTTTTAATTGCTTGCTTGGTTTTAAAGAATAAATATGGCAAATGATATATCGTTGAAAAGAGGGCAATATACTCTATTTAATGTCACCATTTACCGACTGTTTCAGATTTTTATTTAACACTCTGAAGAGTAAATCTCGAAATCCAAGGGTTATGGAAAAATGTTGATGACGTTAAAAAACTCCACTATGCAAAAAAAATCGAGTTTTTTCGTATCCTATCAAAAAACGGAGATATCTGACCTACATACAATCCGCTTTTTCAAGATTTTCTGTCATAACTCTTAAAGTAGGCCATGCACTTAAAATTTCCTTAAACCATTTGGTAGCTTATAAAAATCGGCATAATGTTTGTAAAACCATTTTTTTTCACGGTTGATATTTAGTGAAATATTCTGGAGGACCGTGATAAAATGGACAGCCTGACATGGTAGATAGAGTTCACTGTTGAATTAGAAATGGTTATTAAGAAAAGTCTGCGCCTTTTTTTTATTGAACTGCATGGTTTATGGTTTATTGAACTGCATGGTTTTTTGCTCAATATTTCTTAAGGTTATTTCTTTTAAACTAAAGTCTGTTCGCCGATAGAGTCCCGGTGTGACGTCACAAATGTCTGAACTAAGATGCCGTAGGTTCGTTGGTGTTTTCAAATACACAGTGTCTTAGTTTTGTTTTATGTTTTATTTGATGAATGTAATTAGATTTATTTAAAGGAAATTGAATTATAAGCATATATAATACATCTATTGTAAATTTATAGTAATTTAAGTTAAATAAATAAATTATAATATTGAATTGTTTTGGTTTCAAGAAAAAAACATGATAGAGCAAATATACAAAATAAATACACTTAAATAGTTGCAGCTAAATCTTTTTTATTCATTAATAGAATTTTATCAAATAAGTATAATCTCTATAATCTTAAAATAAAAATATATACTTAATACTAAGTATGTCGAATTCTATATAAAACAAATATGGCAGTAAAATACAAATACCTAGTATAAGATAAATTTAATTTAGTTTACTACGTCAATGTCTAGTTCTTCCGAGTCATCATCGTCGCTTTTATTATTAACACTTCTAATGGGTAGCATAACTTCTTCAGTATGACCATCACGATTATATGTCTCTAAAATCAATTTATTTGTGCGATTTACAAACTTTGACCAAATTGAGCTCGACACATGATAAAACCTCATTCCACATAGCAAGAACGGCTTCGTCATTAAAACCATCTTTTCCGATGTGTTTGTCGTAATACTTCTTATAAATTCCCCAAACAAGTTCTATCGGGTTGAACTGACAGTGATATGGTGAAAGCCGCAGTACTTCATGTAATTCTCTCATTCTCTAATTAAATTGTCGACAACATAGTGTTGCTCTGCTCTATTAGCTCCAGCTATTTGGAGCAATTCTGCTTTATGCGGTATAACTGAAATCTATGTTTTTGGTCTTTAATCAGGTTTGTATTTTTTTTTCGTCCAAGATCTGGTTGCTTGTTTTTCTTCAACCCGAGAGTTGTACTTAGCATTATCTAAAACAATAATGCTTAGATTTTATAACCCCGGCAAAAGTCTCTCATTTCAAAATTTTCATGTTGTCATGGTAATCTGCTGGTGGAGAAAACTAAACTCACATCTTCAGCAAAACCATGAATAGATCCTGCATGTACAACTATAAATCTTACCTTCTGTTTCGATTTACTGGAGTCATCTTACCAAGAACGTTTTAATCCTCCTCTGCTATAGATCCAAGTTTCGTCTAAGAATACTACATCTTTGGAGTCATCAATTTTCAAATTTTCTACGTATTTGCGTAAAAACTCTAGCCGTTTTAGATAAATTTGTGGTGTCACACAGTACTTTTCTATTGTCATCTTTTTTAAAGGAAAAGCCTCATTTTTTAATCACTTTATAAAAACTGGTACGGCCAATATCAACTATTGTTCTAGATTTTAGCTCTTCTGAAGGAAATATGTTGATGATCAGACACCATATCGTAAATAATATTTTTTATTTCATATTTTACAGCATCGTGTAACTCTGTTTTGGACTTTTTACGATTCCGTTTAACCGAAGTTTGAGGTTCCACATTTTCTTTGTCGTTTTTAGCTATTTTTCTTACAATCTCTTCATTGATTTTTATAGCTTCACCAACTCGACTTTGAACAGCTTTTATTGACAATAAAGGTCCACCATTTTCATTTTCCTTTTGAAAATATTCTAACATATTCAAAACTAACTGCTGTGATTGCAGATTTGAAAATTCACCAGGATACATGTTTAGTATTTTAACAATAGAACAAGAATAAAATTGTCGTCTTAAGCATTAATAGAAAAGTGCACTATACCTGGTATACTCGACTTCCGAGGAAATCGATACGCCTCTGGAATCGCCAGCCGCATTCGATGACGACACGCGTTATGCAAATTGATTTGCTGTCAAACAATAGAAATGCCGCACGTCGGTCGTAACTGGACCACAAAGATTAAAACTTACGTTACAGGTTAGGTTAGAAACAATATTCCAATAAAGACAAGGAAGGATAGAGCTCAGGACGATATTCCTTACACTATACAACCGGGATTCTATCAGCGAACAGACTTTACTTTCTAGAATCAGCTAGTATTTTATGTGCGTAGTACACTATTAATTGCCAATTGTAATCAAAGATAGAAAAATCCCACGTATGAACCTTTTTCATATTTTGCATGTAGAATCTGTGTCAGAAGTTTATAACCGGTAATTTCGGACACCCTGTATAATAATCAGCAGCTTTTATTTATCAGCATATTAATTAATTTTTTTTTATAGTAATTCCAGGTAGCATAGTTTATTAGTAAATATTTTCATACTTAATCATAAAACTACAAAATAAGTGTACTTACGCGTTCAACAACTGCCACTTTCCTGACATTCCATAAGAATTCACCAATAGCGATGATAAGAGCTATGCAAACACCAGCAGCAAGTACTACGAAAACACCACCCACGTGGTCGAGTCCGAGTTCAGTCGCTGTCTCAGCACCGGAATGTTTTTCCTCCTACACAAAAGATCTGTCAAGCTTGTTTTGTAGAATATTAACTTATTGAGAAAGCGACCCAGCTTCCTCACTTTAATTTCTATACCGAACATTCAGTGTTGCCACACAGAATAACAAAGTAAATATCTTCCATTTAAATAGTCCAGAAACAGGAATATTAAAGTAGGTAAGTAAATCACACATTTTTTAAAAGCTTTTATTTAACTTGCAATGTTTGTTTGTATGCTTGTTTGTTGGTTTAGGTCAAATCTTACAAGCTGAATTTCGACTAGTTCTAATTAAGCTAGAGCTTTGAAATTTGGCACACGTATATAAGTCCGGTGACAATGTAACATAGTATAGCCATTATCGGTCTAAATCCAATATGGCGGACGTCCCAAGATGGCGGATTGGCTTTTTAGTCACAACCTCCCCTGATATGGATATCAAATGAAAGGGTTTGACGAGTAAAATACGATAAACAATGTGACGTCAGTCTAAATCCAATATAGCGGACGTCCCAAAATGGCGGATCTGCTCTCTAGTCACAACCCCCCTGATATGGGTTTAACGAGTAAAATACGATAAACAATGTGACGTCATTCTAAATCCAATATGGCGGACGTTCCAAGATGGCGGATCTGCTTTTTAGTCACAACCCCATTGATGTGGGTTCAAATGAAAGGGTTTGACGATTAAAATACGATAAAGTTTGTGACGTCATTCTAAATTCAATATGGCGGACGTGGGAGAGGTGGGGAAAGGGTGGGAAGAGGTGGGAAAGGGGTGGTAAGAGGTGTGGAAAAGGTGGGTAGAGGTAAGAAAGGGGTGGGAAGAGGTGGGGAAGGAGTGGGAAGAAGTGGGGAAGGGATGGGACGAGGTAGGGAAGGGGTGGGGAAACGGTGGGGAAAAGGTGGGAAGGGGTGGGAATAGGGTGGAAAGAGGTGGAGAGAGATGGGAAAGGGCAGGGAAAGAGGTGGGGAAATGCGGGGAAGGTATGGGAAGAGGTGGGAAGAGGTGGGAAAGGGGTGGGAAAAGGTGGGGAGAGGTGGGGAAGGGGTGGGAATAGGTAGGGAAGGGGTGGGAAAGGGTGGGAAGGGGTGGGAAGGGATGGGGAAAGGGTGGGAAGAGGTGGGGAAGGGATGGGGCGAGGTAGGGAAGGGGTGGGAATAGGGTTGAAAGAGGTGGGGAAGCATTGGGAATAAGGTGGAAAGAGGCGGGGAGAGATGGGAAAGGGCTGGGGTAGTGGTGGAAAGAGGTGGTAAAGAGGTGGGAAAGGGGTGGGAAGAAGTAGGAAGTAGTGTTAGAGGTGTGAGAAGACGGGAGAGGGAAGGGGTGGATGGAGGTGGCAAATGAAAGGGTTTTGTCTGTCTGTTTGTAAAATAAGTAGACTAAAAAGTAAAAAATAAAATTATATAAAAAAATATTTTTAAGAAAAAGCTTTTATTTGAAAAAACTACTAAAAAGTAAAAATAATTTTTTTTAAATTGATACACATGGAAACCAAAAGCTTTGGGGGCGGTCAATTGAGCAAAATAACTATGCAATATCGCTATATGACCGCACCCAAAGCTTTTGGTTTCCATGTGTATGAATTTAAAAAAAATTATTTTTACTTTTTGTACTTTTTTCAAATAAAAGCTTATTCTTAAAAATATTTTTTTTATATAATTTTATTAATAATCAATTGATCGAACATAGGTACCAAGTTTCGTCAGATGTAAATAAAAGTTTGTGTGTATTGTCATTTTTAAAATTTACACTTGAATATATTTATATTGAATTTGTCTACTGAATAGTCATTTTGTAATAATTTCGTGACAACAAAAATTTTATTATCTGTTTTTAATTAACTTTCATGACTATAAATACATAGCTGGAAAACAATTAAAAATTGCAAAATAGGTTATTCTTTTCAATTTTTGGGTTAACTCGAAAACTAGGAAATATTTCGTAAAAAAGATACAATGCTTTTTTTCTCCATTTTGTAACAACAAAAATTGTCATAATAATAATAAATGTCATTATTTCCTAAAAATAAGTAAATTGTAACATATACAATAAAAATATAATACAATATAAATACATTACAATATTGTATTTTATTGTAGCTCACTAGAATAGTGCTCTGCCACTTACGGTAAAATAAAAAATGTGCACAACCAATAAAAATAAGTTAAGACATTTAAAATGTACAAAAATACACAATATACATATATACGCTTATAGTAAATCTAGTGTACCAATAGATGGCGCATTAGATTGTTCTGACTTTGTTCAGTCTGGTTATACCACAATTTTCAGTGCAACAAACCATAGAACTAAAAGTCTTAGAAGAGCTGCTTGAAACCCATTTCATAGCCATTCATTTCCCAACAGTGGCAGATGCGTTTCACCTTCTCAGGCTCATCACCCAAGTAACAATTTAAATGCCAACAAGTATTTATCGGGTTTTATCACATATTTAAGAAGGTAAATAAACCGATCTGGGTTTTATTATTTCTTTTGTGCATACCAATTTATCTGCAGATAATATGTACTTAAAAAAAGGCCTTCAAGTTATCTTTGAAGCAATTTGTTAAACCTCTTTGCTCTTTAAACCTATTGGTTTTATAGCCATTTAATTGCTGTATTAGTCAAAACCACAGTAAACTCACTTTTATAGTGGATTTTAAATATTTTAAGTTTTTTGGTAGACATCTATAAATCTTTAGGTTTTATGGGAGTTTTAAAATATGGTCTTTAAGTACTCCTTATGATCAAGCAATAAAACTCATAACTTTTAAGTAGTCTTACCCTTAAAGTTGTTGTTTTTAACGATAATTGGTAAAGGTTCCTTAAAACCTAATAGTTTTTTGGTAGCTTTATTAAGCTACGTTAAAACTTTTTGGATTTTATAAATCCTTTATAAATCCTTTGGTTCCCCCACTTACGCCTTTAAACTGAGAGAGGGGGCATATAACGCATAGTAAAGGCCATTTTGTGATTGCTGATTCTAGTTTAAACAGTGCAGTGCGGCGAAACTGTTTAAAATCTACTTACTTGTAGTTTTTCACTTTTTCTTGCTCAATGAACGCTATATAATCACAGAAATAACGAGAAATTAATGATCGCACACTCAAAAACACACGAAATAAGTAATGTTTTTTAGGGTATGTTATCTAAGCTAAGTATATTTGGATTAAAAATTGTCAGAGACAAATCTTGAGGACTTTAAAGAAGAATAGTAAGGCTGGATAAAGTCTTACAGGTTTTAAAATGGAAAAGAGTGGAGCAATTGGAATTTAACAAAACCTTTTGTTTCATAAAAGTATTTCCTAAAACCACAAACTCTTAATAGGGTATTCCATTAAAATAAACGGTTTTATTAATTTTTCAGCCATGTTTTTTCTGTTAACTATGGCAGACATGTTTGAACAAAGTTGGGGCAACAGTGTTTAGTTATATTTTTCTTATTCTTACTGTTTACATTTATAGCCTGCAACTATCTAAAATGTGTTAATATGTCATATAAACCCCTAAAAAGCCCAAAATCATACTGAGTAAGCTAAAACTAGGGTTACTATTTTTTTTAAATTAATTGTAAATAATAATTAATAAGCTGACAATGAAAGGCGCGTGATTTTTTAAAAAGTTTTTGATATACTTTATCAATAAAGTGGTCTGCTTTGACAATTTTTTGATACTAGGTTGTTTATTAATATCAAATTTTAAAACGCTAGCACATGTAGATATTTCAATCGAGGCAGACATATTTTATTACTTGGCGACATTTTCTGATTTAGACAGTTTAAAAGTACCTAACAAGTTTTCGGCAAAGAATTATTAAAGACACAATTATTTATGATGTTCTGAAAGCAGGCTTAAAATTTGATTGCAAGTTTTAAGAAGATTTTATAAAAAGTTTTATGGTAGACTTGAAAAGATCTTGCAGATTTGGGTTCTAAAGTACTGTTGGTTTTATTGATAGTTTTAAAGAAGATATTTATAACCTTTATACAAGGTCTTTTTTGGTTTTATGCCGGGTTTATTGTAACTTTTAAGAGGTTATCTAGTATAAACAGTTTTAAACTTAAATTGTTACTTGGGCAGTGCCACACGGTAGAGAAAGTATGAAAATACAAACGCTTCAACCAATACTCCATATAAATTTCTTGTGAAATCTAACCACTAGGCATTAACGGTGCCATCTATACTAGATGGTAAAGATTGATCAGAAGTAAATGTTTTAGAAAGTTCGACTATTTAAAGTTATGACAGAAACTGCGAATGCAGATTACTAACTTCTGATACAATCCAAGCTCAATGCCAGATGTAAATAGTAAGTCTAGAGTACCATAGATGGCATACTAGACTGTTCTGACTTTTTTCAATCTGCTGATACTCTACAATTTTCAGTGCAACAAACTAGAGAACTGAAAGTCTTAGGAGAGTTGATTGGGTGAATTTTGAGTTTTTTCTTAGGTTATTCTCACGATTTACAAAAAAAATGATGGGTGATGGAACTAAACGGATACCTGATTCGAGTTCAACACATCGAAATACATGGGAGTTCCAGGAACAGATAAGACCACTTTTTTATTTTGTGTGCCTGTGTTTTTAAGTCCAAAATCCTTTTAAAACCACTAGTTGAATATACCTTACAACATTTGATTTAAATTTAGTTATGTCTATTATTCTGCGGAAAACTTTCAAAAATGACCATCCTGAGGTAGAACATGACTGGCAGCGGGGCAACGAACAGGAATCCTCAATACTAAAATCAGAAGTGAAGGCAGCTATATAATCACTAAAAACTGGGGTCGACAAAGTCGGCAAAGACGTAACTAATCCTCTTTAACATTTAGAGTGAACACGTGATGTTGTAACAGCCTAAATGTTACAATTATTAATTTTATTTATTTAGAGTGAAAAGTACTTAGACTACCGTAAAAATCGTGAGTTGCATAACCATCAATGCCCAAGCATTAATTTTTCATCAATTTAGTTTGATAGGCTAACAAGGTTTATACATGATAAACTAACTTAAAGTCCGATTTAATAACATTTATTAATAAAGGAAAGGTTAATCAAACGCACATCAGTAGAAAAATTGATCAAATTAATAAGTGAATAAGGTAACCTAGAAATTCTTTCCAACATTTCTTCTTCGTCTAGAATAATTAATTTGGCTAAACAAAAGATATTATAACTAGTTAAATTCGGAGTTTTGAAAGTGGTCGTTGTCATTGTCAGTTTCCTGGGAGAAAAATCACGTGGGTACGCGAAGCCGTTTTAACTTCCCATTTCCAACCTAAAAAGGAAGGAGGCAACATGTGTCTGTGTTAATTACACAATTATTATACTCTTCGCAAAAACGAAGAGTATATTGTAAAGGGTGTTTTTTTTAGAAGTTTGTTTTTTGAATGGGCGACCCTGTTTCTAGAGACAGTTAATTTAACAACTGACAGCTGATGTGTTTTGCCATTTCACCATAAATAGGCTTACGGTAGAACAACGCTTGTGAATTTTGCAAATTTATTTCGAAAATCAGGGTTCAGTTTGCGAAACTTACCGTGCGCTACGTCCATTTTACGGTCGACATAATCGTCCATCCGAGCAACTCATTCGAACAACCATTCGCACCACGCATACTCTGATTGATAATGTACATCCGCAGAGACATCGTACAGTGCGCACCCAAGAAGTTGCTGCTGCTGTGGAGCGTAATGTTGAGGAGGATCCGAATGAGTCAATTCGCCGTCGTGCACAGCAATTGGAGCTGTGTCCATCCACCTTATGGAAGATTTTGAGGAAAGATCCTGGGTTACGAGTTTACAAGATTCAGCTCGTGCACGAAGTAAAGCCGCGTGACCATCACTTGCGTCGGACGTTCGGTGAATGGGCCGTAAACAAGATTGTTCTTGATCCTCATTTTCACCAAAAAATTTTGCGTCGTAGACCTGTGAATTGGCCTCCACGGTCGTGTGATATCACGCCTTGGATTATTTTCTGTGGGGACATGTGAAGTCGCTAGTCTACGCCGATAATCCAGAGATATTGGAAGCCAACATTAGACGAGTTATTGCCGACATACAGCCCCAACGAAAAAGAGATCAAAAATTGGGCTTCCAGATTGCCCTACATTCGAGCCAGCCGCGGCACCCACATGCCCGAAATCATATTTAAGCACTAATGGCATTAAATTACATTTCCAATAAATTCAATACCATGGGCGTTAGCAAGATTTTTATGTGTTTTATTTCATTTCAAAGTTCTATTCCTCTAAAAAAAACATCGGCACACTTCTAAATCAGTAAATATCGCTCGTAGAGAAAAAAATTTTATATCGTTATGTTAGTGAACGAATTCTGAACAACTTTCAAAATGTCCGTCTGTCCGTCCGTCTGTCCGTCTGTCCGTCTGTCCGTCTGTCCGTCTGTCCGTCTGTCCGTCTGTCCGTCTGTCCGTCCGTCTATCCGTCCGTCACGTTTTTTGTAAGCACGATAACTCAAGAAAGAAAAATCCGATTGTATTGAAATTTGGAGAGTAACTTAGTGTTAGCTAGAGGAAGAACCCTATTGTTTTTCAACAAAATAGATTGGTAAATAAAAAAGTTATTAGTAATTTAAAATTTAAAAAAATATTTTTTACATTTGTTTATGGTTTGTAATAAATAGGAACCTTGCGAAATGTTATTTCCTATCACTATTTTTTTTTAATACATTTTACTAATGTGTGTTTCCTAATAATCACAATAAATTTTCTAATGGTATATATTACACTCATTAACAATTTTAGTAATAAGAAATGGTGGTGTAGCGGCAAGTGTTTCGTCTCGCAATACAACGATGGTGATCAGGCCGGCCATCACATACGCGGCGCCGGTATGGTGCAGCATTCCGGTCACTAACGGACTTCGTCCGGGAAACATCCCAAAAATTTTACCAATTCAAATTGGGCGACAGTCCGCTAACCCGAGACATCACACGAATCAGACAGCATAATGCAATACTTTTCAACCTGAAACACCCCTTACCATACCAGGCGTTGCCTATCTTTCGGCAACCTCCCTAGCCACACCTTTCCTATACCACAATTTCCCTTTCACCACCCTTTACCTTAACCACCTTTTACTTCAAACCCCTTTCTATTCCCTTTATTCGCCTCATTTTTGTCGTTTTTGTCAATTTTTGTTCTTTTGTCCCTCTTTGTTTCTCTTCCAAATCCCCTTTTGACCGATAACCCCTTATAAATCCCAACCCTTTAAAATCACAAATTCCTCTTCACCCTACCTTTCCGAAGGCGAGCAGACCACCGGATGAAGACTGTGACTTGTTCGAACGGGTTTTTTCATTCAGCTTTTCCCATATATACCAACCAAAAGCTCTAAACCTGTGCGCGTGTGTAGTGCGCGCGCTCTAAACCAACATTTTTAAACCTAGCTTTAAGTAGTTGTAAGTGTTTTTAAACTATCTTTAGTTATTTTTATTCAAATTGTTAGGCTTAAGTTTTCCACCCATTAAACAGGAGGCCTAACCAACCCATGTTAGTTATATCGTTATAGCCAAAGCCGAGCCCTTTCACCCGACCACCCATCTACCACGGCGTTGCGCGCCGTGGTGGTGTGGTCGGCTCTAAATCGGACCTCGACCGAGGCGCACTGTTGTAAACAATAATTGTTAATAAATTTGTTTTGAATTGAATTGAATTGTCTCGCAATACAAGGGTCCCGGGTTCGATCCCTCACATCGTGATTTTTTTTTTCATATATTTTTTTTTCACAACAAAGTTGGTATCACAAAATTTAGAATGTACAAAATGCGAAGAGTATCCTATAGAATGTGTAACAATTATATAAAAAGCTCAGTAAATCGGCGAAGAGTATAATGCTTCCTCCTAAGCTATGCTTAGTTTAAGAAACTGAGTCGCACTCCCTAAGTTCCTTGGGGTAAGTTACCTTCAATTTAAATAGTTTCATTTTTTGCAGGTTTGCCTCTCACACGAGTCCAAGTCTTTTGATTCTTACACAAAATAATGGAGAATATATTAATCGTTTGGAATTTCTGTGAATATGGATATGAGTGAATAACGAGGAGGCCTAAGTAAGAAGTTTCAAATTTCATTATTTTCGAACTACGCTGATGGTAGAGGCACTATTTTTCCCTTGTTTGATTCTTCAAAAAAAAAAAAAATCGAGAATATGTATTAACCTGCTACGGTCTTATAGAGATGGATAATCAGGAGATTTTTTAATTGAGGTAGGAGAGATCTAATATATTTGTTTCCTTGTTGATGACGTCCAGACTAGACTACCTGGCCGTCCTTTCAACATACACACTAAAAAGGTTCTCAAGTAAATTATCATAATCTTTTAGAATTTTAAACAACACCAGGTATAATATAATTTGTAATGTTCGTTAAATCGAAATTTAGTATATGATATTCACCAATTAAATTAAATTCCTTGTCTAAAGTGTAAGGAATGGTACCATTTCACTTTTATTTTTCATTGTCATCACATATTTAAATAGCAATAGACTTAGTGCTAAGTTAAAGTGAATTACCAACAATTGAAACTATCTTAAAAAGAGGTATTATTTTTGGTGATTTGATATAAATCTATTATATTTGGTTTATATACCATAATGGTACTGATCAAGTGAACTTTTCATATTTTAATTTAGATTAACCTGATTCAATATATCGTGTATCAATGCTTTTGAGGTTTAACCTCCCAGTAAAGTTGTCAACTTGTATAAATATGTTTTATTCTCTTCTACGATAACATTTCAGCAGATGACTTGAAAGTGAGCAGAATTTAGTATGTAAAGATCGTAGTAAGTATTGTTTTCCATAGCTTTTATAATACTCTAAGATTACTCTGAGTATATCTCTATATTTCAAGCTAAGGTGGCGCCCTGAAAAACATTCGATTTCAATATATTTATGTAAGCACTTAAAATATAAATAAATAAAAGAGATATATTACTCGTTACCAACCGTTACAGCTAATTCAAATTCAAACCACGACTTTTGCTTCCCATAACTCAGAGTTACCGTTCGCAAACCAGTGCCCTTTTGTTAAAAATCAATTTTGAAACAAAAAGGTGCTACAATGTAACAGTTCACTTTCCTTGTTTTATATCTAATAAATTATTTCCCGCTTATGCATAGATATTTTTCAATATTATATGATTAAAGTTATACAAAGTTGTATGAATTGTAGGAACATTATTTTGGGAGACCCTGTATGTTAGTATCGGCTGTGAATATTTTTATTATTCACAAAACGCAATCAACACACAAACGATTTCATTCATCCATTTTTTTGCTAATAGATAGGTAATGTAAGTGTATACCAACAATATCTTGAAATAATACATTAAGAATGACATGTTAATATAAATATAATTAATTAAATAATTAAGGAATATCCATTTGCATGAAGATCTGTTTGATGTTTCGAGTTTTTTTGGAGTAACACAGATAAAAGTTCAGATAGAAACTGTTCAAGTCAAGTGTGAGGTGGCATTTATTTGAGAGAGACCCTAACATTATTTAAAAAGGCCTATTAACAACTTTAGGTAAATATAAATTTAATATTTTTTAAAAAACTATAGAAATAACCCAATTCAGAACATGTCATTTATAAAATGTATTTATTTCAGACCTTTTTCTTTTTGATTACACCTTTTCATTTTATAACGTTCTTACGTATTCCTGCTACCTGTGTAATTTACGTTTTGTCTGATGGCTGTTGGCTTGGCATAATTTATTTAATGGTATGGAGGCAAGGTGCTTCACTTAAAGTCAGTTATTTATTTTTGGTTGTAATAAATAAACAACATGGTCCACGAAGTTAGTAAGGGTTTCCAATGTTAGCATTTTTCTGTTCCTGCCATTTGATCCTGGAGTATACAGTAAAGGTACCAGGTGTGTATTACCAAAGAAAGTGCAATCTGCATTCAAGTGAGTACCTCTTCCTTTTTCTTTTATCTGTAAACCTTCTGGACAGCTATAAATCCGGAAAAGAAGCGGATTCAGGAACACGTGTTTTGTTGCTAATTATTATCATAAACATTTTAAACAACTTGTACTTACATATATTTTTTCGTGTAAACTCGAGGAAATAGCTGTTTGGTTGAGTAACCATTAAAAATCTTTTATAACATTATAATTTTTGACATATTTAATGACTGTAAAATACAATTTGAAATAATCGTATTTTAATAAAAATGCGTATATATTGAGTGGTGCACTTGTATACTTGCTGGACTTTAAATGAATCATATTTGTGTCATTTAAACTATTTTTTTTGCCATATTATAACTTTAATAATTAGATCCATTGTTACTAATAAATATTTATCGCAAATTCAATGTTTAATTGCTACGAATTTTATACTAAGATAGGTTTAATATATATATTTGTTAAGAATTTAAACTGCTTAATTTATTTTGTGTTGTTTTGTACGTTCCTAAATTTCCTTTGCCAATTTCATATTGGTTGGCGCCCGCTACTTACTTGACTCAAATCAGACATCCACTACCTAGCTCCCGACACTTATAGCTGCCGATCGCTTTGTGTGGATTAACGTCACATTGACGCGACGTGTGTTGGAGGATTGGCGCGATGGAGTAGCTATAGGCGAAACCAAGATTTCTAACTCAAGGTTTGCATATGATACCACATTAGTTGCAGTAAGCGAAGTGAGCTCATCTGTTGGGCAGGCTTCAAACAGTAAGCTTTGATTGGTCTAAGTGTAAATTACAATAAAACGAAAATTATGACGTAAATGATAACCACCCACAAACATTAAGGATAGCTGATTGCGAGGTGGTAAACAATATGGTACACTTTGGAGTCCTTGTGAACAATACTGACGACTGCGAATATGAGATTAGGTGAAGAATTCAGATGGCAACATCGGCAATCTTCATTCATTAATAGTACGAACATATTTTTGTTAGTGGGCCCGTTCTATTTTTATTTAGAATGACTATCCTGTATGTTGTGTTAATCTAGTGATGTAATGTTTATCGATTGTTTAAATAATAGAGCCAGCTAACAAAAATTTGGCGTGACGGAAATATCACGTGGCGTACGTAGTTTTCTCCATATTTCTTTATGCCTCTGAGACACGGACCATTAGAGAGGCAGACAGACGGCGTATTCATGCTTTCGAGATGTAGGTCTGGAGACGTTTGTTATAAATTCCCTAAACGGCGCATGGCACTAATACCTTCTTCAAGAAACGCGCCCCCAAAACTCTGCAGCATCGTATTCTCTCGAATCCATTTTTTTTGCCACACCAACCGGAGAGAGAACAATGTAGAACGGTTGAAACTTAAGGGAAAACCAAATGGCAAGGGGCGAAGAGGACGCCTTCCAAAACGTTGGGTTAATGTCATGAAAAAGAGCTTCAATGAGGCTGTGCGCCTAACAGGCAATCGCGACAGATGATGTGATGCGCCTAACGTACTATACAGCAAGCGGAGGCCAACTAGAATAATTTTCATCAATCACAAAACGTCTATCAAGACGTTATGAAGAAGAAGAGAAAAAAGAATATATTTCTGTACATTATTGCACTATTTTAACGTATAGTAACCACTACATAAAGTTATAATTAATACAAGAAGCACTTACATTGTGTGAAAAGTGTTCAGATTGAGATAGATAAGAATTTGGTTGCATATCTGGCAACACTGTGAACACACACCACATATATTAGATAACTTCCAAATCCAAAGTTATCATCCATTCAAATAGGGAAAATGGAGGGAAAAACTGATAAAGTTTTGAAACTTGCAAAGATGTTCATTAAGGTTTACTATTAAACATACTAAAAGTACTAAACTCAATCTGTGGCGCTCGAGTCGCCATATTGAAAATATGACGATATGATTCAGTTTTTTGCTTATATCTCTCTAACCATGGTTAAAAAATAACAAACTCTCTTTAAATATAGATAACACAAAATAAAAAAGATAAACCCTCTAGTAGTAATATTCAAACAAGTGTCACATATTTTAGGAGATAGAAGAAGAAGAAGTTAGAAGATAGAAGAAGTTTAGATTTTGCACTAACACACTCACGGTTAATTTATATGCTGCCCGTTTGGGGCGCCACAACCAAAACAAATCTAGGTTTCTTACAAGTTATACAAAATGGAGCAATTCGACGTCTTTATGGTTTTACAATCTCAGATTCAATAAAATCTATTTATAATAAATGTAACTGTCTTAATCTAAGTCAGTTGTTAAAATTTGAATCCATAATAACAGTTTACAAAATAATACATTGTAAACTAGAATCTAATTTAACACTAACACAAAATCTTAGCATTTATTTCCACAACACACGCCAAAGAAATAACTTCGTTCTGCAGCCATTCAATACTTTATAATGCAAAAACTGTTTCTTGTATTACGCATTAAATCTATTTAATACATTGTCAAGACAAGCAGAGTCATATACTACCTTACCATCCCCTAAAAAGTATGTGATAAAATTTACCTAGATGCATAAAATGGTTAAATTAAATTATTCTGTTATTGAACAAATTAGAATAAAATAATCTTTCAATATTTTTATATTACTTATATCTTTAGTACAGTTGGTAGATTCTTAGTCTGAATAAGTGCGGGAGTTTTGAAACTTTGATAATTTGTAGATATCGATGCCCTGAATCAAATAAGAAAAAATGCAAAATGTGATCTCAACCGCCAGCGTCGCCATATTGAAAAAATGGCGCACAAGAACAGTCTCTTTTAAATATCTCGCTTCCGGTGCCTCATACGGCAAAAAATGTTCTTATGAAGATAATAGAGCATTAAATTTTCTACAAAATATCTCCTATACATTTTTTCGTCAAACTGAATAGTTTCGGTGCAGCAGCCGATCGAAGTCAAGCATTCTTGACAAAATTATGATTTTTTGTAATTTCTCAACTTAGTGCGACTTTTATGAAGGAGTGTTTTTGTGTTGAGACAAAATTTGTTTTCATACCTGAAAATCCTAAAATATAGTTGATTGATGTTCAATATTCGTTTCCACACCACCTTGAGGTAGAGTATATGGCCCATTTTTTTACGTGGTTGTCCCCTGTAGGCCTAATCCACGACTAGCCTGCTTCTTGAGGCGTTTTAGGTGCTTGATCTCGAAGGTTCAGGTTCGTCGTAGTCTTCAACAATACTTTCTTCGGAAATTGCTTCCGTTGCGCTTTTCACTGATTCTAGGTGTTGATTGTTCTCCCTACCTGCGAGAAATGTTTCGACTGGAGAGTCGACTTCTTCGTCGTCCTGAAGCTCTTCGACTGTTGCTGGTGCATTATCGCAGCTTTGTCAGTTACAAAGTTTGCAATTTATAGAATAGTTTAACCCTGCCTTTCTACAACCACATGCTGCACTGAACTCTTTCTTGTATTTACGGGAAAGAAATTTAAGTAGCTTTTCAGAGGCAGGATCTTTCAGCATTGTTACTGGTATAAGCCCAGCTCTGCTCTGTTTCCAGACCCATTCTTCAACATTTGGTTTGGTTTAGTTTCAACATTTTGGTTTCCTCCCCCCATTCTTCAAACCCCCTGCCACTTCGGGATTTGATAATATGTCTTGAATGAATGCTATAGGGGACAACCACGTAAAAAAACCCACCATATGCTCTATCTCAAGGTGGTGTGGAAACGAGTATTGAACATTGAATTATGCATAGTAGACAAGTAAAATCAACTCTATTTGAGGATTTTCAGGTATGAAAACAAATTTTGTCTCAACACAAAAATACTCCTTCATAAAAGTCGCACTAAATTGAGAAATTACAAAAAAATCATAATTTTGTCAAGAATTTCGATCAGCTGCTGCACCGAAACTTTTCAGTGTAACGAAAAAATGTATAGGACATATTTTGTAGAAAATTCAATGGTCTTTTATTTTCATGAGAACATTTTTTGCCGCATGAGGCATTAAAAGAAACTGGTTTTGTGCGCCATTTTTTCAATATGACGGCGCCGGCGGCTGAGATCTCATTTTGCATTTTTTCTTACGTCATTCAGATTCCCAAAGTTTCAAAACTCCCGCACTTATTCGGACTAAACCCCATGATTTATGCTCTCACCGCCGTGTGATGCCACAAATAATGAATTATAAAAAATACTTATATCTTTTTTCGATTTTTCTCCTATGTTCAGTTTCCTAATTAATTCATATTATTTATATAATCTTCTATTGTGTGATATGTATATTATAATATAAGCCGTTGTACGAACGATATTTACAATTTTTGAAATGTATCGATGAAATGCAATATTCTCTTTTATTACTTTCGTATTTTCAGAGTATAGTAACATATACAAAAAAAATGCATATAACATTATAACACAACTGTGCTCGCCACATAACACCTTTAACCTACTACGCTATCGTGACGGTAAAATATGAACGTTTTGATTTATGATTTTGAGTGTTTTACAATTTGTTTAAATTGGTTAGAATTCTAACAAGCTCTGTGTCTTAAAAGTTTATATTCCTGGAGGTCTATAAGAATTAATTAGTATTAGATACTGAGACGGGTGATTAATAATATCGATCCGCCGCAATTAGATTTTAATGCATATCAAAGTTCAAGAATGATTAATTTTTCAGTGGGGATTGCCAAACAAAGTGCTTTTAATTCAGATATTATTTCTAGAATAATGGGAATTTTATTAACGTTTTATGTTTGTATTCCCTTCAGGCAATGCAGCAGAGTAACTTTTTGGTGGCGTATGCATATTTTACGTTTTAAACGTTAAGGTTGTCAAAAGAAATGGGACTGATACGGAAATATTTTCTATTATTGTTCATAATTTTTTTCTAAATACAACATTAGGGAACGCACATAAATTTTAATTTGTTCAGTATTGATGAAATTAGATTTTCACTGTGTCATAATAACAGTTTTGATTATTAATCTCATGGAAATTTGTTGTATTTGGCGTAAAATTGAATTTGAAATAGTGCAATTTTTACATACGCGGTAATACTAGTTTGACGTCATGACACACAGTCAGACCATTGATTTTTCTCAGCGGCGGGCGTAATAAAATTAGTGTTTTCAGTATTTGTTCATTCGTAAATTTGTCCTAGCTTTTGATTTAAGATGGATAAATTTATAATTTAATATTCTAAATATTAGTTAGTTATAAATGTGAATCGACGTCACTGCATATCAACTGTGTCTATTCTGACGTCGAACTCATTTAATCGTGTATGTAACATTGTACTGTTTCAAATTCAATTTCATGTCAAATGCAATAGACCAAGATCCCGTGAACGCCAGACCTACGTTATTTTATAAAATCTGAAAATTTTTCTACGGATGTACACTACTACAGGTAAGAAGAATTGGCCACTATGAACAGTCGGTCGCGGTAGCTTTGACAGGTAACAGGTAGCAAAGATGTATAGAATTGCTGCTCAAAATCGTCATACTTTAAAGCGTAATTTTTTTATATTGTTTACGAGATGCTATAATAATTCACGTCCTCCACTGCCAGACCCCTTTAAAGTATAAAAAAATGTAACTGTACTTACGTTATTTTATAAAATCTGAATTTTGTATATGTTACTTCGGCAACTATTTTAAGGTGTTTCCCAAGCAGCCAGACAGTTTCGAAGGTTCCAACCCCCTACCAGATATAGATGAAAGTCAGCTGTATAGTCCACGCAAATTAGACTTTTTAGGAGAAAAAATTTATATACAAATTATATTTGGGCTATGTATAGTTCATAGGAATAGAATTAAGGATCCGAAGAGTTCTCACCTTATCCGTTGATGGAAACACCTTTTTGGGGTGAAGAACCACGGGACTTAGTTACGGTTATTCTCATTTTTCTTCGAATCCGTCATTCCCACGAAGAACAGGTATAGAAACAAAAATATTCTTCATTAAATTCTTCATAAAAAAAGTTCTATAGTCGATTTGCGTACTCCCCACTGTTTTTTCGCTATCGACTTCAGAGTAGGGAGTAGTTTGGAGCGCTCGGCGAAAAATCGGTGGTACGCGATTTTTCACAGCGAATATCCCCGAAACGGCTGCTGTGACGTCAAAAATGGTTATAATGGTTATAAGTATACGGGCTCTGATTATAAATAAACAATTTGTCCATCAGACATTTTATTATCAAACTATTTTTTATTATTAGGTTCATAGTAAACGAAAAAATTTTAATGAAATATAGAAATTTGGTTCATAATTACTTTTAAATATATTTTAAAAAACCACGTTTATAAACGGAAATTAATTTGCTATTGATTTATTAAATTTATTTTTTAACAATTTATTAACTGTAAAATTATGGTAATAACCATAGGAGGAGGGTCAATTTGGGCGGTTTCTGCCCCAAATTATTTTTGGACGAAAAAAAATCAGAAAACATTTTTTTTAATGTCTGCTAACAATAATAAGTCGATTTTACCCTAAACGGACGATCCCCCCCTCAATCCTGAACATGCCATCACCTGCTAACAGCGTTCTTGTGGAGATATATCGCTTTCAAACTTATATTTGCTTGATAAAATACCACACTACCACACTAATTCCCTTTTAACTGTATCCGCTTTCATTTATCATTTTTTCCCTTTTTACAAATGGGGGGTGGAGAGGGTGGTTTTACTATTTATTCGTTTGCGGGAAATATAACAAAATATCTAAGCTTGCTCACCAGTCTTGACCAGGGTATCCTGGGATTTTTGGGGTCGCTGATTTCGAACCCGAAGTTCGTTAACCAGTATCACATCAAGTTTATAAGGTCATTTGAAGGTAAAATTGAAAAAAAAAAGGTGACAAAAAATCCAGAAAAATAGATAAATACGTTTTTGGCGTCTCTGAAGTGATGGCGTATTCAGGATTGAGGGGGAACTGGGGGAATGGCGGGTCGTCCGTTTAGGGTAAAATCGACTTATTATTGTTAGTAGACATTAAAAAAAACGTTTTCTGATTTTTTCATCTAAAAATAATTTGGGGCAAAAACCGTCCAAATCGACCCTCTTCCTTTATTTTTAATTTATAAATAATTTCTAAAACTATGTCTGGTAGGGGGTTGGAACCTTCGCAACTGTCTGGCTGCTTGGAAAACACCTTAAAATAGTTGCCGAAGTAACATATGAAATTCAGATTTTATAAAACAACGTAAGTACAATTACATTTTTTTATACTTTAGAGGGGTCTGGCGGGAGGTTGCCACCATAGAAAGTGTCTGGCAGTGGAGGACGTGAATTATTATAGCATCTCGTAAACAATATAAAAAAATTACGCTTTAAAGTATGACGATTTTGAGCAGCAATTCTTTACACCTTTGCTACCTGTTACCTGTCAAAGCCACCGCGACCGACTGTTCATAGTAGCCAATTCTTCTTACCTGTAGTAGTGTACTTCTGTAGAAAAATTTTCAGATTTTATAAAATAACGTAGGTCTGGCGTTCACGGGATCTTGCTCTACAACATATTTCAATGAAATTAATACACAAGTCTACAAAAAAAAAGGTCTTGTCCTAAGGTTCTCATTTAACTTTTTTGAAATATCTTGACACGCTGAAGCCAATTTTTGGAAAAGAATTTTTTCTACCTCGCCAGTTGACGCGCTGAAGCCGATTTTGTACAAAAAAAATTCTATCGTGTCATTTTCCCTCTACCACCTTCTTGCCCTACCCAAAAAGGCAAAAATAAAGTATTGCTTGTCCTAAGGTTCTAATCTAACTTTTCTGAAGTATTTTGACGAGCTGAAACCAATTTTGGACAAAAAAAAAATTCTGTCTTGTTTCTTTCTACCATCACTTTTATCCCCCTGCAGTTAGCCATTCGGAGGCTTCCTCGGGGTATCCTGTGATTTTATTGATGGTTGTTGGTTGCTAAGCGCTCATGCATAGCACTGAGATGTTTTAACCAGAAGTTCTGTACCCTATCCGGTCCAGGTTATTTATTATTATTATTATTATTATTATTATTATTATTATTTTAAGCCAGTCGCCCTTCTCTCTGTCTTCGATGCTAGAGAGGGTACGCTGGTAATAACAGAGACCACTCCCTACGCTGTAGAGTGAGTGATCACTCGCGAATCGTGTGCTCTGAGCAGGAGTAATGAACCAAGGATAACGGCCTTCTGCATTGTTCCGGCTAAGCTTTCCGTCGAGCTTCGGCATGCCGGAATCGCCTTCAATTCCGAAAGCAGTGTGTGCCTCACCCCATCGAGGGATCCTATAATCAATGCCGCTACCTTAACAGTGTAATCTGGATGGAATCTGCGGAGTTCGAAGAGAAGATCTCGATATTTAGTCCGTTTTTCCTCCTCTTTCAAAACAATGTTTGTTTCCGCTGGAGCGGAGAACTCAATAACAAACATTGTCCTGATTTTGTGGTCGAGGAGGACCATATCAGGTTTACTGGCCTGTATATACCTGATGGTGGTGAAGAGTAGTTCCAATAAATTAGTCACTGCTTGTTCCTCACTACGGACTCAATATCCCCCGGAGCATAAGGCAGCACTGGTCTCTCATCTATCCCATACGTATGCCGTAGATGACAGTACAGCACTCGTAATGCTCATCATGTCTGGATATGGATATTGACCGAGACAGCGTATGCCGGAGAAGCCGACAATAGGTGCATGAGTGTCTCCGGAGCCCTTAGGCAGGATCTGCAGTTTACATCAGAGACCTCCATATACAAGACATGACTTCGAAAGAAGTGTGTAATAAAGACACCATCTTGGCAAGCCATGATGAGCCCTCGGTCTCAGTCTTCAGCTCAGCCAACCTTAGGAAAGCAAAGGTCAGCTTTTCAGATAAGCCTCTGTCTTCAAAGTTCTTGTAGAAGACTCCATGCAAGGGCTTATACTTGTGCAGCTGCAGAAATTGGTCTTGCACAGCTGCTTTTGTGTGGGCTTTTAGCTGAGCGGGTTTCAACTCGGTAACAGACCTTGGGTTTACCCGCCCACTGTCGAAGTCGACAACAAGTTCATCAGCTTAGAAGACCAGATCTGCCGGAGGAGATGCTGATACTTGCCACGGACAGCGTTTTTCACTATTGACACTTCTTGGATGACGCGTTGCTCAACACACAAGTACGTATACGACTCCCCGGCATCTAGGTGGTGAAAGATGCTTCCATCTACAAGCTGCGCATCCTCTCCGTAGTCACCGCATCGTCCTCTCTTGAGGTGAACCAGTGCACATTTGTCCAAGCCGAACTCCATACCAACAGTCTGAGTGTACTCATGTACCACCCTGAGAGATTGGCACAAATCCCTCTCGCCAGAGGCATAAAGTTTAGGGTCATCTATGTAAAATATATAGGTGACCTTATGCCTCCTATCTCCGGGGTACGGTAATTGTAGTCACGGGTTGTGCGAAGTTCAACCGATAATTGCAGTAGCGAGAAGCAAAATAGAAGGGGGCTGAGAAAGTCTCCCTGAAACACACCCCTCTTAAACATAAGCGGCTCTGTTTGGACCCTAATATTACCAGATGTATGTGTGTAAAGCGAGTCCTCCAGAGCGGCATGAGTTGTTCTGTGCATCTTACTACGGGACCGGGCACCGCAACACATTGAAGCAAGGGAACAATTAGTTCGTGAAATATCATGTCAATGCCTTGCTCGTATATCCGTTCATAAACCGGACCTCTTGCTTAGAGTACCCGCATGTACAAAATACGTGTGAATATCTTGCAATATGCGTTTAAACAGGTTATCGGTGTGTAGTTCCCTGGATCTGCCTGGGTTCGCGAATCGTGTGCTCTAAGCAGGCGTAACGAACCAAGAATAACGGCCTTCTGCATTGTTCCGGCTAAGATTTCTGCCGAGCTTCGGCATGCCGGAATCACCTTCAATTCCGAAAGCAGTGTGTGCCTCACCCCATCGAGGGATCCTATAATCAATGCCGCTACCTTAACAGTGTAATCTGAATGGAATCTGCGGAGTTCGAAGAGAAGATCTCGATATTTAGTTCGTTTTTCCTCCTCTTTCAAAACAATGTTTGTTTCCGCTGGAGCGGAGAACTCAATAACAAACGTTGTCCTGATTTTGTTGTCGAGGAGGACCATATCAGGTTTACTGGCCTGTATTTACCTGATGGTGGGCAAGAGTAGTTCCAATAAATTAGTCACTGCTTGTTCCCCACCACGGACTCAATATCCCCCGGAGCATAAGGCAGCACTGGTCTCTCATCGATCCCATACGTATGCCGTAGATGATAGTACAGCACTCGTAATGCTCATCATGTCAGGATATGGATATTGACCGAGATAGCGTAGTGATAGATATTGTAGTCACGGGTTGTGCGAAGTTCAACCGATAATTGCAGTAGCGAGAAGCAAAATAGAAGGGGGCTGAGAAAGTCTCCCTGAAACACACCCCTCTTAAACATAAGCGGCTCTGTTTGGACCCTGACATTACCAGATGTATGTGTGTAAAGCGAGTCCTCCAGAGCGGCATGAGTTGTTCTGTGCATCTTACTACGGGACCGGGCACCGCAACACATTGAAGCAAGGGAACAATTAGTTCGTGAAATATCATGTCAATGCCTTGCTCGTATATCCGCTCATAAACCGAACCTCTTGCTTAGAGTACCCGCATGTACAAAATACGTGTGAATATCTTGCGATATGCGTTTAAACAGGTTATCGGTGTGTAGTTCCCTGGATCTGCCAATACTCCGTTCTTAGGGAGCAACATGGTTTGCCTCTCAACAATCCAGGAAGGGATTTGCTGATCTTCATTTAGCCACCAGGTGAAGAGTCTGGCTAAATGGCGGTGGGTGCTCGGAAGTTTTTTCCACCAAAAGTTAAACGTTGTTAATAATATTGTTATTATTTATTTACTTTTAGCCAGCATAGCCTTTAAAATTCTTATAGGCGAGCTCCAATTTTAGAGTGGCCCGTGCAGGAAGCATGACAACACAATAAATATATAATTAAAATAATTAATTAAAAAATAGACTCTTACAAAGTTTCCAATGCAATGAGATTGAATAATCTAATTAAGTCAGTGTGCATTATTGTGGAACATCCCTTACCTACATTTACAGAATTATGTCTGTCTGATCTGGAGCATTTATTACTGTTGATTGCTGTGGCTTGCTATTCAATAATCCAGACCACTTTCTTAACCACAACTATTACGTTAACCGAATTACCTGAACATAGATTGTTTGCCAAACAGCTGTACCTATTAACATTGCAATTTACGAAAATCTGGAATTAGCTAAGAGTGGAAACTGTATGCGAATCTGATAATGTGTGATCTCATATAGAATACGAGTTATGCAAATATATAACTTTATTTACTTAAGGATTAATAATAAATAATAATTAAACATGTGTAAATAGGGTTTACTACTTTATCTCATAGATTAAGATAGACTTTATGAATTGTGTTGAAGAATTCACCTATTTGCCATGAAACAATTACATTTGTGAATTAGAATAATCAATATGGGTTCTTTTTCCAGTAATAATTTGTAAAAGAAACGGCAAAAAACATAAACTAACTCAAATATAAATATACAAGGAATTATGTGATGTTTATAAAATAGTCATATACAACAGGTGACGAAAATTGAATAATTTTGCAAAAAAATAACATTTATTATTGAGAGTTAAATGCTATAAAAATACTATATGAATTCTTTGTCTGGTGAAAGGTATCGCATAAAAAAAATGTGAGTATTACAAATTTCTATACCAATTCTTAAGAATGGGCATATGGCTACATTGCAGCAGTATGGCTATAGATATGAGCAGCTTAAATAATAAACATTCAGTTGATCTAGTACTGAAATCAATACTGTATATAATTGTCAAAACTTATTGCAATTAAAAAAATGCAGTTGTTTGTTTAAAAAAGAGGCCACAATTGCATACCGCAGAAGTTCGGATTGAAATAATATTTTGTAAATAGAATCGTATATCTTGAAATTAAAATAAAGGCCATGGCAGGTTAAGATAAGTGTCCGTGGCTTTGCAACCTTTTTGCGTGTAGTTCCTTCCAGGGATGTATCTTTGCGAAAGATACTACCACAAAAAGTTTTGACCTCAAAAACTTAATAATATCTGGGAAATTTTTTTTTATCGAAAATCCGAGAAAAATTTTCATTTCTTAATCAAGTGAACCAATTTGTTTGTATTTCACATATATTGTAAATATACTCAAGACAATTTATTATCGATATTTTCATGAAAACTTTTCATGAAGAAAACAAAAATTGATGCTTTTGAATTTTTTGATGATACGTACTTACACGTTAGCGACCACCTCTATTTTTTTACTAATTATACACCATACAATAAGCTATAACATATATTTTTTACAAAACTCTATCGAGCCAAATTGGCAAAGATAATGTTATGTGCTTACAACCCCCCTTAGTAAACACCCTGTATCGTGGGTTCGGAAATTATAACACCAGGGTAACACTAAACAATAATGTATTTACTTACGTACTAATTACAACAAATAAAGAAAAAGAGTATAAATTGGTTAGAAACTCGATATATTAATAAGTATATAAATGAACAACAACTGCTTGGATTATACGTATTGAAATTTTTTTGGAGCAGCCTATGTATTTTTTTGAAATAACGAGATGCATTTTTCATAATCACAATACATACATTTTCTACAAAGATCCATCGAAATGGTAATACATAAAATAATAAGAATACATAATAAAAAAACATGTTATGTTAATGATATATGATAATATTATCTTGTCTTCATCACTGTCCTCATTTATTGTAACAGTGATTATTCTGCGAATAATTCAGACAGTTTTATTGATGATTTCGGAATATCGTCGACCTTGCATATGATAAATCCATCTCTAAGTAACAGAAAACTAATTTATTTTTTTAACTTAAACATGAATTTATCATATGCAAGGTTTCTCGACGATATTCCGAAACCATCAGTAAAACTGTTCGCAGAAGATATTAGTGATACAATAAATGAGGACAGTGATGAAGACAACTAATATTATCATATATCATTAGCATACCATGTTTTTTTATTATTATCCTTATCATTAAACACATAATTTTTTTATGTATTACCGTTTCGATGGAGCTTTGTAGAAAATATATGTATTGTGAAAAATACATCTCGTTATTTCAAAAAAATACGTAGGCTGCTCCAAAAAAATTTCAATACGTCTAATCCAAGCAGTTGTTGTTCATTTATATCTTTAATATATCGAAGTTCTAACCAATTTATACTCTTTTTCTTTATTTGTTGTAATTAGTGCGTACGTAAATACATTATTGTTTAGTGTTACCCTGGTGTTATACTTTCCGAACCCACGATACAGGGTGTTTACTACACGTAACATTATCTTTGCCAATTTGACTACGTTACCCCTTCGATAGAGTTTTGCAAAAAATATATGTTATAGCTTATTGTATGGTGTATAATTAGTAAAAAAAATAGAGGTGGTCGCTAACGGGTAAGTACGTATATAAATTTTTCGAAAAATTCAAAAGCATCAATTTTTGTTTTCTTCATGAAAAGATTTCATGAAAATATCAGTAATAAATTGTCTTGAGTATATTTACAATATATGTGAAATACAAACAAATTGGTTCACTTGATTAAGAAAAAATTTTTTTTTTGGATTTTCAAAAAAAAAAAAATTCCAGACATTATGAAGTTTTTGAGGTCAAAACTTTTTGTGGTAGTATCTTACGCAAAGATACATCACTAAAAGGAACCACACGCAAAAAGGTTACAAAGGCACGGACACTTATCTTAACCTGCCATGGCCTTTGAAAAAAAAAGTTGATTCATAAGATATACAGGACTTTCAAAAATGGTCACAGGATACGTGATTTCTTAGTTTCTTTTATGTTAGAATTTCAGGTTTACCATGATATAGATTTTTCACACTAGAGATATTTTAATTCGTATGCAGCTAAGTTCCAGTGTTAAGTTATCTTTGCTGATGCTGTATTGCGGAAATTGTAAGGTTTCGAACACATATGCTCTTTTTACTCAAAATTGCATCCTTTGTATAACTACGGAAGTATCGCAAGGACGAAGGCATGATGAAGGCATGAAACTTAAGTATTTAAAATATATGGAATTTTTTAACTTACTTTACATTGCCCTCCTCCATTCATTTCTTTCCACCATTTGTCTTTGAGTTTAAGCAACACACCCATTTCTTGTAGTTTTAGTATTTCCTCGTTTATAGATTTTCTATAGCGTGCATCTGAAAATAAATAAACAATTCACTCATTAACTTCTATTTTAGAATTATTTTTCTTTTCAATATTTAAGTAAGTCAATTGTTGTACTAACAATTTGAAAATATAGTTACATTTTTCTTGTATTGCTATGAGAAAATATTAGCAAAAATAATCCTCTGGAATGCTTTGTATAAATATATTTATTAATCTCAATACCCGAGTAGATATATTTCTAGGTACAGACAATGTAAACACTCGAGAGCTGAAAAATTTCTCTTCTATTCACGATATTTTTTCAACCTTATCTATGAAAAACTGATACCATATTTAGTCGGGGAGCCCTCCCTAGCTGTACGTGCACCCCCCGTCCGATCCTTGGGGACAATGTTTTTCATAAAGATTAAAGCCTAAAGAACAATTTAAGACATGTCCTAAAAAAAAACTGGCTATACTTTCAAAATGGCGGCCATATGTAAAAAAAAACTGTTTCCAATGTTGTTTTTGTCATTTAACACAAAAACTGAAAAAAGATGGATAAAAACTTTTTCACAAAAAAACAACATGCATAAAATTTTCTACAATTTTGGTCCTATACAATATTATGATAGGAATTACCATTTTCCAGATAAATGGGTCCAAAATTAAGAAAACATGGAAATTCATATATCGGTAAATCACTTAGAGAAAATAACTGTGACAATTATTGTAAGGCGTATAATATAACTTTATATTATTAACATAACAAAAAATAAAATAAACTGAACAAAATTAATAATAAAAATATAATAATTTGCAGACATTTATCTCGATAACGGTATCAATGGTATCTGGATCCAAATATTGTATAGGAACAAAATTGTAGAAAATTTTATACACTTTGTTTTTTGTGCAGAAAGTTTTTCTCCATCTTTTTTAGTTTTTGTGTTAAATGACAAAAACAATATTTGCATTTTTTTTTTAAACAGACGCCATTTTGAAAGTACAGCCAGTTTTTTTTAGGACATGTCTTAAATTGTTCCTTAGGCTTTAATCTTTATGAAAAACATTGTCCCCAAGGATCGGGGGGGTGCACTGATAGTTGGGGTGGGCTCCCGTAGTATTACGTTTTATATTGAATTTTATATTTTATTTTAAGAGCTGAATCGTTTATCTGGAAAATGGTAACTCCTATCCAAATATTGTAGAAAACTTTATGCGCTTTGTTTTTTGTGAAGAAAGTTTTTCTCCATCTTTTTTAGTTTCTGTGTTAAAATATTTTTTTAACGGACGCTATTTTGAAAGTGCAGCCATTTTAGGAGCCATTTTTTAGGACATGTCTTAAATTGTTCCTTGGGCTTTAATCTTTATGAAAAATATTATCCCCAAGGATCGGGGGGGGGGGGGTGCGCACTTAGGGTGGGCTTCCATAGTAATTGTTCTAATAACAATGATGATTATAATTGACGTTATATTCATTTAATAGTCTAGTATTCTGAAGTGTGATCTTTTATTAAAACCATATTACCTGATATTTGATATTCGAGTACTTCTATCGCCTGTCTAAGAATAACAAAGGCAATGCATACAACGCCTGCAGCAGCCATGGAAGTACTATTTTGCCCGTGTTTACTACACTTAGTGGTGGAGTGAGGCACTGCTAGCAGAGTACAGGCTGAAAACAAACGGATACCAGACCATTCCAATAATAGGATAACATACCCAGATATGTCAAGAAATAGAAAGAAATCGACTACTAAACATGTACTCAGATAGAATCAGCACAAGCCACATTATCACAAGAACGTTCAGGGGAGAGGAGGGAATGAGTCAACTACGAAGACATTTAAATTATACCATATGGTATACTGACGGACCAAAAACGTCAAGAAATACTGGAGCAGGGGGTCTGTTCTCGAATCTCTATTTGTAAAAGTCGCATATGACTTTGGGAAAATGTCTGAAACTTGCACGATTCTAAAAAATATGCATTCTCGAATGTTTCTCGGCAATTTTTCCTATCGTGGGTTTTTTGAAAAATATGTTCGATTTGTCACAGGCAAATCCTGTCAATGACAAGAAGATTGATGTCCTCGCCTACGATTACTACGAAATCGTAATTTGAAGTACGGCTAATACCGATGTTTGGCTCTTATGTTGTTCTGGTTCAAGTATTTCAGAAGAATTTTTATGAATTTATACTTTTTATTCCTGTTGGTTAAAAACTTTTCTTGAGTTATCACCATGTCACTGAACGTGTAATATCTACAACGTTGTTTTCTCGCTCTTCGTAGTCATTCGGAAGATTTTATTTTCTTTTTGTTCAGTTCTTGATCGATTTCTATGACGCAGAAAAAACAGCAACGTAAATTCACTGTTCACTCCAAAAAAACAAATTGTGATAGTACAATTAATGTAAAGCATTTCAACTTTACTGTACAGTCGCCCGCTGACATGTCGATTTTTGCGGCGCGCTGTAGTGCAAGCTATTGTTCGAAAATAAAAATTGTAGCAAAAGCTTGGCTGTATGTTTTTTCCTGCTCTACAATTTTCATATATAACAATTTTTTGTAGGAATTACCAATATGGAGAAAAATGCGAAAAACCACGAGCCGCGCCTCATTTCAAACTTTCTTTCACAATAAACAAAAAGCTATCAGCCCTATGAAAAAAATGTATGGCACATAAAACATGGAAAATTTTGCGTCCATTAAAACGTCCTATTTATTTTTTATATAACCTCAACAGAAGCCGAGATATTTGACAAACCATTTCTTAACCATTTTTTCAAGATGGCGGTAAACCCTTGCGCACAATGTGCCGACAATTCACTAATATACTTGCCAATGATCCTCTCAATCAAGCGCCCAAAAGCTCGCTGACATCGGATGCCTGTCGACCTCAAAACGACATACTGACTGGAGTAAAGTATATCAAAAAGAAATAAATATAAAGGATGACTGAAAATTTTTTCTTTGAAACTTTCTTTCTAGGATTGGCAATATTCTGCATGATGGAAAAATTTGACCAGAAATGAGCTAATATTGTATGCATATTATAATACAACGTGCATTTTAGTGTTACCAACGATTTTTCCCTTTTAAGAGAATTAATCAAATAATTGTAAAACTTTGCTATAACCCGGTCAAAATAGACGTTTAAGGTTACAATAATTCGCATAGAGCTGAAAATTGGTGCGAATGTTGGGAACACCATTATAACTGAAATCTGAAGTCCTCATCGATCCCACATCTGCAAAAAAATTTATTCAAGGTCAAAGTTCGCAAATATGGGTTTTTTGCATTTTTCAGCCAAACGGTAAGTTTTATCATAAAAATAGGTCTGACAAAAATTGTAGATCATGCAGTTATCTATACAAATTGTTCTTACACTTGTTTTCCTAAGAGTTACCATTTCTGAGATATAACGATTCAAAAAGTTGAAAAAGTTATGTTCTCCATATATGCATACGTTTCCAAGCCACCTGCGAGGTAGTGTACTTGGCGCATTTTTTTAACGTGGTTTCCCCGGTAGGCCTATTCCACGATCTATTGTGGTCCTGTTTAATTAAATAATATTGTAGTAAATAAAAAATGGTACTATTGGAAATGATGAAAACGGTGTGAATTATGAGTAATTGGGGAAAACTATTCGTCTGATTGGAACTTCAAGTGTAATGTTTTCTTCTTCTCTTCCTTCTTCCCTTCCTTATTCTTCTTCTTCTTCCTCCTGGATACAAGTAAATTGTTCTAACAGCGATGCATCGAATGTCTCCTTGATATCGTAAGAATTCTCTTCTGATGGCGATTCAACATTGGAACACGACTGGCCTTGACAACTGGTACATGCAAATGAACAAAACAATCCAACTTGTTTGCAGCCGCACTTAGCACTACATCTCTTTTTTGCAATTGCAAAAAATTTGATTCAGGAGTTTTTCCGGTGCAGGTGGGAGTAAAGTCTGGATTGGTTCCAATGTATTGTCAATTAATTTCTAACCCCAGTCTTCTGGGTCCAGTTGATTACCAAGCCACACTTGAATTTGATAATATATCTGAAATAGTAGTTGGTGAGCAGAAGTAGAGGTTGGGGGAAGACAAGATAATTGCACTCGTTTATTGTTACATGTATTTTTTACAAAAGATAAGTATCGAAACTTATCTAAGCAGGTAATTTTTTTTTTTTGAGCAGAACAGAAAGAAGGAAGCGAATTTCGTTGGAGATTACAGCTTGTGGAGTAAAGTTACTCTCTTTAAAAACTTTAGCACAATTAACTAAATCTTGTTTTTCAAACAATTTAAAAACTGTTGTTTTACCCCTCCTGAAAATTGCTGATATCGTATCGCAGCCAGTTATTGCGTATAAAAATAGTATGTGATTTTGGCATTTTGAAAAAGCAGATAAGCTTTTGGATGAATAAATTTTCGATCGCTGTTGAGCCTTCCCAGGTTTTAAAAAATAAATAATTTTTTCGGTTGGAGTTCGAGTAAGTAATACCAATAAATCAACATCTTCACTTATTCATATTCTCAGAATCGTACAATTTGTACGTGTAAGTTACACAGACCAATATTTTTACTTGTATTACGGATCCAGTGATGTATATACGCGGCGTACTCGTGCATATATGGAGAACACAACTTTTTCAACTTTTTGAATCGCTATATCTCAGAAATGGTGATTCGTAGGAAAAAATGTGTAAGAACAATTTTTATAGATAATTGCATGATTTGCAATTTTTGTCTGACATATTTTTATGATAAAACTTACCGTTTGGCTGAAAAATGCAAAAAACCCATATTTGCGACTTTTGACCTTGAATACATTTTTTTGCAGATGTGGGATCGATGAGGACTTTTCACATTTCTTTTATAATGGTGTTCCCAACATTCGTACCAATTTTCAGCTCTATGCGAATTATTGTAAGCTTACCTCTATTTTTTGAGCTATTTTGACCGGGTTACTGGTATACAGGGGTAATTGAATAAGCACTTAAGGCAGTTTAAAATTTAGTATTTGTGACAAAAGATCATTGGGAGCATAGCGCTTCCTTATTTTAAGTTTAAGAGTATTAATTATATACTTTAGAACTATTGTAATTTAGAATTTTTAACATTTTTGTAAATATTGTCAAGTATTATTTTTTATTCTTTGTATTTTTGTTCTATTTTAAAATGTGTGTTTCTGACTGTCATCATCTAATTTTTGATCAAATTCTCTTATTTTATAGTGACATTTATAATTACTTTTATAATTACACGTATATATTACACCGTTGTCTGCAAAATATATATTAACCATAGGCGTAAGATGAGAGAAGTAACAATAATACAGGTTAACAAAACAAAAAAACAGAACCAACTTATCCTTATCCTATGTTTTTTGACATGCTGAAAATAATTGTAATTTTCTGATATAACTTTTCTAAAGTATTTTGATGTGCTGAAGGTAATTTTTTGCAAAATAAATTCTATCGAGTCAGTTTTCCACGAAGATAAAGTGGGTGGTAGAGGGAAACTGACACGATAGAAAATATTTTTTTGTCAAAATTGGCTTCAGCGCGTTGAAAACATCAGAAAAGTTAGATCAGAACCTTAGACCAAGACTTTTTTTGCCTTTTTTAGAGGATAACAGGGGTGGTAGATAAAAACTGATCCGATAGATTTTTTTTTTAATATCAGAATCGGTTTCAGCATGTCAAGAAACATAGGATGGTTCTGATCAAAAGTGCAGCCCCTTCTTTTTTGTTGACCTGTGTAATTTATAGTAACATTTGAACTACTGTTTAAGAGTAATTTAATTAAGATTAGTTGAAATTATTTTGCCAAAAAAATAATAATACTGTTATCGTTATTGCCTGAAAATTAAGATAGTTCAGTTGAAGATACAAATTACTAAGAACACCAGGTCCTTTCGATATTAATAATTAATTAATCTCATTAAATTAAATAGATATAAAAGAACGGTAGACATCAAAACCAAGTTCTTTATCTTTCCATTCCATAAAGTTGTTGAAATTTTAGACATGTTTCAAAAGTTAATCAGCAAGCACACTTAAATTGAAATTTCTGACATTTTTCTTAAGACGTATGCTGGAAAATTTATTAGGTAATTGAGTATAAGCATTAAACCATAGCACTATAACAAAGAAACCATAAAATGTCGGAACTATTGAAGGAGTTAGTTATCCATCGTAAAAGAACTGCGGGGGTCCAATTGTTTCGTATGCAAAGAGATCCACCGACGAATGCTTTTCGTGCCGTCCTCAGTGGCGGAACCATATGGTATTAATTTAATATTAAAGTCAGTCCCAGAATATGTAGTTAGTTTTTCGATTTATATATAAAATGTTGTTTTGTTGAATTATTTTTAAAACGTTTCATTAGCTAATGAATGATTATTATAAACCATTGTACTCTATTTTATCTTACTATTTTACTGATACTGATACAGACTGGTCAATTTACTAAAGTATCTGCTTAAACTTAAATTATTTATTTTAAATGTAAAATTTAAAATAGGAAATACATTTAACAAGAAAATCGAGTGGTAATTAGAATAATATAAAAGAATACTTTTCAAGAACCTCATTTGAAATTAGAAAATTGAAACAAATTATTTCATCGCAGATCATATCCTGGTGGGCTAAAAGATAAGAAAATTGATAAAAAACATTGAAGCAAAAAAGGACACTAAAAGACAATATAAAGCACAAAATACTATGGGAAACTGAAAAGACAAGAAGAAAGACGCGAAGGAAATAGGGCAACAACTAATAGGGGAAGAAGTAAACTGGACATCAATGATTTCAAAAATAAAAATTGCGGTAAGGAAAATGCTAATAACGAAGAAGTCACCTACGAGCCCAACAAAGAAGGAAAGAAATAACAAATATGGACAGCTAAAAAAAAGGCCAAAGAAAAATAATATCGAGTTCGGGACATAAATATAAAGACGTGTAAACGAGAGAAGCGTAGAAAATTCATGGGGCGGAAAAAATACAAAATTGGACGCGCACTTGGAAGATACATCGCAACATTGAAAAAAGAAGCTGGAATGAGAAGGAACACAAAAAAGAAATTACCATAATTAATAGAGAAAACGGACCACTGACCCTTGGACAAACCATCATCCCCAAAAGGATTAACCACTAAAAACAATGGTCATAGAATAGACAAAATCACCAACGAATTAGCGCCCTACAGACCAGAAATGCTAAAGGAGCAACTGCTAGAATTATGATCAGTGCATGGGTGGAAATGACACTTCTACCTACGGAATGGTAGAATCCCCAAAGTCAACTCACCACAGAGTATAGATGATAGCAAAGAATAGCACTTTGGAGCGCAGCGTAGGATACAAATACCACACACAACTCCTGCTCGAACAATTAGCAAAACACATTAGGAAACCATCAGACTACCAGACATTATTCATCAAAGGAAAATCAACGATCAAACATATATACAGTGTAAACCATCAATAGAAGAATTCGGAGAAGAAATGGACGGCTATTCTGTAATTTCAGTGAATGTGAGCATTTGTCGTGAGAGGAGAGAGCTAACATCACGTTCCCTTCCCAGAGGAAGCAAAAACACTATTTTCTAAACACACTGATCATGCGCTGATGTGATGTGATATCTCCAGGGTTGCCAGCAAATGCTCCCACATTTCAACCAATAGGAGAGCCACAACGTCACGGTCGTAGATCACGTGTGTAATACTGGGAAATGCAATAAATTCATCAAAATGTCAAAATGACGCACTTTTTCTATGATGTGCATGCAAATTTTCTGTGATGTGTTATTTTGTAAACATGAAATAATTCGTGTTAGGCAAGGCATAATGACTTCAACAGTCTGCTCCAACCTGATGATTAGGAGTAAAAAAAATATATTTGATTGAATGGATGAAGAAACAACCTCAGCTTATAAGTGGGCAATTTTCAAATTAATTCGCCGACGGGATTGGTCATGTGAAGAAGTTAATGTTTTTCTTGAGCATCTTAAGCAATCTAAAGGTCTCTAGTAGTACCTCCGTGGCAATAATATAATACAATGTGTATTTGCAATTTTACACAAGTATAAGTTAATAATATTATAAAAGTGTATAAAATATAAATTATAATAATATTAAATGCAGTATATGTGTAATGGAAATAAACTAAAACCCTCATCGGAAATATCCATTCTTCTTTAATTCCTACACTTAAAATAGCACAAGTCTCGATGTTTAAAAATAACTATAAAATACTATATAAATACCAAAAATCACAAAGGGAATGACAGTTCGCCAAAACGTGAGACTATAATTTCACTCTCACGCGGGAACAGCTCAGTTCCCTCGTAATTCACTAAGAGAAGTATAGCGACTATAGCGACTCACTCCATGGAATCTTCTCGATTTTGGAACTTCTCGGTTTCCAGTGAGTGAGTTCACTATAAGAAGCAAGCTCCCGCTTTCCTATTTGTTTGCTTAACACTATGGGGAAGGTAACTGAGAGGGTCATGCTGTGGTTTCTACGCAAAAAATTGGCCAAACATCGCTTGATACCGGTGGAGCAGTTTGGTTTCAGAGAAGGTCATAGCACATCGCTATCGCTAGTAAGAGTAGTGCAGGATGTCATTGACTCTTACAATAAGAAGCAGTGGACTGTTAAGTTGCTGTTGGACATTAAATGCGCCTTCGATACCATGTGGCATAACGTAGTGTACAAACTGCAATATGTTTGTGGACTGCCCGGGTATTTGGTTGCACTCATCAAGAATTATATTTGGGAGAGGTAAATAATTCGGAATCGCATAAACTTTCGGCCGAGGTACCACAACTGTAGTAATTTTTCTCGAATTTTCTCGAAATCCCTATATAATTGTGCTCATCCGCTATTGTGTGTGATTTAACTCAAACGATAAACAATTGTTCTACTTGTGCAATAAAGTCTACAGTCCGCTGCCCTGCCGAATCCTGCCCGATAGACGACAAAACCAGGCTCCTAACATCCAGCCAATGAAGGTAGGAAACGTGCAACCGAGTACGAACAATTTAAGTTATTTAACTCTCATCTAATTCTCATAATTTTTTCTCTTACTCAAAATATTACCCTCAAGGGTCCGTCCTCTCTCCCATCCTTTTCAACCTCTACATATCTGATATCCCCACTCATCCCACCACTAATCTTTTGTTTTATGCTGATGGTATCACCATCTATGCTCAAAGCTTTTACGGACAGACTGCTACACAAAAAATACGATACCACACGTACAAACTGACTGAGTACTACAAAAATTGAAGTATAAGATTAATCATTCGAAATTCAAAATCATAACCTTCCATGGATAATTTACAAATATAAGATAAGACTATAACTAAACTGTAACTCGACAAAAATGAAATTTCTCAACGAAAAACGGTAAACTTACTGGGACTAACACACTCGGCTTACATTTACACCCCATATAACCAAGGATATAAACAAGGCCTATGCAGCGTTAAGCAATCTATATCCGCTAGTCAGTAGGCACAGCAAACTCTCCGTAGACAATTAGACAATAAGTTATGTCTCTACAAAGTCATCGTTCGACCAATTTTGACTTATCCTTGTATGTCCTGGAACTTTATCTCTGTCACACAGCGCAATAGATTGCAAGTTACCCAAAACAAGATCCTGCGCTTGCTGATCAATTCACCACGGTATATCACTATCGAGGACCTGTATAGGCTTACGGGGCTGCAAATGATAAAAGAGACTACATCGATGAGACGTCACAAAAATTATTTAGTTACAAAATAAGTAATTCGCAATTAACACAAAATCTAACGAACGCTAGATGCCAAGACAACATAAGACATACTCACAAATACAGTTACGGACTTTTACCGATTTATGAATTACCCAGTCAAGACTGACAAAACTTTCCCCCCTGGGTGGCTATTCTTGAGCGCGAGAGAAATTGTTACTCCCCGGCGAATTAATTCCCTTGCCTTTCACTTGAAATTCCCCTACTCGAAAAACATGTATTCTTGAACAAAAGGAATAACGAGGGGCCGGTGAAAGTTTGAGGGAAAAGTCTACAGTGTTGTCATATTGTTCTTCACAATATAACCAATCAGAACTCTCCTATATCTGATATTTGTCAGCTGTGGTGGCCAAAAACTGTTTGGTGGTAGCGTGACAGTTGACAGATCAAAAACATATTTATTCTAGTGATCTAAAAGTATTATATTCTAATACGAAAAGCATTGTTTATTATGTACAGAATGGACCCGATTATTTAAAAAAGTCGTGTCAGGTCACACGCACCCAAAAAGATTTATTAGTTAAGTACATCGAGGAAAATCCACAAATGTATAGTGGAAAATTTAGTGCAAGCTATATACTAATAATAATTATGCCGATCTTCGGCTATGAAGACGAAGCAGTGTGTTTAAAATATCTCACTAATGGTTTGGACAACCTAAATAAACGAACAAAAATTTTATTCGTTTTTCCTAAAATTCGAATATTTTTCGCATATTCAAACTGTTCCTTCGCATCTTCTAAATCATCCAAAACTTGTCTAGCCACTAAATCTTCGATATCCATTATTTAAATAAAACCGAATTAATATGACACGTCTCCACACGCACGATCATAACCTACAAAGTACTTAAAAAATGTTTCTTTTCTGCTTTCCGTCGACTTTCTCTCACTAAAAGTAAGGGAATTAGTAGGGAGTGTTTTCGTCTACCTGGTTGGGGAAAATAAATTCAAGAATACAAACTTTACATGAGGGAGTAGAAAATGATTATTTTCTCTTACACATTCTACTACCCCAAGTTCAAGAATAGCCACCCTGAAATCCACATCCTCACAACAACATACCACCCCCTCCTCCCTCTAAAACACCACACCCTACTAACATCCTCTCTACCTTGACCTCCACCTTGATCCCTCGTCGAAATGTATGACATACAAATCTGCACTGTTGTGCAGAACGTGTTTTTATCCTGACACCTTAAGCAGGATTCTTTACAATTTCTTTTCCCTGCATGTTCTATTATAACACAAAAAAAAAACAATACAAAAGAATTTATCTGAAGCGAGCATTAAACAAACAAACATGATTGTGCTTTATTAGACGACCAGCATTAAAACCTAACAAATGACATATCCTAGAGGTCGCTACCTGTAACATCCGGCCGCTACGTCCTTCTGCGTGATTTTATCCGCGTGTTTGTGACGTAGTTGATATTATGATTGTGAAATGAAATATTGACTTAAAAATGACATGTCCAACCACAGTTAAATAAAACAAAGAATATGTAATTTGGTAATTTGTCGTGATGTGAGCGCTCTCACAATGGGCTCATTCAGCATTTTTCTTTATTACATTTTCTGAAAGGTCTTATAATTCTAGAGCAAAATGCAAAAAAAAAGAATTTTCTAGGGTCTCTATAGGCTTTCAAATTAATCAAGAACATCAACGCGTGGCGCTTTCGTGTTATAGCTGCGTGACGTCAATCACTCCTATCGCATCGGGAGACGTAGCCGCTTGCTTAAATGCCTAACAATCTGTATTTAAATGCCGCAGATTCGTCGTGCGGATTAAAAGTATTGTTTGTATCATGAATAGTGCAAATAGTGGCGATGGAAAAAATAAAGCAAGACGTTCTGTTTTTAAGTACTGTATTGTGCCCAAATGTACAAACACAACACTAAAAACAAACTGTTTATTAGTCTACCATAGGATCCTGTTAGAATATTTTTGACCGAGCATTTTTCTAATTTACTAATTATTTCAATGTTTTGTTTCAGAAAATTCTTGCGTGGGCTCTAAATACAAACCAACATGCAAAATTGTAATTTGCTAGGATTAAAAGTACAGGAGACATAGTGGTGAGTCAGTCAGTCACCCACAGGCAGTGGTATTTCTTTTTTAAATATAAGTAAACACTTAACATCGTGTAAAAATAAAGAGGTTTAGAGATGACTATTACTATAACTTTTCTTAGAATAAGATTATATGTCATTAAAAGTAAAACACCCTCTATATTATTAGCAAAATAATGATTATATCTTCTCGATAGTGAAAACTGGCATGGTAATCATTATTTACGATTTTAAAAATGCAACTTACAGTTTCATTTTTACTCCTCTCATTTCGGCACTTATAAACTGGTAATTTGTGTTAAAATTCTCCATCCCCATAATTAAATCCAGAGTAGACGAATCTGCTTTTAAATATCGGGATTCGCATATAGTAAACGATTCTACTTCTCCTCTATGATAATACTAACACTGACTTGCGATTGCGGAAGATTATTATGCGACATGGGGCTTAGGAGAGAGTGACGTCAGCGATTCGAGTGTCTGAGTTTATGAACAATTGGAATTTAAAGTAGTATATTTCTGAAACTACTTATCGGATCGACCTCAAATTTTCAATGTAATAACTATTTGATGATTACTTCGCACAGTTGTAATAAAAAGTGCATTATGAAATTTGATTAAATGACCCCATTAGAGAATGCGCTATTTTGGTTTTCAAGACTCCGCCCACTTTCTCATGAGAACGAGCGTTCACATGAATACAGATTAGCCACCCTAATAGAAATATCGTCCAACTACTCGCAGAAATAATAATACCAAAGGAACGACAGGAAATGTCAATATATAGGAGAGGTAAACAATAACAAGAAGAATGTAAACATATGCAATTAAGTACTGGGATCATCTCCAAAGACGGGATCCTACATATCTACTGCAGAAAGTACTTGTAACTGAACAAGAACGTGGATGCGTGGATAATAACATGAAATCGTAAATATACAGTGTGTCCCAGGATAGATGTAACAAGAGGTGTAATGGACCAAAAACTTTGGAATTTTGGAATGGTATTTGGGGATTGAGTCCTGCTTGTTGTAAAATTAAGTATACCAAAAATGCCTTGATTTGGTGTTCTACAGGGTGTTTTATAAGCAAGTTGTAAAAATCACCACTAATAAAGTACCTTTATTTTTCAAAATATGAAAAAATTCCACTAAGAAAAGTTGAAACTTCCCATTTTTTCAATAAATTAGTATTTTATTTTGAACCATTCACTTAAAACTGCACAGAAATTATTTTTTGTGAATTAATATTTAAAGTTATGTAGAAGCTAAAAGTAGGCTATGAGAAAAGCAGTGGATACACATTTATCATTTATTATTGACATATCTGTCAAACGTAGTTAATATTATCCTTAATTTCTGTTTCAAATTAACGAACCAAGCATAAAAAATTAAGTGGAAATTTATATTGTGCAATGCTACGGAATTGGCGGTGAAAACTCGCTAAGAGAAGTGGTAAGCCAGTTTAATTTGAAATTTCCAAGCACTGCTTTGTCACGTACTCAGGCTATGAGAATAATTAAAAAGTTTCTGGCTACTGGTAGCGTTCTTAACATGAAAAGAAAAATAAAAGCATATGATGAAGATAATGTTGGGGCTATTATAGCTCACGTCTCTGTTATAGAAAATCCTAGGATGCCACTAAGAGAGAGATCATCTCTTTTTAATATTAGCAAGTCTGAACTCCAAAGAATTTACAAGGCAAAGAAAATTAGGGCATATAAAGCAAATTATAAACATACGCTTGAAGAGGGAGATGACGGCCTTAGGTTGGATTTTTATTTGACCATTGGAGAAAAAATCATGGAAGAGAGATTTTTTCATCATTTCATAATTTTCTCAGATTAATCCACATTCACATTGTTTCATCTTAGAATTGTCGGTTTTGGGTTTCTGAAAATCCAAATTTTAGAATTCATTGTAGAAGACAATATTATAAAAAAGTGAACGTGTGGTGTGCCGTTTCTTATCACGTTGGAGTTATTGGACCTTATTTCATTGTGGGAAGTAAACCAGCACACTTATTTACAGCTTCTTGAAAGATTTTCTGAAGAACATTTCAATATTTTAAGAGATATGCCTTTAGTTCATTTTCAACATGATGGTTGCCCTGGTCACTCCACAGAAATGGTTAATCGGTGGTTGAATTTAAATTTTGGAGAAAATTGGATTGCCAGGAATGGACCGATCAAGTGGCCGGCGAGATCCCCAGACCTATCAATATTGGATTTCTTTTTATGAGGTCGCCTCAAGCAGTTGGTTTACGCTGAACCACTTCCTAACTATGTAGCGGTATTGAAGCAGATAATTACAAGTGCCGCAAACTCCATACCGTTAGATCATATTCGAAACAGTTTTAAGTACTTCAGGCGAAGGATCGAAATGTGTGTGGATGTGGGTAGTAGCTACGTCGAATAATAAAAAAATTGTAAACATTGTTTTGTATTGGTCAATAATTAATTTGTTTGTGAATCTGTTATGTTTTTGACATTTATTACTTGTCATAATTTTTAAACCTCATTAATCTTCTGTTAGTAATTGTTTCTTGTTTTACAATTAGTTCGATTAACATTATACCTTCTTACATCTCGTATATTCAATTTTTTATTTACCAATAGCCTACTTTTTGAGATGATTAACATTTGCTCCTACACAACTTTAAATATGAATTCAACTCTTAATTCGCAAAAATGGGAAGTTTCAAAAAATAATTTTATATTCCTGAAATTTGGTATATAGGTACAAAATTGCATTCTAAATAACTTTTCTTAGTGGAATTTTTTCATATTCTGAAAAATAAAGGTACTTTATTAGTGGTTATTTTTACAACTTTGCTTATAAAATACCCTGTAGAACGCCAAATCAAGTCATTTTTGGTATACTTTAGTTTTGCAACAAGCAAGACTCAATCCCCAAATACCATTCCAAAATTCCAAAATTTTTGGTCCAGTACACCTCTTATCTTGTTACGTTTATCCTGGGACACACTGCCAGAATCCGAAACAGAGAAAACAGAATATTCGCAAGAAGGAGAGCTTTAGAAATAATCACAGAAAGGGGAGCATAAACGACGCAATGCGAAAAAAAAAACACAAATGTAGGGCTAAAAGAGTAAAAAAAAAGTTTTGTTTACCGACTGAATCCATTTAAGGCAAGTTAGTCACCAAAACATGCACTATATGAAGGTCAAAACGTAATACAGTTGGTTGATGGTATACTTTACACTTTTGAATTCACCACAATACCACCATGATATTTAGCCACGATACTCTTAGTGACAAGGTAGCTGAGGACCACCATATTAAAAACCGCTGCCCAAGGAATCACTACTTCCACATCCAGATTCTCTATCCAAGTCACTCACAACGAAAAAAGTTTGTATGTGAAAATAATTGTTTATGGAACTTTAATAATATAATATTTGAAATCCTCTACCCCAAAAACCCATAAAACGATACCCCACATCGGTAGTGGGGTGGGGGTGGTGATAGGGGGTGGTAGTTGGGGGTTGATGAAGTAAAAAAATATTTTGAGGTTTCTGGTTCCTGTGCATAACACTAAATCACAATTTTTTTTTCATCCCCTTTAATAAGGAGGTGGGGGTGGTAATGGGGGTGGCTAATGCCAAAAATTTTTTTGAGACCTTAGCTTCTCTTGTATATACTAAATACCAATTTCATGGACTCTCACCTGCCTGATTTACCCATTTACCCCAAATTTACCCCAATTTACCCCCCAACCCTTCGACGGAACAAGATGAAAATATAATCTAGTTCTAGATCTCGTTAAAGTACAAATGTGTACCAAATTTCAAGTCAATATCTTAAACGGTTCCAGAGTAAACGTGCGCACAAAAAAAAGTTACAGACAGACAGACCGACAGACCGACAGACAGACAGACCGACAGACAGACCGACAGACAGACAGAAATTTTTTTTTCGCTCAAACTTAAAATCTCGACGTTTCATGACATTTTAAGCCTTTTTTACAATTAATTATTTTTTATTTATTTGCTTTTATCATGATTAGAGAATATTATTTAGGTATTATGCAAATCACAACGTACACACTTTTTATTTATTATGAAAATACCTACTTTCTGTATATTGTTGCCCTAATCTGGGCACGCTAATATACTAGTTAGGTAAATACTTTAAAACACTTATTATTGGAGAACCAATCAAAACAACTACTCTCCTAGCTAATACTGACGAAGTATTGAATTACATGATAGGATTCTTAGCATTTTAAAGAAAAAAATATTGAAAATACTTAAATCATTTATTTACATTTAGTCATTCACACTTTTTTTATTTAATATGAAATTATCTACTTTCTGTATAAGATACCTTAACCGGGTCACGCTAATATACTACTTAGGAAAACACTTTAAAACACTCATTATTGGAAAACCAATCAAAACAACTACTCTTCTAGCTAATACTGACGAAGTATTGAATTACATGATAGGATTCCTGGGATTTTAAGGCAAAAAAAAATATATTGAAAATACTCAAATTATTTATTGAAATTCAGTCATTCACAACAATTATTATTGAACCTTACATTCTATTTCAACTCTAGAAAAGTTGTACAAGTTTTTTCGAACTCGTTAGTTCTCATCAGTAGAGTATAGAAACATTCATTCATTATTTACAAGCCTATTCTTGATTTATTTTTTACAATTAATTATTTTTTATTTATTTGCTTTTATCATGATTAGAGAATATTATTTAGGTATTATGCAAATCACAACGTACACACTTTTTATTTATTATGAAAATACCTACTTTCTGTATATTGTTGCCCTAATCTGGGCACGCTAATATACTAGTTAGGTAAATACTTTAAAACACTTATTATTGGAGAACCAATCAAAACAACTACTCTCCTAGCTAATACTGACGAAGTATTGAATTACATGATAGGATTCTTAGCATTTTAAAGAAAAAAATATTGAAAATACTTAAATCATTTATTTACATTTAGTCATTCACACTTTTTTTATTTAATATGAAATTATCTACTTTCTGTATATTGGTAGAGTAGTTGTTTTGATTGGTTCTCCAATAATAAGTGTTTTAAAGTATTTACCTAACTAGTATATTAGCGTGCCCAGATTAGGGCAACAATATACAGAAAGTAGGTATTTTCATAATAAATAAAAAGTGTGTACGTTGTGATTTGCATAATACCTAAATAATATTCTCTAATCATGATAAAAGCAAATAAATAAAAAATAATTAATTGTAAAAAATGAATCAAGAATAGGCTTGTAAATAATGAATGAATGTTTCTATACTCTACTGATGAGAACTAACGAGTTCGAAAAAACTTGTACAACTTTTCTAGAGTTGAAATAGAATGTAAGGTTCAATAATAATTGTTGTGAATGACTGAATTTCAATAAATAATTTGAGTATTTTCAATATATTTTTTTTTGCCTTAAAATCCCAGGAATCCTATCATGTAATTCAATACTTCGTCAGTATTAGCTAGAAGAGTAGTTGTTTTGATTGGTTTTCCAATAATGAGTGTTTTAAAGTGTTTTCCTAAGTAGTATATTAGCGTGACCCGGTTAAGGTACCAATATACAGAAAGTAGATAATTTCATATTAAATAAAAAAAGTGTGAATGACTAAATGTAAATAAATGATTTAAGTATTTTCAATATTTTTTTCTTTAAAATGCTAAGAATCCTATCATGTAATTCAATACTTCGTCAGTATTAGCTAGGAGAGTAGTTGTTTTGATTGGTTCTCCAATAATAAGTGTTTTAAAGTATTTACCTAACTAGTATATTAGCGTGCCCAGATTAGGGCAACAATATACAGAAAGTAGGTATTTTCATAATAAATAAAAAGTGTGTACGTTGTGATTTGCATAATAGCTAAATAATATTCTCTAATTTTAAGCCTATTTGGACAATAAAAATTTTTTAAAAATTTTTTGTCGTTACTATACTTCCACTGGACATGGAAGTAAAAGTACCGATGTTACAATACTTTTTGATTTTTGTTCTTATTACGGGCAGCTCAGACTGAAACAAATGTCTTGATGAAAATTAACATATAAAGTAACGTTCAGTAACATTATTTAATATGAATAACAATTTTTGATAATTCGAAGATTTTCTCAATATATTCAATTTCCATGCATTCTCATTGATACAGGGTGTAAATAAATTCATATCAATAAAAAAAACTGTTAGTGGAAAATGACCACGCAAACAAAAAAATTTATACAGGGCGCATCACTATTATATAGGTTTTAGAAAAACTGGAAATAATTTGAAGCTGAAAATTTAGAAAGAGGGGTTTTCAGAGGTGCTCTATTTAATGAAAATAACGTCACGTATGTGATACTTGCAGTTATACCGGAAGTTGACATTAACTTCCTTATTTTAAATGACATGCCTTATTTTTTATGCCGGATTCGAATTCTATTCATTGTTTTAAGGTAATCTTCAATATCATTCCCTATCTAAAAGAACTAATAGTTTTTTAGATATTTCGATTTTAATGTAATCTGATGCGAGAACTAATAGTTGAAAATTAATATCATTCGCTATGGTAAATTCCGATTACCAATTTTTCTTTTATATCTCTGAGAGATGGAGTTTATGTGAGCGCAAGCTACAAATATCCCAAAATATACAGGGTTCCCAGAAAATGAGTTCCAGCTTGAACAACTTCAAGCTCCATTAAATCGCTTATTTCAATGGAACATACTGTATTTTATAAGCCTATTTGCTTACTCTTGTATTACCTGTGTATTACCTTAAGCTATATGTGCAGTCCCTATAGCTAAAAGGTATGGTTATTGGGTTATTTAAAGTTGTTTAGAAAAATGGTTAAATTAACATCAATGTCGATAATAGTGTGTAATGAGAATACAGTAATTTACAATAATTTTGTAAAAGAATCACAGTAGATTCATTGAAGTTGCTTAAAGTTCATCAGGGATGGTAAAAAGTTCGATTCGTGCGTTTTGTAGTAGCGTTAAGCTACTGTAAGTTGGTATGTCTGCACGTATGTCATTATGTCCGTATGTCACTATGTCCTTATTTATGTATGTATGTATGACCTCTGCCAAGGTTACAGGGCTTTGGACAGTGACCTTGTGGGTGACCTTCAAGGTTATTCGAAAGTCAGCTTTAAAATTTCAAATAGAAACCCCCATTTTTGGCACCGGAAATAAAGGCATCTTTGAAACCAACTTAAGTTGACGCTCAAATCCTAGAACATAGCCTTCAAAGAGATGTAGATTCTTCAAGTAATTGGTTTTAAAACGATGATATCGACATAGAGGGTACTAAGATCTATACCGTCTCTACAACATTTAGGTAATGATTATAAAATGCCCGCACTAGTTCTATCTGAACGAAGGTAACTATGCACCGAAGATGTGAATGAAACACGTATTATTACAAAGAGTAGGTGGATAATGGAAAGCAGAAATGTCCATCTTCGATCTGTGTTTAAATTTTTTGAAAAAAATATTTAATGTGCAGCATGCGAAACATATCCGTCATTTTTATCGCATTGCTGGTGCGATAATAAACCGATTTCATCCTGTCATACACATGTAAGGTGCAACCGTCGAGCTTGCAAAACAAATGCTATTAGGGTTACGAACTTCTAATGTAGTCCAAGCTAAAGTGGAACTACATAATCTTCAGGGAAAAAATGGTCAATGGAGACGATTAGATCATCGTAACATTCCAGATTTCCTGTTCTTGACTTGGAGTACCTAAGGGACTTAACAGTGGAATTTATCAAATTAATCTTGCCCCATCTTACACACAAGATAAACTGATAAGACAAAATGATGAAGAACTACCAAAGTAACAGAGCACAACAAGAAGCTGAAGAAAATATTAATACTGAAGTGAAATGAAAAATAACTTTATGAATTCTCGTGATATAACAAGTAAAAATATGCCCTTTTCAGGACCACATGATGGGCTAAGCCGGATTTCGCAACCTCCCCGTGGTGATCGGGTCACGCTAATGCAGACGGTTTGTCTTCACGTACCAATCTTGATATGCGCAGTAAGCTCTAATGGCCAGATCTCTAATTGATCCTACCTTTCCTTTCTTGACTATATCATAGGATCGGTTTTTCGGAAGAAATGAAAGTTTCATTAAGAATTTTGTGAGTGACTGTTTGAGTAGGTTACTTTCCTATCCTGTGTTATTTTTCCTCTAAATTTGCTTGTTATCAAGAAATTAATATCCTAACAGACTCCAAGATAAGAAGCGTGCGCCCCTGTGTTTTCCCCTTTGCTTATTTCCAATATTTGTTTTTTTCTGTGTTATCGTAGGTTTACTGGAGTAAGTTTTTGATTTTTTCCGTGCTTTTGATTGCGTAGACCATCAATTGCTTTTAGAAAATCTATACAGGTATGGAATTAGAGGGCCTCCATTAAAATTTATAAAATCATATCTAAAGAATCGAGATCAAGTTGTTCAAATCAGTGATGTCAAAAGTGAACCCAGGAAGGTAACACGGTCCATCCTGGATCCACTATTATATATTATTTTTGGTAATGATCTAGTTTATTTTTTAAAGCCAGTTGAGAATTTACAAAGAGTCTGCTAAGCTGACGATACAAATTTTCTAATCATGGAAAGCAACGGCAGGCACGGAGGCAATAAATTCGGTAGAAAACATATACAAAAAATGCATTCTCTGGTCTGAAAAAAACCTAATCAATTTAAATAAGCAAACAACCACCTCGATACTCTTCAAACAATAAATTTCGTAAGCTAATTTAAATACCCAAAATTCTGACCTATCCAACATTCATAAATTAGGTAAAATTTTGAGAATCACTTTTGACTCTGGCTTAAAATGAATTGTGTAATAAACTCCGCACTTGTTGCTATGCGTTACGATCACTGGTAAACCACTATTGTCAAAATATTGTAATTAGTCTTTATTATGCAAATTTTCCCTCTCAGATGCGATATAGTATCATTAATTGCGGAGTGAGTAGTTACTCTTAGCGCGTCTTTACCCTACAAAAATATGCACTGCCAATATTAACTATGTCAAAGAATTAAAAATTTTAACATTAATTGGCACATATATTTATGAACTAGGCTGTTTTGTTTATAAAAATTTTCTCATATTTCAAAGATATTTTACTGGCCACAGTTACTCCACAAGATTTAAAAATAATCTTATACCTAATCAACATTCGACAGCACGTTATCAAAAAAGTATTTGTTTTAACGGGTGCAAAATATTCAATGCTTTACCAACTGAGATAAAAAATTCTCAAAACATCACTATTTTAAAAAAAAAATCTCAAAACTTTACTTATTGATAAAAACTGTTACTCTCTTGAACAATTTTTTTAAATCAACGTTAAGTTACCTTTTACTGCATTTGTTTTTGTATGTGTATTATATACGTATATCTTGTGCAATGATGTTATATACAATAATCGTTGTGTGTGTGGTATTTGTATTTATATTATATAACTGTATGTGTTGTTTGTTAATAACCTGACGCTCTCTACAATTACTTATATTATTTTTTCCATTGTATCATTAATTGAGAATAAAGAATTATTATAATTATTATTATTATTATTATTAGGTTAGTGATTGTCGGTGTAGATAATGGCCAAATTCTACGTCTACAATTGGTTGATTTTTAATAATAAGAAAATATTAAAGAGCGCAGAATTGGAATTAAGTTTCACTTTAACTCTTTTCTAGCTCCTAAAAATAAACCATTTGGTGCCAGAAGTACCAATCGCCGGATATAAACTCGATTTCATAACTAGCAGCTTTCAGGTATGGCCCAATTTATATGACCTATGCACATACGAATAGTTAAAACATAATTTCAGGAATATATTGCACCACACTGGCCCCTTAATAAAATCCTTATTTCCCTCTGATATGTAGACTGCATACTATAAACAAAATTATGTCTCTACTATATCAATCCGATTAATAGCGTTCTGACACATTCACGTTCCTAAGAAATATCTTTTGTACGCCACTCCGTGTCAAGCAGCGGTCACCATTTTGGTGCATGGACACTGACACTGCACGATCCGCGTAGAATAAAATCATGTAAATTTATTGGGGTATATTTCAAAGATATTTGAATATAAGGAGCATGAGCCTGCATAAATCTTCTAAGTTTGTTTATGATAGAGCAATATGATCTATAGCAATATAGTGTTTGTTTTACCCGACACAAATGGAGGTATATTCTGTTTAATCAAATTTTTTTAATAATTATATCAATTCCACAGTGTGCTGAACGTTTTTTATAATTTTATAGGAAAATTTTTTGAATATTCGCGCAAAAATATGAAGAATGCAAGATATCAAAACTAATATTTAGTACGAACTATAATATAGGTACTATAGTACGAACTTTGAGCAGATTAGGTGATATAAAGTCTGTTTGCTGATAGAATCCCGGTCGTATAGTGTAAGGAATATCGTCCGGAGCTCTATCCTTTCTTGTCTTTATTGAAATATTGTTTGTAACATAATCTGTAACGTTTTAATCTTTGTGGTCACAAACGTGCGGCATTTCTATTGTTCGACAGCAAACCAATTTGCGTAACGCGTGTCATCGTCGAGTGCGGCTGGCGATTTCAGAGGCGGGTCGATTTTCTCGGAAGTCAGGTATAGCCGGTATAATGCACTTATTTCAATTAGTACCTATGAAGGCAATTTTAGTCTTGTTCTATTGTTAAAATAGTAAACTTGCATCCTGGTGAATTTTTAAATCCGCAATCACAGCAGTTAGTTTTTTTATCTATTTATTTAACGTTAGTTTTGAATTTGTTGGAATATTTTCAAAAGGAAAATTAAAATGGTGGAACTTTATTGTCAACAAAAGCTGTTCAAGGGCGAGTTAAAAATCGATGAAGAAACTGTAAGAAAAATGGCTAAAAACGACAAAGAAAATGTGGAAGCTTCGGTCAAACGGAATCGTAAAAAGTCTAAACCGGAGTTATTCGATGCTGTAATATATGAAACAAAAAATGTTATTTTCGATATGGTGTCTGATCATAAACATATTTCCTTGGCTATCCTTTGCCATCCTTTTAAAAGTGCTAAAATCTAGAGCAATAGTTGATATTGGCCGTACCAGTTTATGTAAAGTGATTAAAAAATTAGGCTTTTCCTTTAAAAAAGATGACTATAGAAAAGTACTGTCTGAAAGACCATAAATTTATCTAAAACGGCTAGAGTTTTTACGCAAATATGTAGAAAATTTGAAAATTAATGACCCCAAACATGTATTGTTCTTAGACGAAACCTGGATCTTTAGCAGAGGAGGATTATTGGCTTTGCTGAAGATGCGAGTTTAGTTTTCTCCACCAAGAATAAGGCAGTAGATTACCATGACAACATGAACTCTGAAAATTTTGAAAAGTGGCTGACAGAGAGACTTTTGCCGGGGTTACAAAATCCAAGAATTATTGTTTTAGAGAATGCTAAGTACCACTCTTGGGCTGAAGAAAAACAACTAACCCGATCTTGGACGAAAGAAAAAGTACAAATCTGGTTAAAGACCAAAAACATAGATTTCAGTGATACCGCATCCAAAACCGAATTACTCCAAATAACTGAAACTATTTCAGTTCAGTTAGTTCAACCAAATAGAACTTGCTTGGGGAATTTGTAAATAAATTGATTTCAGAGACAAGAGGTCATCGAGAGGTTCATACTGAAGAAGTTATGCCACTCATTATAAGTGTTAATAATGAAAACGACAATGAGGACTCGGAAGAATTAAACATTGGCGAAGAAAAATAAATTTATTTATTTATCTTATACTAGGTATTGGTATTTTACTGCTATATTTGTTTTATATAGAGTTCGGAGTAATTAGTATTAAGTATATATTTTTATTTTAAGATTACGTAAAATTATTTGACAAAATTCTATTAATCAATAAAAAAGATTTAAATAGTTGCATATTTAAGTGTATTTATTTTGTATATTTGCTCTATCATATTTTTTACTTGAAACCAAAACAATTATTATAACTTATTTATTTAACTTAAATTACTATAAATTTACAATAGATGTATTATATATGCTTATAATTCAATTTTCTTTAAATAAATCTAATTAAACACATCAAGTAAAATATAAAACAAAACGACGCCACTGTGCATTCGAAAACACCAACGAGCCTACGGCATCTTAGTTCAGACGTTCGTGACGTGACACCGAGACTATCAGCGAACAGACTTTATCACTGTTACTTTAGAATATATTTACAGGGTTTCCACCAACACCAGAATTTAAAATTCCCTGACTTTTCCATGATTTTCCAGGTCCAGATATTACATTTTCCAGGACCATAATAAGAGCATTTATCACATTTTAATTGACATCAACTCAGTATTAACGTATCTCTATGAGATGACCATTTAGAAATATTTTATCTGGAATAAATTACACTATTGTTTTTCATTACGTGATTTTTATTACAACAATTAATTTTAAACAGTACATACTAGTAATTCTTTATTTTCTAACCAGACTAATCATATATACAGCGTGTCGCAATTTTCATGGGGCTACACCTTTATCTCAATAACTACATAGGTTTACAAAATAAAAGTTTTGATCTGGGATCTCATTTCCTACGTATTTTAATACGCTGATACTGAATCCGTCGAAAAAAAATTTCTACCACGTAGATTTCGAGTAAATCCCGGTTTTTCTTGCCAAAAAACCGTATTTTGACGATAAAAACTGAGATTTACTCGAAATCTACGCAGTAAAAAATTTTTTAAATTGAAAATTCGTATTCAGCACACAAAAATACATAAGGAATGATAGGTTTAGTCCTTGGAACAGATTTTTTTTTGTAGAACCTGTGCACAAAGTGCGCCTGTGCACAGATCTACAAAAAAAAATTTTTGTTCCAAGAACTAAACCTACCATTCCTTATGTATTTTTATGAGCTGAATCCAAATTTTCAATATAAAAAATTTTTTACCGCGTAAATTTCGAGTAAATCCCGGTTATTATTGTCATAATGCGGTTTTTTGACAATTTTTGACGTTTACTCGAAATCTAAGCGGTAGAAAATTATTTTAATTGAAAATTCGGATTCAGCACACAAAAATACTTAGGGCATGATAGGTCCCATTCCCAGATCAAAACCTTTTTTTTTGTAAACCTGTGTTATTAATGCGATATTTTTGAAATTTGGGAGATTGGTTTTATTAACGTAGTAAAATTTGAAGTTTATTATAGGTGTGCGTTTATGGAGGTAAGCATATCGAAGTGGGTTAAAGGGTGTTTAAGGTATAGGCTATTTTATAATTAATATTTTTTTTAACTGCAAAACGGTTCAAATGAAAAAAAAAAATTGTTCAGAACGTACTTATAGGTATCAGTTTTATTTGGTTTTGAAACAATATTCTTATGTTTTAAATAATACAAAAATTATAACTGAATGTAAATGTAAACACACTTGTTCCTTGTTTTGTCGTTTCTTTATAATTTGACATTTACTTAACTGGCGCTAAAGCACCGCAAGAAAAGTAATCGTTTTAGGTAGCGCCGTACTGTCTGTCTTTATTACTTACAGTGTATCTAGTATTTTCCCACTCTGTCAACTAAAAGTGAACGATCAAGGCCATTAATTTAACCTTAGATAATTGTTAAACAGAGTTGGCCCAAGAAAATTACTATCAAAATACAAATATAAAATTCAAGTTTTATAATTTTTGTAAAGGAAATAAAAGATTTTATAAGTGAAGATTGAAAATCTAGGTTTTTCCAGGATTTTAGAGGATTTTACTCTAATTCCCCGAATTCCAGGGTCACTTTTTGGATTCCCTGACTTTTCCAGGTTTCCAGGTTTCCAGGTTTTTCCAGGTTGGTGGGAACTCTGATTTATATTGATCTTTGGGTCGTAGCCTACATTTTCTAAGCTGAGTGGTGTCATTTTCAACCGGCACGGTAGCTCAGTCAGCTAAAGCGTATTGTGTGGCGTATACTGGTCGCAATTTCTACCGTATACTGGGTTCGAGCTTGAGCCGCGGCATTGAGAATATCGATGGACATGAATGTAAATGTATGTCTGCATTTTTTCAAATCTCTATGTGGTATGTTTATTTTGTCATTCTCCCGTGTTATTTTTTTATTACTGGATGTTGTTTTTCATGGGGATGTCAGTTATTACTCTTCCTCTCAGTTTTCTTGGCAGACGAAATCTATTTTTCGACCAGTATATTATTTTTTTATGCATTGTTCTGACTAATCTGCTTAGTTATTCTAGTTCTTCTTTTATTTATTTGAACACTCCAAAACTATAGGTTAATGCAGATTAAGCATACTATGTATTAATAACTTTAAATTTGCTCCTTCTCGATAGATGTAATTTTATTATGCTTTTACTCTGGTTGTTAGTGTCTTCGTCAGTGTTAGTTATATGGGTTGTTCTATGATCGATTCTTCTAGCTTGCATGTATCCCAGATATTTATTAGGTTCAGCCTCTTTCATTCCTATTATCGTCTATCGTTCCCATTAACTATATACCTTCTCGCGTTCTTCCATTTCCCTTTTTCATAATGATGGTTCTGCATTTGTTCAATTTAAATTTAGTTTATATCTTTGTTAAATTTGTTTCTACCTTATCAATTGTTGTATACCTATGTTTTTTGCTTATAGTATAATATTTTTTACGTATAGTGATTGGGGACGATATCCCATTGCATATTTTGTTTTTAGCAATTAGTGTGTTGAATAGGGAATTTAATGATAAGTAACGCCAAACTGTGCTTAGTAAGTTTCCTCAGCAGTAATAATAGCCTTCGAGCTAAGCTGTCTTCTGAAAGAGAGGAGAGCTAAATGAAAATCTCCCTGGTGGAACCGCCAGCTCTCCTCCAGATGGGCGGAGGTCCGGTGATTGTTTAACCAGTCCAAAAGGACTGGTAGACGGAAGGAATACAAAATACGTCTACGCCGTTAGAGAAGCAAAAACTAAATCATGGAGGCAGCAATGCGAGGAGATAGAAGTTAATCCAGAAGCTGCTAGACTCCAGACAATCTTGCAGAGAGACAATCATGGAAGATAGGATCACTGCAAAGACAACAAGGGCACTACACAAACACTGAGAAGGAGATTCTAGATTTACTTCTAGAGGCCCACTTCCCAGGGAGTATAACCATTTCACAGGACATAAGCGTAGTGAGACATTTTTGTCACTCAATTTTTTCCCAGCCGCTTTTGTCACTCCATTTTCCCCACTGACCTTTTTTCCCACTGCTTCTTTTTCCCACTGCCCCTTTTTTCCCACAGAAATTTCAGAAGCCATTTTATTCCACAGTTGTCTTTTCCACTATGTGTTTGTCATTTTTTTTTCTAGAAGTACCCAATGTAGTTATTGACTTGGTTAGGCATTTGTTTTGACCGTACATGGACCCCAACGACAGATCAATCAAAGTAGCTGCGCAGGCGATGTGTGCAACCGCATTTGTGTCGGTCGAGAACGTCAAAGAAGCTTTTGATGTCTTCATGGAAGACGTTCCTGCTGAATTCTTGGACGTCGCAAATTGAGATATCATAACTTATCACATTTTATTATGAAAAAGTAAACAGCAAATACAGAACAAATCTACTTATTTTTTGTTATATTAAACGTGAACGTACACCCTGACGTATTGTAAAAATTAATTCCTGAAGTCGAAGGAGTGTCAATTGAAAACGTTTGAGGACAAGTCAATAACTACATTTGGTACTTCTAGAAAAAAAAATTACAAACACATAGTGGAAAAGACAACTGTGGAATAAAATGACCTGTGGAAAAAAAAGCTATGGGAAAAATGGCCAGTGGAAAAACCAGAGTGATAAAAATGTCGTACATTCGGACAGAAGCGGTCCATCCGAAGACATATCGATGAAAAAGGCGTTAAAGGAGAACTGACAAAGAGAATTGAGAATTCGCAAATTGCATTGTTAACAAAATAAGACTCGTATGGGCAATCATTTAAACCATACAAGTCACAAGGGCTGGATGGAATATTTCCAGCAGTACTTCAACAGGGAATGGATATACTTGCAACACCTATATGCACACCATTCAGGACCACTCTGGTCCTAGTTGGTAACTGGTTGGCGGAAGATAAAGGTGGTATTTATACCAAAACCAGGGCGTCCTATGCCCAGACCAAATCCTTCCGACCTATTAGTTTAACATCTCTCCTGAAAATTCTGAGGAAACTGGTTGATAGGTATATCAGGGATTCTTCATCCAAACCACTATGTTTAGCAAACAGGAAAATGTTATGAGTTAGCAATACATGAGCTTATTCAAAAAATATAAAAGGCCCTAGACAGTAAAGATACTGCCATAGGAACTTTCTTAGACATAGAGGGTGCGTGTGATAATATCTCATTTGAGTCAATAAGCAACGCAGCGAAGTCGAAAAGTCAATGATACACAACAGAGTAGGTGCCCGTGATCAGAGGATGTCCGCGCGGGGGGGTCTTATCACCTCTCCAGTGCTGTTGTAAAACAGCAAACGAATGCTTTTAATTCCCTGGCGAAACTGGCGGAACACAACTTACAATGTACAACTGGAATGGATGCGAGGAAACTAGGGCAATGAAGGCAATGAAAAAGCAGATAAACTGTCGAAAGAAGGCGCAAAAACATCAATGGGACCCGAGCTAACCTGCAGGTATCATATAATATCGCAAAAGGAACGGTAAATTAACTACTGAGCCAGAAACACAGCTTGTTTGGACTGGGGCGCCAGGGATGAGACAACCGCGTATGTTCATCACTGACTCATCATCCCAGACAAAGACCAGCGAATTGCTAAAGCTGAGCAGAAAACAGCAGAGATGTCCAGTGGGCATACCAACTGGACATTGCACATTAAAAAGCACCTAACCAATATAGTAGTGAGGGGCAATCCAGAATGCAGGATATGTGGTGCCATATACTATGTGAATGACCAGCTTTGGTGGCTGAAAGGCCTTCGTACTTCGGGGGATCATTTGTGACCCGGAACAAATAGCCAGAGCTCCCATTGACCTTACACTTGCCATTTGAATAAGAACAGAACTAATGGGATAACGAGACTATGGAGTACAATAAGCTTACACTTCAGTACTGTGGAGTTTCGGCACCGCAACCCATACGGAAAAAAGTCTTCTTGGAATATGCCATTCTTAATTTGTATTGCCTCTGTTCTTATTGTTTCTTGATCTTTAACGCTATATGTTATCCTCCATGTGTTTATTACTGTTGCTAGCGTGTTCCTTACAATCGAATATATTTTGTAAATTACTTCAACATCCAGTGGAAGTATAGTAGGTAACGACAAAAAAATTTTTAAAATTTTTTATTGTTTAGATGGGCTTAGAATGTCATGAAACGTCGAGATTTTAAGTTTGAGCGAAAAAAAAAATTCTGTCTGTCTGTCTTGTCCCGTCGAAGGGTTGGGGGGTAAATTGGGGTAAATTTAGGGTAAATAAGTAAATCAAGCTGGTAAGAGTTCATAAAATTGGTATTTAGTACATACAAGAGAAGCTAAGGTCTCAAAAAAAAAATTTGACATTAGCCACCCCCATTACCACCCCCACCCTATTATTAAAGGGGATTAAAAAAATATGATTTAGCGTGTGTACAAGATCCAGAAACCTCAAAATATTGTTTTACTTCATCCACCCCTACTACCACCCCTCATCATCACCCCCACCCCACTACCGATGTGGGATATTGTTTTATGGGTTTTTGGTGTAGAGGATTTCAAATATTAAAGTTCCATAAACAATTATTTTCACATACGAAATTTTGTTGTTGTGAGTGACTTGGATAGAAAATCTGGGTGTGGAAGTAGCGATTCCTTGGGCAGCCGTTTTTTTAGTGTACATATAAACCATGTGTATGGGACACTATCATAAGTCTTTTGGTGGTCTATATATGTGGTGTACAGGTTTTTCTTTTTTTCTTTACATATTCTGTTATTATACTCCATAAATAGCTGTTTTTTACACCATTGCCATTTTTTCTCGCAATCTTTCGGTTGTTCTGTCATTATATTGTTTGTTTCTGTATACCTATATATATTTTCTGTTAATGTGGACATGAATATTTTGCACAATGTAAACAGTAATGTTGTCGGTCTATCTTGTGTTATTGGTTGGTTGTGTTGTTACCGGTAATAGAATATGATTTAATTGGGTTAGCAGTGGTGATGTGCTTTCGAGTTCCCTAACTATGTGGTTTAATTGTTTTTATTTACTTTTGTGTGTGGTAGTGAATTGTGTGTTCTGAACTCCATCTATACCTGAAGACTTCTAATTTGTGTTTTCTTAATGAAGCATCTGACTGCGATTATTTTGATCGTGTGGTCCTTCATTATCCTGATCCTGACGACTGTTGTCTTTTCTTTCTTGATCCAGTCTGCCTTATCATTGTGGCTTGTTACTGCATATGCTTTCCCAGAATTTTTCTAACGTATCCTTTTCTGATATCTTGCCCCCCTCTTCAGTGTGTGCTGTTTTAGTTTTCTGTAATATTGTTCTTGTTAGTGCTGAATAACTTATTTTCAGTTATGCATCGATTTATTTCTTTGAGTCTCCTTATCCTAAAGCCATAGCTGCTAGTTTCTGTTTGATAAAATTTAGTCCGCTCCTTGTCTACTTTCATTCGTCTTTGTTTTTAAAGAGAATGATTTCTGATCAGCAGCATCGAGGGTGTTCAATATTCTATCTAAAATATTTTAATTTTTATCAAAGGCTAGTTTGAGGGATGAAATATTTTTATGTATCAGTAACGTTCATTTGTCGTTTGTCACCACGATGTCTGTGTCTTTGTGGTAATATACCTTAACAGTGTTATTGATTGAGACAATTTTGTATTGACAGAGTGCTGATCCGAATAGCAGGAGAAACCTGAAAATAAATTTAATTTTCAGTATATGGTTTCATTCTATCAAAATTGACTTTAGTCTTTTTGTTTCGAGATTTAATAAGGTAGCAGAATTTTGGAAAATTTCTATTATTTAAATTTGTTTTGTAGTTTGCTCTTAATTTGTGATTCTTTTAGATAAACTAAGTCACCTATCTTATATTCGGGACATTTTAGGGGAACATTTCTGTCAAGGCGAACTTTTGTTTTCTCTTTGTTTTCTGTGTTCGATTGCGGCCGATTTCATAATAGTGAGATATTCTATTGTTTAAATCTCTGACATATTCTATGATTATCTCTTTTTGGTTTTAAAGAGTTTCAGGTGGTCTATTAGATGTATGACGATAAGTTCATATGGGGTGAAACCATGTGTCTTATTGACTGAATTGTTATAACATATTAACGCATATGGGTAAAATTGTGAATGGATGTTCGTTCGGATTTTCGGTGTTATGAATTCCTATCATTTCAGCTAAGGTAGCGTGAAATATTTCTAAGGATCCGTTAGATTAGGGATGTCCTACGCTTGAACACGTTAACTTTATGTCGTAGAAGGTACAGAGATCTTTAAGCAAACGGTTGTCAAATTCGCCACCATAATCGCAGTGAATTATTAATGGATTACCATAATGTTGAAAATATAACAACAAAGTGTTTACGATGGATTTTGCGGATTTGTCTGGAACTGCACAGGCTTGTGTGAATTTAGTTAATTCGTCGCGAATTGTTAGAGCGTAATTTGAGTGGTGAATTCAAATAAATCGATATTAATTCTTTCGAATGGTGTTCTTGGGGTTTTCGTGATTACCAGAGAGTTATTTAAATTTTTCCGGCATACTTTAGTGTTTTGGCAAGTTTTGCAGTTTTTTATAAAGTTTTCGACATCTTTAATTAGACGTTGCCAAGGTATTTTTCTCTAATTCTTCGAATCGTTTCATTTATTCCGCGGTGTAGATTATTTTACTTCCACGTCCAGTGGAAGTATAGTAACGACAAAAAAATTTTTAAAAATTTTTATTGTCCAAATAGGCTTAAAATGTCATGAAACGTCGAGATTTTAAGTTTGAGCGAAAAAAAAATTTCTGTCTATCTGTCGGTCTCTCTTGTCTGTCTGTCTGTCGGTCTGTCTGTCTGTCGGTCTGTCTGTCTGTAACTTTTTTTTGAGCGCACGTTTACTTTGGAACCGTTTAAGATATTGACTTGAAATTTGGTACACATATGTACTTTAACGAGATCTAGAACTGAATTATATTTTCATTTTGTTCCGTCGAAGGCTTGGGGGGTAAATTGGGGTAAATTTGGGGTAAATGGGCAAATCAAGCAGGTAAGAGTCCATGAAATTGGTATTTAGTATATACAAGAGAAGCTAAGGTCTCAAAAAAATTTTTGGCATTGCCACCCCCATTACCACCCCCACCTCCTTATTAAAGGGGATGAAAAAAAAATGTGATTTAGTGTATGTACAGGAACCAGAACCCTCAAAATCTTTTTTTACTTCATCCACCCCCCACTACCACCCCCCTATCACCACCCCCACCCCACTACCGATGTGGGGTATCGTTTTATGGGTTTTTGGGGTAGAGGATTTCAAATATTATATTATTAAAATTCCATAAACAATTATTTTCACATACAAAGTTTTTTCGTTGTGAGTGACTTGGATAGAGAATCTGGATGTGGAAGTAGTGATTCCTTGGGCAGCGGTTTTTACTACTATGACGCTGTTCTAGGATTATCGGGACTTGGTCGTCATCAGGAGTTTGGACAATATTTTGACAAATTATTACTTTTAAATCTTTCTCTGCAAAAATGAATGAATAAAATTTCAAGTAGAGGGAGGTCTAAATTATTTTCGACAAAGCATGTCTTAGAAAGATCCAAAACAGCTTTATTTTTAAATGGTACCAAAAATAGATGGATGTTCAATTACAGATTCAATATCAAAAGGTAATGGGATGATAAAATATCTCCTATGTTTGACTGCTTTGCTTGACACGATATTGATCCTATCATTATCAAATTTGAGGTTTTCTTCGAATATGTCCTCAATAATTTTGTGATGGAGGTCTTGTAAAAAAGATCGATCCTGCACTTTTGCCACCATGTAAGTCCGTTCTGGAAAATAAAATCCGCATAAGATATTAACTCCGGAACAAAACTGTTGAGAGATTACTTAAAAGTAATCCTTAAGGGCCAGTTGTATGAACTAAGTTGAGCAAAGTTCAGCTTGAACCAAGATCAAAAGCCATAGTTACAATTATTGTAACAATCGTAACCTTGGCTTTTGATCTTGGTTTAAGCTGAACTTGGCTCAACTTAGTTCGTACAACTGGCCCTTAGTGGAACAGCAGACCATATCTCCCTGAAGCTCTGGAAGAACATCAAGAGGAACTACTGGAATATTCTGAAAACTCAGAGGCAGAAAAGGATTTCAGTTCGGAAGATTCTGAAAAAGAGTCAGATGAAGAGTATTTGTAATTACAACAGTATTTCTCTACATACATAATTCGTTTTAAAATTTGAGATTCATTTATGAAATAATCTATTTTATTTTTCGCTTAAAGAAATTATAAGTTAAATTTCCCTTTTTTCGAAAAAATAGATTTAAAATACTTTTTTTTTACCGTAGCTTATGACGTATCTCCTATTATATTTTCTGAAGTAAAACAGAAAAAGGCCCTCTTATTTCCCGAACCGGTGTATAAACAATTTTTAGAAACAATTCTTATATATTTTTTGTATTACCTAAATTACCCAGTTGTCACATGAGTTAAGCCCAAAAAAATATTGTCTTATGAGTGTCTCCTTTCGGATCGCCTAATGAAATATCGAAGTGAAGAAGTTGGGGAAAGAAATTTTCATTTACCCTTGGACCCAGCCCGTTTTGAAGATGCAAAATTTGTCTTGACCTCCAGACCCGCGAATATATTGCCCTATGATTTACTTTTCAGCTAAGGGTGGTTTCCACACAATACCTGGTTGGTTTTTTCATGTACCTACCGTATAAAGTAAATTTTATTCTTGTGACAAAAAAATTGTCTTACTGCAGTTAAGCCCCCAAAAATTATGTTTTACGTGGGAGTTTCCTGAATAGAATATGGAAATGAACAAGTTGTCGAAGAAAATTTTCATGTACTTTATAACGTAAATTTTGGCCCTTTTATAAATATCAAACTTGTCTTACGGCCCAAAAGCCCCCGAATATTTTGTCTTACTATTCGGTTCTTATCTAAGAGGGAGTTTTCTCGTTAATTTTTTTCATGTACCATATGACGTAAATTTCTGCCTCCTTAACAAAAAATTTTGTCTTAAAGCGGTCAAGCCCACAAAAATTATGTCTTACGATGGAATTTCCTAAATAGAACATGGAAACGAACAATTTGGCAAAAAAAATGTTCGTGTACCTTATGACGTAAATTTTGGTTCTTTCTTATAAATATCAAACTTGTCTTGAGGCCCAAAATCCCTGAATATTTTGTCTTACTGTTCGATTCTTTGCTAAGAGGGGGTTTCCGCACAAAACCTCGTTGATTTTTTTCATGTACCGTATGACGTAAATTTCGACCCTCTTAACAAAAATTTTGTCTTACGTTGGAATTTCCTGAATAGAACATGGAAACGAACAATTTGACGAAAAAAATGTACCTTATGGCGTAAATTTTGGCCCTTTTGCTATCTTGCATTTCCTTTGTTAAACGTTTAGTTGACGCTCATGTAAAAGCTTATAAATACTATTGCCAGACATTTCTACAATCAGTATTCTACTTTCATTCATATTAAACATTTTAAATATACTTTCTTCATGAATCAGTGTTGGTTCCTATAATCTCCAAATATTTAAAAAAAAGTTAAATACATAGAGTCAAATATAACATATATGAATTTCCTATTTCTTCATATTAAATATTAGATATTGAGTGTATGAGAGTTATCTGCTAATTACCAAAAATAGCATGTTTCAATAATTATGAAAACAGAAACAAAAACATTTTTCTTAAATCCTTTAAACATGTGATCTTGGCATTATTACCATAATCCTATTTATCGGTAACAAAACACTATATAATAAAAGAAAATAAACATATTTCTTTCACGACAAATAATTCCATGGAGAAGAAAATAAATTAAACATAATCTCTTCCCTTCTTATCCATGTTTATTATTTGCATTATATTGTGGTGAAGGAAACAAACGATTATAAATCATATTCCCCTACTCAGACATAATATTTACATTGAGGGTTTTGTAGAACGTTTACTATTTTGATTTCGGGCCCTTGCAAAATGTATGTAAATGTAGTCGCCTCTGTAAACCGTAGTTTCCGACTGCTGATTCGTAGTTTGCAGAGAAGAATCTTTGACCAACTCTAAAAATAAAACTTACTTGTAGGCATCGCAATCCCATATCCCTTCGAATCCAAAGTGTTTCCAACTTGCATTAGTTCACAGTTTCTCTCCATCTCGTATTCAATCGAAGAGCTTTCCATGAGAAAAGCATATTGACGTGTACTGTTTAAAACGCGTTTCACACCATCTTTATTGCTCTTCTCGAACACACTGGGATCGGCGGACTCCATTTGGACCCACATGCGGTGATACGTTGAGAAATTCGTGTCTTTGAAAAATGAGCCTGTAGCACCACCTAAAATAATTTATAACTACTATTAGTACAATAACTGGAGATTTTAATATCGAGATATGTTATATGAATTAATTTTTTTTATATAAATTACACTAAATTCATCAAAGCACGTTTCTAAATTATGCGGGTTTGGTAATTTATACAAAGTGAATGCCACCACTTTCCAGGGAGTGGCACAAGAAAAATAATAATGGTTGGAACTGAATGGGAATCAAATTGTGAAAAAAAAAGATTCTGAGCAATTCTTAATTTTAGTTGATTGTGTTTAAGTTCTAATGACTTAACACAACTATCTTAAAATAGTTTTCGTCAAAAGATACTAAAATATCACATTTAGCGAAAAAATGCTACAGGCTAATAAAGAAGTTTATAAACCAAGTTAATAACTTTAGTAGCTTCGAATATATGGAAGTTCAAAAATGGCGTCCCAACGTTTATACGATGAAGTTTAATTGTTAAATTTCTCAGAAACAATGACATTTGCGTCAAATAGGCTAAAGCCAGAATTAAAGATAATTTTGTTCTGTGGTATATAACACAAAGAATTTATGACAGTAACAATGTTCATCCCCAAACGCTATTTTCTTACTATATTTAGAGTAAGTAAAAATAATTTCAAAAACTGTTCTTCGTTAACGTATCCCAACTAGCACCAAAGTAACAGTAACTGAGATGGGAACTTCGAATGAGTAATCACCACGAATCCGTCACTAAATGTACGACTTTGATGTGTAAATAACTTCATTTGAGATATCCGTAGTCACTGTCTCGTAGTGTTTACCACTAGCGGTTACTTTAGAGTTATGTGACTTCTACGTAGCTTTTCCGGTGCATAGGGACGACCTAGTTACCAGTGGGACGACCTTAGAAGTTGTAACCACTTTCAAGTAGCTTTGATAGTGGCCGCGAAGTTCTGGGAACCTTTACTATCCATTTAAAGTCGTGGATCTTGTTAGTAACATTTATTAGTATTAATGACGTTACCGCTACATGCAGAACTGAAGTTCACCGTGCACGGTTACTACGAAGTACGTATTACCGCTCAAATTCACTATGAAGTAAATTTCACCATATAGTTCCCATTGTTAACCATATATAGGAAAGGAGGGGCAATAACGAGAGAATGAAATACCTAACCTATATAGTTTATGCTTGTCTTGTGGCCTTTATCTTTTCCAAATTTGGGTTGTTTACCATTTTAAAATAATAACATGTATAGCGTTATCGCTATAAATAAAATTAAAATCGAAGTTAATATACGTATATTTGTTTGTAATACATGTTCATATTTTATATGATATTGGTATTTTTAGTATATTGATATTATATTTTTATTCGAATGTTTTTTTTATTTTTCTTAGCGACTCCATGGAAACTTCTCGCTTTTGGAACTTCTCGATTTCCAGTGAGTGAGTCGCTATAGTCGCTATATACACCCCCTCGTTAAAAAAGAAAATAGTCAATCAATCAACGTGTCGATTGCAAAACGTACTTTTTTAATCGGGGTAGGCAAAGTGTCACATCTGTCAACTAATACAAAAGCCGGTTTAACCCTATCAATATTGACAGTTATGACTTTGGCTCCTTTCTTAAAGGTAAATAACTTATCTGAACGAGATAAAACTTTAAACGGTCCTTCATATAAAGGAGTAAATGAACGTTTTAAACGTTCAATGCGAACGAAAATAAAATCGCAAGAGGCAAGATCTGAACTAACAAAAGTTTTGTAATTGCCATGCGAAGTTGGAGGAACAAATTTTAAATTATTAAAATAAATGCGTAATTTGTCAATGAAATAAGGAATATCTGGGGAATTATAGGATTCAACGAAAAATTCGCCAGGTAAACGAAGGGTTTGACCATATATGAGTTCAGCAGGTGAACATTGCAGATCTTCCTTGGGAGTTGTCCTAAATGCTAATAAAATGATGGGTAATTCATCTGTCCAATGTGATGTATTGGCTCTAGTTAACAAGGAAGTTTTAAGTGAGCGATGAAATCTTTCAATTAAAGAGTTGCCTTCTGGGTGATATGGAGTTGTACGTATTCTATGAAAACCTAAAAACTTTGCAAATTCATTAAATAATCTTGACTCGAATTGTACTCCTTGATCAGTCGTTACTGACAAGGGAACACCGAATCGACAAACAAAGTTTTGAAATAAAGTACGCGCAACTGTTTCTGCTGTGATGTCGCGAAGAGGGTACGCTTCCGGCCACCTAGTGAATCGTTCAATCACCGTAAGAATGTAAGAGTTACCTTTGGATGGAGGTAATGGTCCTACCAAATCTATGTGGATGTGGTCGAATCTGATTTTCGGAATGGTGAAGTTTCCGAGAGCACTTCGCGTATGTCGACTGACTTTGACAGCTTGACAGTTAATGCACGATTTTGACCATAAATTGCAATCTGTGTTCATTTTCGGCCAAAAATAGTTATTTGAAATCAACAGTCTAGTGGCTTTAATACCAGGAAGTGGGACAAAATGTCTGACTTTTGCACGAGAAACATCACACCAAATAAAATCATTTGAATCTGGAATTTGTATCTTTTTTAAAATGAAATTGGTTTTAGTTAGTGATGATTTATCTGACAATAAATAGTTGAGATTTGAATCTTTCTCCTGAGCTTCACTAAGCAACTTTAGGTCAAAGTTAACATTAAGGAAGGGAGAATTTTTAAGTTGAAGTGGTAAAATATCTTGTTTTAAGGAAGAAGTGTCGTAAATACGTGACAAGCTGTCAGCTATTACATTATGTTTTCCTTTAACATGTTGTATTTTACAAGGAAATTGAGCTATGTACTCTAAATGACGTATTTGACGAGGAGATCTTTCTGCTTTTGTGAATAAAGCATTGATTAAAGGTTTGTGATCTGTAAAACAATTAAACTTTCGACCTTCAAGTATAAACTTAAAATGTTTAATTGCAGTATATAATGCTAAAAGTTCTTTGTCAAAAACCGAATAATTGGTTTGTGCTGTGGTTAATTTACGGGAAAAGAATGCTAAAGGAGCAAGAAATCCCTTATTATCTTTTTGCTCTAAAACTGCACCCATGGCAAGGTTAGAACAATCGACTGAGAGAGATAAGATAGTATCGTCATTATTGCAAGGATGAGCTAAAACTACTGCATTACTTATTGCGTCTTTGGCTTTCGAAAATCCGTCTAAACATTGATCAGGCCAACAATTAATCTTTGTAATTTTATCATGAGATAAACTGTTACAAAGAGAATATAGGGGAAGTAATATTTCAGCAAAATGAGGTATGAAACGATGATAAAAATTCACCATACCTATGAAACGTTGTAGTTGTTTGAGAGTTGTCGGTAAAGGGAAATTATTAATGACTTCGACTCTCTCAGTTGATGGTAAAATACCTGATGAAGAGATGTGATGACCTAAAAAGGTTAAATTGTCAACTCCTAAGATACATTTAGATGGTTTAATGTTAATTCCGTATGTGTCTAATCTCTTGAAAACCTTTTCCAAATGTTCCAAATGTTGTACATCTGATTGACTTGCGATTAATATATCATCCAAATAGACGAAAACGAAAGGTAAATTGACAAGTACTTCATTCATAAAACGTTGGAAAGTTTGACCGGCATTGCGTAGACCAAAAGGCATGCGGGAAAATTCAAACAGTCCGAATGGAGTTGTTATAGCTGTCTTATAAACGTCATTTTCAGCGACAGGTATCTGATGGTACGCTCGCACTAAATCAACCTTGGAGAAAATAGTGCAGCCGTGCAACTGAGAGCTAAAGTCGTGGATATGAGGTAATGGATATCTGTCTGGAATGGTAATCGTATTTAGTTGTCGATAATCTCCACAAGGTCTCCAGTCATTCTTCTCTTTTTTCGCCACTAGATGGAGTGGAGAGGAAACTTGAGAAGATGATGGTTTGCAGATACCTAATTCTACCATGTTATTAAATTCTGTTTGAGCTATTTTAAATTTAAGATTGTCTAATCTACGAGGTCGTGAAAAAGGTAAATGACCTTCAGTAACTATATGATGTACAATAGAATGTTTAATAGGTAAATTGTAATCTGGTGAACTAATTAGATTAGGAAATTGTAAAAGTAATTTGTTATATTTATCTGTCAAAGGAAATAATTTAAGTGTATCTAATCTATCATTGTCTAAAGGACTATTTTTAATAAAACAATTAACTGACAAATTAGTCTTGTTATCAATTATTCGAGCTCCTTTAAGATCAACAACTAAACCAAAATGAGACAAGAAATCTGCTCCGACTATCGGTATGTCAATGTCTGCTATATTGAAAACGAAAGGAAATAATCTACGTAAGTTTAGATTGACTTTTAACAATTTCTTACCGTATGTAAAAATGGTTGAACCGTTAGCCGCGGTTAATATCGTATCAAAATTCTTTTTTAAATCTGTGAAAGCATTGCGTGGCACCACAGATAAATCGGCACCAGTGTCAATTAGGAAGTTCAGGTTGTTAGATCTATCGTAAATAAAAAGTCGACGACGTTTGCTGTTAGAAATGTCAAAATCAGACGTCATAAAATTATCAAACTTCAGTCATCTTTGAGAATTATCAGATTTTTTACAATTCTTACTGAATTTGCACCATTCACCTCCACAACGATAGGCATTGGCATCATAAAGTTGATGGTAGTAACAAATAGTATTGTCTGTACGATCAAATTTATTGGAAACATTATTACGGCTGGGTGAACGATTGCGATTAGTGGTATGAGTTTGTGAATTGCTTCTACTTTTGCAATTGTTGCAGCATGAAGTAGAAAGTTGAGGCTCGAAGGATTGATTGGAAAGTCTGGATTCTAAAGAGTTTAATCGAGAATTAAAAATTTCTTGTTTTTGTAATACTTGATTAATTGAATCATGGAAAGTGATTGAAAAATTTTTGATAGTGGTAGTTAAATCTGATAACGGGGTTGACTCAGAGTCAAGAGGATTTTTGGAGTACGATGCAACCATTGAATTTTGACAGGACTCCCAGATCTGATCTGCAATATCTAGAATCTCTTTTGTGTCTGTTTTCCCTGAAGCTGTAATGGCAATATATACTGTTTGAGGTAAACGTCTTTTTCATAGCTTTATCAATAAATCTTGACTAACCATGCTGAATCCTCCAACCATATTCAGCATGGATCTATAGAAATCTGAAGGTTTCAGATCGCCCATTTGGGAACCTGATAACAGATCATTCAGACGTTTTTCTTCACTCGATGATAAACGTGAAATTAAAACTTTCTTTAAATTTATATAGAGATCCGTTTCTGGGGGATTAGATATTATATCGTATATATTATCTATCACATCTAATGGCAAATTAGCTATAACCTGATCATACTTTTTCTTGTCATTGACAATTTTTGCAACAGAAAACTGTGATTCGATCTGGGTAAACCAAATTTCTGGTTTTGATTTCCAGAATGGGGGTAGTTTGACAGAGGTGACATAATGGGTTTGAGGAAAATCCTCGTCTGAAGGTTGTCTTTGCATAACTAATCGATTGTGATTGATTGATTGATTGATTACTCTCTCAGATAAAAAAGGGAATGTACTTTAACTCACTCACCGACAGATGACAGTACTTGTAATGTACAACTTCAGTTGATTGAATTAGGAAATTACCATAAATTATAGGAACATCTATTCAACTTTGGAACCTCTATTCAAAATTCATCGGGAAAATTCTTCTCTTCATAAAATGGTCAATTTATAACGGTAGTTGATATATTGAATCTCTTCTTGTATATATTTATCACGTTGGACATAAAATTTTCACTTCTGGCATATATTTATGACGTTGGACATAAAATTTTCACTTCTGGCATATATTTATCACGTTGGACATAAAATGATCACGTCGGGCATAAAATTATCACGTCGGGGTCACCAAATTTATAGCGTTATCGCTATAAATAAAATTAAAATCGAAGTTAATATACGTATATTTGTTTGTAATACATGTTCATATTTTATATGATATTGGTATTTTTAGTATATTGATATTATATTTTTATTCGAATGTTTTTTATTTTTCTTAGCGACTCCATGGAAACTTCTCCATTATCTGGTTGAGTTTTCCTTTTTGTTTCTTAGCGACTCCATGGAAACTTCTCGCTTTTGGAACTTCTCGATTTCCAGTGAGTGAGTCGCTATAGTCGCTATAACATGCTATTTTGAAAAGATAATAAATGTTCTATATAGGTAATATGTAAGAGTAAAAGTTATTATTCAGTGCCTAAAGACAAAAGAAATTCGCAGTTAGTAGACAATAGCTTTAAGAAATTGGAAAACTACCTAGCAAATGTATGTGTGTATATAGTCAACATTTTCTACAGGATGATTTTTTCACTAAAGTGAGTTATTCATATTTGTATCTGCATTTATAGATAAGTTTCAAAATACCTATAATAATAATCTCTTGGGTTGGAATTTGTTTCATTTAACATAATTTGCTAGATGGTTTTCCAATTTTTAAATCTATTGGCCACTTACTGCGAAGTTTTCTATCTATTTGGAAAACTGTGCATTAACACGACTTTTAAACTATATGCACTGTTACTGAACATTGTCTTTTACACTTACTAGTAATTTCAGAAATTTAATTGATGTTGTGAAGTAATTTTGCACTCTTACCTGTGTTGAACTTGTATTGTTTTTTGAGAAACATAAACAGGTAAACAAATACAATAGTACTGAAATAAAACATAATTAAAAAAAATCATTCATTCAAATTTCTCTTCTTTTTCACAATATACATGTAGCATATGGTTAAAATAATTCCAAGTGTGCTTATAATATCCGGATTAGCCTGCTGTACAACTACAGATGCATTTTCATTTATCAACATCACCTTCTAAATTCATTCTAACTTCATGGGAGCAAACAAAGGGTAAAGATTTGTTTTTCACGGCGTCTTCGACTTAGCAGAGAATTACATGTCCAGCTCTAAATACCACTTCACCTTCCTTGATGGGTCTACTTCTGCATGCAATTTGAGTAAAGATATCACACAATTCTAATTCTACCTTCGGCATATTTGAAAACAGTTCACAAATGTAAGAAAATTAATAAAATAACAGACGTAACATTATGACAACTACATGTTTTCGTCACCATTTCCGATATATTGATTGAAATTCACTGACACCATCTGCTGATGTGATTCTCCCCTATAAACAAAAGTCAAAATTAGGGGCCAGTTCAGTTTAAACGTCGCGCGTCCGACGTATGACAGCACACCAGGGCGCGGCGTTCAGAATCAATGTTGGAAAAAATGTAACTATGAAGTGGCTGCGGGAACTTTGCTGCAACTTTAAAGTGATGCTACAGTCCTATTCGTTACTTTGTAATAAATGTAACTTTAAAGTTACATATATTCATTTCCTGTCACTATTCTCAAGTAACAATTACTTTCAAGTCGCATTTCTTAGTAAACACGACTTCAAAGTGATTCTTTCTGAAATACGCCATCTTGATGGCCAAGACTTATGACGCCATTATTACAAGACATGAACCATAACTTCATAAATAAATAACTTAAAAATTTAATTTATCACTATTTCTGCACCAAATATAATAAATTAATGGATAAAAATTATTTTCAAGTTTCAAAGAACAATAAAAAATAGATTTCAGCATCCAAGTTGACACATTCTCGCATGACGTTAAATAATTTAAAGACAATATTTTAATTAAAAAATGCAAATTATAAAGACGCGTGCCAGATTCGGACGTTTTATCATTATGTTTGACAATAAACTTACATTCGTTTTAATGTTGATGCTTAGCCATTGGGAAATTGTACAAGTTTTGCCTTCTAATATTATACTATTCTAGTATTCCATTAAGTTTCTGAGTTAGGAAGATGGATAGCAATAATCATGTAGGAATGAAACACAAGTATAATAAAATCAGTTGCAAGACAAAGCAGGCAACATTCATTTGACAGAGTGGGGCCGGGCGTGGTAAAGTTCCCCGAAAGTCGCGGTTTACATTTCGCGACGTCACCGCTACATAATCACAACGCCATTGGAACGTAACCGGACTAGTTCCGGGAACGTAGCCAGAACGTTGCGGTAACCGAAAAAATATTCCCCATTTTGGTCGTACTCACGTAATGGGAACGTTCCTGTTATGCTCTTGTGACTAGTGACAGAACACTTTAAAGTACCTACAATAGTCGCTGCTACGTTCCAGCAACTAATTGTGCTAGTTGGGATAGCATGACCTAGATGCCGAAATGTTTTTGCTTCTTTGTAGCAATTGCTTTAGAGAAAAATGAACTTTAAACTATAATACTCGAAAAAACGGAAAAATTTGGTATTTCAATAAATATTAGTTATATCGAAAAATGGTGGAAACCACAAATAAAGTCAATAAACTGAATGAATTTGTTTATATTTTTAACCGATGTCAAGAAATTTACAAAAGGAGAAAATTCTCAATTCGATCCGAATATATATTTTATTTTATACTTATACAGTCATTAGTCGGGATTGGCTTAAGCGAGTTCTATGATACCGTAAGATATGACTTGGCGGTTGTTCCGTATTAACTTCATCAATCTACGTCTAGTGAAAGGTGAACAAAAATTGGAAATAAAATTTTTACTTGAAAATTTTGCCATATTTGGCGAAGGCGCCTCTCAAATTTCGTCGACATTGCCCTAAAATTGGGAGCAAGTAGATATTTTAGGAGTCCTGATACCAAATCTCATCTCAAAAATTGAGAATTCCAAACGATGAATTCAGTACAGTTGCCATAATACAACGTTATTGCAGATTTACTTGAAAGATTAATAGAAATTTCAAGATTTTCTGATAACGAGCCTGACGTTATAGTTATTTATGCACCAAGTGCGTCATATAGATTATAACGCCCGGAGTATAACATGATGCAGCCCGAAGGCCTTTGACCCGAGGGATAAACACAAGACATGCTTGATGATCTGTTTATACCAAATTGCAGATTAGAATTAACTCCCAGAAGCTCACACATAGTGCCTCTAAAATTATTTAATCGCCTTCCATCTTCTATACAGAGTGTGAAAAACATCAATCGCTTTAAAAATAGAGTTACAGAGATTTTGTTAGCAAATAGCTTTTATAGCATCTAGGAATTTTTAAATTGTACCTTGTAAAACTTACAGCGTAGTTTGTAATTTACTTGTTTTAATTTTTTTTTCCGTGTGTCGTTTTTATACTATATTTATACATTTTAAATGGAAAATTTGACTATTTCTACACAAATGTAAGTTTGCCTAAAGAAGTAAATAAATAAATAATAATAATAATACATGTTGCCCGATGGGCGTTATAATCTAATTGAATGAATGAATGAATGAGTGGTTTATTTACAAAATTTGTTACATAAATGTTACATGATTTTACAAATAAGTTAAGTACATAAAAGTTTTGAAAATAAGTATAACGAAATAATAATAATAATAATTGTGTAAATAAACACAAAGATCCCCACTAAAGGTCAAGGCCTGCGCGTGGGTTTACAAAAAAGAATTATAAAGCTATATAAATATATATATATATATATATATATATATATATATATATATATATATATATATATATATATATATATATATATATATATATATATATATATATATATATATATATATATATATATATATATATATATATATATGAAATTATATGTCATAGTGTAAACTATGATTACCATAACATAATATAATCTAATAGTATGGTATTATATAAAATTAATAAAACTATATAAACAATAATCAACACTAATTGTACGTACTAAAAGAGACATTCGAACGAAATGTTGGTCAGATATTTAATTTGGGTTAAATGGTAATTATAATAAGATAAGTTATAATAAGACAAGGTATAGTAGTTAGTAAGATAACATTTATAAAAATAAAAAGGAAACAGTATAATGGAGTGTCAGAACAATAAGCCACTAAGGGTCTAAATTTTTAAGTCAACCATATCATGAATCATGTCTCTGGGTGTGTAAAATATAAATTGCTTGAGTTGCTTTTTAAATTTATTGATATGGTTTATATTTTTCAATTCTGCACGTAAGTGGTTATAGAGCCATAGAGCCTAGGACTCAAATAGGTGAACGATTTCTGACCTACGGTTTTCTTCACAAAAGGTGGTAAATATGCATGATTCTTATTTCTCGTGTTATATTTGTGGTCATTTTTTTTCAATTCATCTTTCGTTTTTTGTTGGTGGAGAATGGACTGATAAAAAAAGAGTTGCCGTGGGTCAAGTAGGCAGGCCTCTTTGAAAAGTCTGTCAGAAGGATATGTGACTTCTTTATTAAACATTATTTTAAGGATTCTCTTCTGGACAATTATTAAATTATTAAGAATCGTTTTACCAACTCCACCCCATGCCAACATTCCGTAGTTAATATGCGACTCAACTAAGGAGTGATATATAATTTTTAAAGAGTCTATGTTCAAAATAGTTTTCAAAGTTTTTAATTTATATATGAGCGATTGTAGCTTTTTAATTACATAAGTCACATGTTTATCCCATCTTAAGTGGGAGTCAATAATAATGCCTAGATACTTAAATTCCGTTTTACGAGCTATTTTGAGTTGATTTGAGATTGTGAGGTTTTGGAATGTTGGCAGATTATTGTTAGTGCATATAGGTAAGTAATATGTTTTATTAAAATTGATTGTGAGCAATTTGTGATCAAACCAGTCTTTAATATTTTTTATGTCTTCTTCGACTATGGATTTGAGTGACATCCAGTTTTCCAGTTTGTGGGGCATGCAACATTTTATTTTTCACAAAAAAACATGTTCTTTTAATGAAAAATTGATTTTTCATTTTATAAATACATTTTTTTTCTTAGTAGTCTATGACATTTGTTGATACTTTGACGTTTATTAATTGTATCTGTCAGTATGGTATGTCGTATTCTTTCAAACTTAGCAACCTAGTTCAATGTTGCTAGCTTTTTTATTTACCTTTTTTCAAGTATTCTACGACAGTTGTTAATATTTTGACGTTTGCTAATTGTTTCGTTGCTTTGCTTTGTACGTAGATAATTAGTCCAGTCAACGAATGAGTTTTCTTCGCTTGGAACTCGGAAACCATATGTCTCACGGAAAAAGGTAATCTATGCAAAATTAAACATAATTAAATTTCCCACAGGCATGTCTATATTCATTTTCTTTCTATGTGGTACAGTTTACGAGATATTCGTCAGCGAAAATAGATAATTAATAAAAAAAAATCAATTATGTACCTTTAATATTTCTGTCAAAGCGGCTTACCGTATTCTGCTAATAAATCACAGTCACAAAACAATCTTTATTTTACAATGCTCGACGTATTTACTAACGTGATATTTTGTCGAAATCTGTACATTTCCTTAAATACACAGTGTGACTCACTTAAAATGAAGATACCATTATAACTTTTTCATTTTGTTTCCAATTTGAATCAAATTTTACTCAAGTATAGAACAAATTAGGATCTACTTATGACCAAAAAATCATTCACCTGCTATAAAGGCAAGGCCACCTGCGGTACCAAAATATGCGAAAAAAGATTAAAAATCATAATTATTTCTTGACGTATTTCACGTAGCCACCACAAATTGCGGAGACTGAGGATCCCCTTTGCCAGATGAGCTTATGTATGAGAAAGCCCCTATCAATAACTTTGTGGATCCGATCGGGTGCTCTTTTTAGAATTTTTAACATTCAAAATGTTTTTATTTTTTTCAGTATATTTTGGTACCGTAGGTGGCTTTGCCTTTGTAGCAGCCGAATGCCTTTCTGGTCATAGGTAGATTCTAATTTGTTCTATACTTGAGTAAAATTTGATTCAAGTCGGAAACAAAATAAAAAAGTTATAAGTGTATCTTCATTTTAAGTGAGTCACACTGTATATTTAAGGAAATGTATAGATTTCGACAAAATATTACGTTAATAAATACGTCGAGTATTGTAAAATAAAGATTGTTTTGTGGCTGTGATTTATTAGCAGGCCACGGTAAACCGCTTTGATAGAAATATTTAAGGTACATAATTGATTTTTTTTTATTATTAATTATCGATTTTCGCTGGCGAATATCTCGTAAACCATAACACATCGGAAGAAAATGAATATAGACATTCTTGTAGGAAATTTGATTATGTTTGATTTTACATAGATCACTTTTTTTCGTGTGACGCATGGTTTCCGAGTTCCAAGCAAAGAATCGAAAAAAGGAACCTTTCCACCCCCCTTTCCCCCTGAAGCGGCACACAGTGGGAAATTTTTCAATTTTTTTAGACAAAAATCCGTCTACAATGCAATTATTAATTGATTTGAATTTTTTTTTTAAAATAATTGTTAGGTATCACCCGATGTTTGAGCACTGTCCAAATTTTAAAAACGTTCAACATAATCTCAAAAATGTTCATTTCATTTTAAATATTTTTTTTCCTTTCAAATGGAAAAAATGCGATTTCTAACTTAAGAGCTTCTTAAAAACGTTGAAGAACTTAGAATTTGTTTCTACTCACATTGAATTGTTGTTTATTCACATTGTCAATGTATATAAGAAATGATTAATTTAACCTTTAAAATAATTTTTATTTATCAAACAAGGTTCGGAGACTGATTTTAGTGAAAATATCGAAGAAGACGTCCATTTAAGGGTGGTTTTCACCCTTAAATGGGGTTGAGATACACTCTCATAATCACAATGTCTTTTACCATTTTGAAGCAAAAACTAAAAAATAACCATTGTAACTATATTTTTTGTTGAAATGGAGGTTGTTTCAATCTCTCTGATTAACCCTTAGGGTAAATTATTATTTGAATAACTAAGGTTTTATATTTATCATATAAAAAATACACTTTACTAGACTATTTTACATTTTTAATAAGAATATCTCGAAAAAATCCTTATTAGGGGTATTTTTCGGTATTTTAAGGGTGTTATATCAATTTCTGGTTAACGGGACCACATTTTTCCTAATCAGCGACCCAAAAAACATGTAATAAAGGATATTTTCTGAGTAAAACCTTAAAAAAAACAGAAATTCGCATTTTTACTTAAGTAAAATACACGAATTTCATATATTTATAGGATTTTTTGAACGTTTTTAAAATTTGGGCAGTGCTCAAACATCGGGTGATACCTAACTATTATTAAAAAAAAAAAATTTCAAATCCATTAATAATTGCATTGTAGACGGATTTTTGTCTAAAAAAATTGAAAAATTTCCCACTGTGCGGCGGGGCTAGGAATGGGGACTTTTAGTATGTATACCTCCTAACGACCCCCAACACATTCCTGAAGCGGAAAATTCTCTCTCCTCAATGTTCTCTACAATCCCCTTTTGGGCATTCATTGATTGGACTAAATACGTTTAACAAAATAAAAGGAAAAATAATATGGATATACCACAAAATATTCGAAACAATGGGGCAAAATCCACAGAAAATTCATTTTCGGTCAAATTCAAACCATTATATGATAAGGAATATGAAACATTTATTCAATGGAAATTAAAAAATAAAATAACTAGTATAAATGAGATCGTATTATTGGCTTATTTTCAGGAGGAATTGGTGTGTTGTTTGGTTTTTTATTTCGGTTCAAGATTTTGATAGAATTTTTTATTTTAGTCCGAAAAAGATTCTCCAAATTCTTTGTGGACTAAATGTTCCATTCTGAAATACACATTAATAGTTAATGAAAATGTTGATATTTCCCATTTTCTAGTCTAATATCCTTTTTAAAAATGAAATCTAAAGGATAGCTCCTAAGAATTCCAAGGTTTTGGAAGCAGATCAGGTTCTAAATTTTATCAATAAAGCTCCGGATGAGATTTATTTTTACTTAAAGTAGTTCTGGTAATTGGTGTTTTTCAAGGATTAAGATTGGCAAAAATATACTGGGAAGTTTGCCTTCAATAATTGCAAAATACTTAAAATTGGAAAATGCTAATTAATACACTGGGTATTGTTTGAGAAGAACTTCTGCTACCCTTCTGGTGGAGGCAGGTGCATAGTTTAAGATCCTAAAAATGCATGGGAAATAAAAAAGTGCATCTGTGGCAGAAGGATACATAGATAAGAGCTTTGTTTCAAAGAAAAGAGTGTCTATTATGATCAGTTACGGCATCAGATGAATTTCCAGGTGAATTATCTTTAGAAGCATGTCAGAGTACTAGTGGTCAAGTTTTCTCTTTATTAATTTCGAAAAACTTGGATTTCGGATCATATAATTTTTCAAGAAAGTTTAAAAATCGTACTTTTAATTTTCTTAAAGATTGTTAAAACATTTTTAGTGGTATAGCATTTACTTCTTCAAAAATTGTTAGAAATAAATTATTTCTTTCTATAATATTTGTTTTCTTTCTCATTTGTTTCTTTGTTTCTCACATAATGGCCACAACTCCCGCTTATTATTCCAGTGGTCATTATGAGCATCTTTATGGTAACCATGTCCAAGGTATAATAAACAAGTTAAAAACGTAGGTACTCTTCGCCAATTTACTGAGCTTTTTATATAATTGTTACACATTCTATAGGATACTCTTCGCAGTTTTCTTTGTAAATAATATTAGTTTTTGGACATTCTAAATTTTGTGATACCATCTTTGCTGTGAAAAATATTATATGAAAAAAATGGAAAAAAAAATCCAACCTGTGTGGGATTCGAACACACGATCTTTGGATTGCAAACATTTTAGCCGTTGCACCATCACATATTGCTACGAAAATTGATTGTCTGTGATATACAGCATGTTTCACTTCTCGTGAACACTTCTCTGTATCTTTTTTATTTGTGGCCAAATTCATTTCAAATTTTTATCAGCCATACAACTACATAAGACGACTTTATTCAACATATAAATGCCGCCCAGATCTGGCCTACTGCGAAAAAAAGAAAATAGCAGTTTTCGAGAAATCATAGTAGGCTTGGAGATAGACAAAAATGTTGTTAATAAAAGTTGTTCGGAATCACTTGATATGTCCCTCTGTAAAATTTTGTGAAAATCGGAATATTTTCAAAAAAAAAAAAAATTTTGTTTCACTTCTCGTAACTTTTTTATTTGTGACCGAATTCATTTCAAGTTTTTCTTAGCTCTATAAGACGACTTTATTCAATACATAAATGCCGCCCAGATCTAAGACGCCGGCCTACTGCGAAAAAAATAAAATAGTAATTTTCGAGAAATCATAGTAGGCTTAGAGATAGACAAAAATTTTGTTAATAAAAGTTGTTCAGAATCACTTGATATACCCCCACTGTAAAATTTTGTGAAAATCGGAATAAAAAAAAATTGTTTCACTTCTCGTGAAGACACCCCTGTATCTTTTTTATTTGTGACGGAATTCATTTCAAATATTTATCAGCCATAAAACTCAATAAGACGACTTCATTCAATACATAAATGTCGCCTAGATCTAAAACGCCGGCCTACTGCGATAAAAAGAAAACAGTAATTTTCGAGAAATCATAGTGGGCTTAGAGATAGATAAAAATTTTGTTAATAAAAGTTGTTCAGAATCACTTGATATGCCTCCCTGTAAAGTTTTGTGAAAATCGGAATATTTTCAAAAAAAAATTTTTGTTTCACTTCTCGTGAAGACACCCCTGTATCTTTTCTATTTGTGGCCGAATTCATTTTAAATTTTTATCAGCCATACAACTCTATACGGCGATTTTATCTAACACCCAGAGAGAACTTTTTCCAACAAATGAAAGTTGTGAACAAAAATCGGCATCAATAAAACGCTAAAAGGGACACTTTGTTATTATACATCAACTTAAATGTAATATCGTTTTCTTTTTATCAATCGACTTATAATACTTGGAAATCTGTATGTAAGTATGTATTATGTATGAATGAATCAAATTTACCCACCTTCCGTTATCCAATCGAACTGAAATTTTGCATACACGTGTAATTAAATAATAAATAATTTCAATTATAATTGTGTATGACTTTCATTTGCTGTAAAAAGTTCTCTTTATGTATTAGATGGAATCATCTCATGGAGTTCTATAGCTGATGAAAACTTGAAATGAATTCGGCCACAAATAAAAAAGATACAGGGCTGTCTTCACGAGAAGTGAAACAATTTTTTTTTATATTCCGATTTTCACAAAATTTTACAGAGGGGCATATCAAGTGATTCTGAACAACTTTTATTAACAAAATTTTTGTCTATCTCTAAACCTACTATGATTTCTCGAAAATTGCTATTTTCTTTTTATCGCAGTAGGCCGGCGTTTTAAATCTAGGCGACATTTATGTATTGAGTAAAGAGATCTTATGGAGTTGTATGGCTGATAAAAATTTGAATTGAATTCGGTCACAAATAAAGAAGATACAGGGGTGTCTTCACGAGAAGTGAAAACAATTTTTCTTTGAAAATATTCCGATTTTTACAAAATTTTACAGGGTGGCATATCAAGTGATTCCGAACAACTTTTATTAACAAAATCTTTATCTATCTCTAAGCCTACTATGATTTCTCGAAAATTGCTATTTTCTTTTCATCGCAGAAGACCGGCGTATTACATCTAGGCGGCATTTATGTGTTCAATAAAGTCGTCTTATGGAGTTGCATTGCTAATAAAAATTTGAAATGAATTTGGTCACAAATAAAAAAGATACAGAGGTGTCTTTACGAGAAGTGAAGCAAAAATTTTTTTTGAAAATATTCAGATTTTCACAAAATTTTACAGGGGGGGGGCATATCAAGTGATTCTGAACAACTTTTATTAACAAAATTTTTGTGTATCTCTAAGCTTACTATGTTTTCTCGAAAGTTGCTATTTTCTTTTTATTGCAGGCCGGCGTTTTAGATCTAGTCGTCTTATGGAGTTGAATGGCTGATAAAAATTTGAAATGAATTCGGCCACAAATAAAAAAGATACAGGGATGTCTTCACGAGAAGTCTTCACGAGAAGTGAAACACACTGTATATCTTTCGACAATCATACATATTTCAACTCGTTAGATTTATTTCTATGAAATATATATATCAGTAAAATGCATAAACAAAAAATATATATATTATGGAAATAACATTTCGCAAGATTTCTATTTAAGTACAAGCGACAAAAATTAAGAGAATTTTTCTTTGAATTTAATAATTAATAACGTTTTTATTTACTGATCGATTTTCTTCCAAAACAATAGCTAACACTAACTTACTTTCCAAATTTCAATACAATCGGACTTTTCTTTCTTAAGTTATCGTGCTTAAAGAAAACGTGATGGACGGACGGACGGACGGATACACGGACGGACAGTTGGACGGACGGACAGATGGACGGACGGACAGACGGACATTTTGAAAGTTGTTCAGAATTCGTTCACTAACACAATGATATGAAAACTTTTCTCTACGAGCGATATTTACGATTTTAGAAGTGTCGATCAAATACAATATACTCTTCGTTTTTGCTAATAATTTCCTAATAATTTTTCCTAATAATTTCATTGGCTTTTATAATAAAGATATGTTCTATTTGAAATAATTTTATAAAAATGTCAAAATATGCCCAAAATTAATTAGACTGTAAGGAATTGTTTTAAGATTTTGCAGATCAAATTTACTTTTATTCACTTTGTAGTAACAGCACCGTGTTGTAGCGATAAACTTCCTATGCAATTTAAAAAAAAAAAATGTTAGCTTTCGTTGCGAATTCAGTTGTCAGGCGAAGTTTTTCCAAAAAAGTCCATAATTTCTCACTATGCGTCGCCTAGTTAATTGAAACTTATTACCCAATATCGATATTGAGGTCAGTGTAAAAATGCACGAATAAGGAATTAATACGTTTTTTCAATATTAGGGTAATAATGCCCAAATTATAAGCCGATAGTTTTTTTGTAAATTTTAGCGATCTTTCTTAAAGGCGATTTAAGTCATTTTTTTCAAAAAAATTTTACCTCTAGGTAGGTAGGTACTGTAGAATATATTATAGAATACACATTCTTGAAATTATCTTTTATACATAGAAGTAAATAAGTTTATATATTAAAATAACAAGCTAAAAACGTACTCTTCGCCTGTTCACTGAACTTTTTATATAATTGTTACACATTCTATAGGATACTCTTCGCAGTTTTTTGTAAATAGTGTTAGTTTTAGACATTTCTAATTTTATAGTACGAACTTAGTTGGTAAAAGGTTCAGTGTAAAATAAAGTAAAAATAAAGAAAAAACATAGCAAACTTGGATTCTGAGTCAAAAGCGTAAGAACTACACCACCATCTTACACGTAAAAAAATGTAAATTTTTACATTATAAGACACGAGCTAAAATCATATTTTCACGGTTGTATATTACATTATGAAATGTATATTTGTAAAATATATAAATATTTAGATATTAATGTGAAATATCATTCCACCAGATTTCTATTCAATTACATTTTTTTTTTTTCAAATTTAAATCATTAATAACATTTTTATTTACCGACCGATTTTGTTCAAAAACAATAGAGTTCTTCCTCTAGCCCAACACTAACTTACTGTCCAAATTTCAATACAATCGGATTTTTCTTTCTTGAGTTATCGTGCTTAAAAGAAACGTGACGGACGGACGGACGGACAGACGGACAGACGGACATTTTGAAAGTTGTTCAGAATTCGTTGACTAACACAATGATATGAAAATTTTTTGTCTGCGACCTATATTTACGGTTTTAGACATGTGCCGATCATCAAATGCAATATACTCTTCGTTTTCGTATTTGCGAAGAGTATAATAATGTTGCATTTCTAAAATTAACATTATACATGTTGCCTTAGCTGCCTTCTGAAAAGACTTTCGACGGAGAAAACTAACTTAGTATGCAGGCGTTTTCTTCATGGACACTTTGAGGAAAATTTCTTGAAAATATAAGGTGTTTGAAAGCGGCGAGTGTTGTTAATCTTTTGTACGCCATACTAATTTGAATTTAATCAAAAGTTATTTTAACCTTCCAGAGCAGCTTAACGAAGCACTTGCATATTGGGTTCAAGGTTCAATCGTCTGATTTTGGTAGTTTATTTAGTTTTCAGAGACACCTTGTTTATTTGAATAAATGAGAAGTAGAAAAGCAACAAATTATTTATACCTATACACAAAAACTCTGATTAGGCCAATAAAATGGTATAATGGGATATTCCTACTCTGTGGAATTTAAATACATTATTCTCGCAATAAAGTATACCTTTCCGGTAACTGCTTTAATCTCAATAATTTCTGAGGTATAGTTATTTGAAGAATATCAGAAACTAGCTAAAATTGCAATGATGTACTAACCTAAGATTGAAATTTGGTTGGTTTCAGTACACATGGGTAGAAGTAGGGGCCTGATACATTCGAAGAGAAATCTCAAATTTGTTTCTTGAAAGCGTTATTGCCAATTTGTTTGTGCTCATTTTACTACTATTGAATAAACTTCCAAACAGTATCCAGTTTTTGAATTTTTTGCAATTATATAACTATCTCTAATTTATCAGTCATAAATGAAGGTAAAAAGATTATTTGAAAACAACGATGATAGATATAATGGGTCGTGTACGCGTGATGTCACAGTCTGATGCCTTAGGAAAAACAAACTGAAATTCCATAACTTGAACTTTTCGTAATATTATTGTTTTTATGTATATTATACATACAAAATGACAAGTTTTTGGTTTATTATTAATTGTGGAAGTGTGACAATCCGAAACAATGCCAATTTTTATAAAATAACCTCCATTTACAACCAGAAGAAGTTAAAGGTTAAAAGACTGCAACCGATTTCAAACAATTAAAAGGAATGATTTTACAAGAAACTTCCAAGGATTTTATTAGTGGTACGTTGTTGCATATTAATGTAAGGATTTGATTTTTAACGTGGGTTTATGTTATAGGAAAAACAACCTTATTACAAGATCATGATGATACGTGCAGTTGGACATCCTCTGTCAATAATTTAAAACCCATATGTGAAACTGAAACTGCTTATGATAATGATTACTGCTGCTCAAACAACCAATAAACAATTCATGGTAAAGAAAATTAACATTTTATATTGGTTTGTCAGTGTTTTTAATAATTATTTCTTGTTTAAATTTAGTTGAATGAAGGTGTGGAGCTGTACGGAGAGGGAGAAAAGTACAACGGCAGAAATTCTTTTAAATAAGGTACACTTCAAGAGGAAAATTTGCAGGCTTCATAAAAATATTTGATGAAGTACATAAATTAAGAAAGGAAATTCCAAAATAGCTACCGCTATCAATAAGTGATGCAATGTGCCCTTTTAAAGTATATCGTGTAGTGTTTAAAAACTCAATGTTTGACTATTGGACATTGAAGAAGTATAAAATTAAAATTTTGAAGTAGTCTAAGTCCAGTGAACGCATAAACAAAGTCTGAATGGGCTATAAAGTGTTAAATAATAATAATAATAATAATAAATGTCTTTATTGTAAACATACAAGTTGTAAAATTTACAAATGGCGAAGTTCAGAAATAGTTACAAGTAACCTTCTGCTCTTCCACTTAACCAGAGCTCTTCCACTTAACCAGAAATGTAGCTATTAAAGCCCTTTAAGTTATATATAAACTGTGAATGTTACTTTTATCGCTTAGATAGATATTAATATAAAGTTACTTACTTACATATAATTATAAGACAAATTACATAACAATATATGAAAAATAAAGTTCTTATAGAAATTACAATGGATTATATAGTCCAATCTATAGATACATTATAGACGAGGGGTTAAATGCTGGAAGAAATTGGGTACCTCTTATTACATAGGTACCTCAAATAGTTTATAGCACCTCAATCTTCATTGCTTAATTTATATGGGGTCTTTTTCACAAAATTTACAGCGATTAATTCCTTGACCATAGCTATGTTTACTGCTAAAAATGTAAAAGGAAATGTTTCTTGTCAATAAGTAGTGAACATGTTTTGTCTAGACTAGCAACACATTCACAGTAAGTACTAAGGAACCGTCTGAATCTGCAATAGTCCAAGAAGTCAATTGCTTTTGTTCACGATGCTACGAGTTCATAACCTGGAAAATGAATTTGTACGTTAGCAATTATTTATAAAGCAACATTTAATTAGGCATATGAAAAGAATGGTTGATCACTGATAACAATTCTTACCTTTGCAACAAGCTTTTATTTTGTAAATTTCTTCCACAGTACTTCTTTCATCTAACCACAAACAGCTTCAAGACTTTTGAATGCTTTGAACTCAATCTTCTGTCTATGTACTTCTCTCAAAAACCAAGTAATTCGCAATATCCCTATGTGTAATATTTGGAAGTATATTAATATTTGTACTAAAGCATTTTTTTTTTCAAAATATAAGGATTTAATTCGATGGTAGCAGTATACCTAACCTCTACATCATGAGACAATTCTGCAAAATACGAACTAACTGTCTTCCTGACAAACAAAATAGGGGATATAAAAGTATTAAGAATAGTTGCAGATGTTAAATAATCCAACATTAAGCTTTTAAATGGCACAAACACAGCAAAATTCACTTTAACGAAAAACATTCTGATTCAATGGCAGCTGTCCTAAGGTCACAAAATCTGTAACGTCGGCGCACGCGACCCATACTGGAAAAATTAGTAATATTTCAGGCAGATACTGGGATATTCGATGAATGAATAGCCATTGATAAAGGCTTTAATCATTAAAATGCTTTGGAGGTATCTCATAAGTGGGCAAAGAAAGTAGTTACTGCAGTGAAATAATTATTCAATGGATGAAAATATAGAGGACTTGACAAGATATTAATCATATCGACATCAACAGTGGTAAAACTGAGTATCCAGGGTGTTTCGTGAGTGACTAGCTATACGTTAGTGAGGAATACAGTACCCTGAGACGATTTCAAAATGGACTTGTATCTCGAGTGACCCTAGTTTCTGATATACAGCGTGTTTTCTAGTTTTTGCCAAATTTTCGATCGGCCATATTTTTTTATTGGCTTTACCAAGTCGAACCAAATTTAGTAAGCGTGTTTCACTAATAAAGGTCTTCACAATTCATTACCGCAAATGAAACAAATATCAAGAACGGGCTCATTTTTTTGGGGGGGGGGGGCGTGTGCGTAAAAATATCATTCTGTATATGGATTTTTGCAATTTTCAATAATGAATTTAAAAATACTCTAATAATGTATTTAAGCCATGTAATTAGTTTATTTGGCACACTTTTAATGCTTCGAGAATTAACAACTGAATTTCATAATAAATCAATTTCAAAAATATTTGGGAACCTTTCGGCTACAAAAACATCAGTAATTACATAGGCGACCCTAATTTTCCAGTAAAAAATTGAATTTTACTCTCCGTTAGAATTTGTCACAACGATATTATATCGTTTAGCAAAATATTAGAAAGATAAAAATGTCAACAAACATTAAAACAATATTTTAGAACAAATACAAAAGAGTAACAATTATACAGAAGTGAAGTAACTGAGAAAATAACACACCTAATATTTAGTTTAATTAATTAAAAACGATTTTATCAAAAACTATTACACACAATTAAGGTAGCACACCTAAAATGTAATGAACAAAAATAATACAAAAAAAAGAACTACAATTTTCTAAAAAAATGTCTCCCTCCAACCTCTGCACAGTATGTAATGCACCACGTAATTAGTTTTTGGCACATCTTTAATGATTCTAGAATTAATAGTTAAATTTCACAATAAATTAATTTCAAAAATCTTGTAAGCTTTGATAAATATTGGCCACAGACAACATCTAGAAAAATATTAGTTATTGTTTGAAGCAGCACAGAAAATACTTTTTAAAGTTAAAAATATTTTATTCTAACGAAGAGTACATTGATATTAGTTATGTTTATGGTTTTTGTAATGGGAACTCAAGGTCTGCCGTTAGAGAATATCGTCGAATCTTTCGCCATGTTAGAGAAGAAATAAATGAGAAATGAAGAAATTGAAATTGTAGAAATAGTGCAACAAAATCCTTCTATTAGTACGCGAAGAATAAGTGTAGCTTTAGGAATCCCTCATGTAAGAGTTTGGAAAACTTTAAAAAATAAAGATTTGTATCATTTTCATTTATAAATCGTTCAAAGACTTAAAGCAGGAGATGAAATTCCCCGAAGAGCGTTTTGTCGTTGGGTACTAAATCACAGAAGAACAATTCTAGAGTTTTACGTACTGATGAGTCTCAGTTTACTAGAGACAGTGTTAACAACAGCAGAAATTTTCGTTTACGGGCAGAGTAAAATCCTCATATCATTTCACAAAAAAATTCACAATACAAATTTTCTATAAATGTTTGGGCTATTAGATAATAATTTAATTGGCCCCCATTTCTTTGATTTAACGTTGAAATGTATTTACATTTTTTGCGAGATTCATTACCACAATTATTACAAGACATACACATTAGAGGACTTTGCCAACCTTCACTGCTCGCGAGCGGTGGGGCAACATTTGAATGACCATTACCCTAATAGGTGGATCGGTCGTAATAGTCCAGTTTCTTGACCTGTAAGGTCCCCAGACTTGACTCCGGTGGACTATTTCTTATGGGGCCACTTAAGGCAAAAAAATTTATGTTACCGAAGTTGCAACCAGAGAAGGATTAAGAAACGCATAGAACAGGAATGCACTGAAATAAAAAATAATCCGCATATGTTTCGAAATGCTTTAAACAATTTACAGATACGTGCAAGAAAATGTATTGATGTTGAAAATTGTTGTAAATAGTTTTATATTATTATTATTTTTGTGATTGTGTTATCTTAATTTTGTGTAATTGTTTTTGATAAAATAATTTTTAATTAATTAAACCAAATATTAGGTGTGTTATTTTAAATTTGGTTCGATTTGGTGAAGCCAATCAAAAAATATGGCCGATAGAAATATTGGAAAAAAAATAGAAAACATACTATATATCAGAAATGAAGGGCAATAATAAAGGCCATTTTGAAATCGTCTCAGGATACTGTACTACGCACTAGCGTATGGCCGGTCACTCACGAAATACCGTGCATATAAGAACATTTCGCGCTTTCCGGCGAAAACATGAAGCAACTATTACGAGACAAAATCTCCCTCTCTCTCTAATTTGTCAGTTTTTTGCTTGATTTTTTATTACATTATAGTTTTTTGTGATAGTGAAATAAATGAAAAATAAATAAATAAAATAAATGTTCAAAACAAACAATTTTATTTATAATAGAGAAAATTCCAAATTCAATATATTATAGATAATTAAAAACATCGAACTTTGTTGTGATAAGTTAAAAGGTAACATTTTAATTAAGCAATCTTTGAATATTCAGAACGTTTACTTATAAACTTATTTAATTCAGTTTTAGAGATATATCGTTTTAATACATCCATGTATGGTCTTATATATTATACTTTGTCCATAATACACATTTAGTCAAGTAACTGGATAGATACAATTAAATTCAATATACCCCCAGAGACGTCTATGTGAGTTGCCTCTAAGTTCAATAGAGAACAATGTTTACTCAAATTGCTCAAAGCCAAAGGCACTGCCAGGCCGAAATTTGCGGATCTTCGACAAATCTGGGTTGCACATAGACGCGTTTTGCGTGTTTTCCATGCTTTGCAATTTCCCAAAATTCTAATAAATATTAACATTAATAGGTACAGATTTTCTTGGTTCATCGAGCGCATCTAACTGAAATATGCAATATGCATTTAAAGTTCCGAAAAACGTCAAAAATTACTAAAAAACTGCGAACATGCTTACTTTGAAATGCTATTATTACGACTTACTGTTGTTTTTCAAATGTAAAACGTATAGAAACATAAAGATCGTCTGTTCAACTATAAATAAATAATGTTTAACGATTTTAAGGAGAACTTTTTATTTCATGAAATCGAAAGTCGATTTTTTTAAATGGAACTCCCTACTTTTAACCCCAGAAATAAAACGAGCGGAAAATTTTACGTTCGGATATGACCTTCGGTACTTGCAAAATTGACCTTAAAAGGTCATCTTTACTTTACTCCTGAACTCCAATTTTGTAACTAAATGAACTGCAACAGCGAATAATAAATGTGTGCGCTGAGATTACACCAGAAATGATAAGAAGTACAATTTGAACATATGCTGTAATAACAAGACAAGTACGGGAATAGCAGGATTACTTGAAAAATACTAATCCTAGAAAAAAGCCTTAAATACAAAAGTTGTAGAAAATTTCCCTGGCTATCTGACGGTGACCTTGGTATTGACTTTGGCCACGACTTTCAAGGTCATTTGAAGATCAAGTCGATTTTTTCAAATGGAACTCCCTACTTTTAACCCCGGAAATGAAATTTTACGTTCGGATATGACTTTCGGCACTTACAAAATTGAAGTTCAAGAGTAAAGTGAATTTTGTAAGTGCCGAAGGTCATATTCGAAGGTATAATTTTCCTCTCGTTTCGTTAAAACTAGGGGTTCTGTTTAAAAAATCGACTTGACCTTCAAATAACCTTGAAGGTCATGGTCAAATCCAAGATTACCGTCTTATAGCCAGGGAAAATTCATACAACTTATGTATTTAAATTTTTTTTCTAGGATTCGTATTTTTCAAGTTATCCTTCTGTTCCCATACTTTTATGCTACCCTGTATAGCTTTTCTAACCTTGTCGCTTTGAAAATCAGAATTTAATGACTAACACAACAATATGACATTTTTTCTGAGCTATTCTTTTGTGAATTATATTTGCTATTTTAGAAGTGTCTGGCAAATTAATATACTCTTCATTTTTGCCACAGGTATAACAATAACAATAACTATAACTCATTACGAATCATTATCATCACAGTGTAATTGAGTTAGAATATATATAAAAAAATATATCTTTAAATTAAAAGTATTTTCAAATTTTCGCACTTTTAAAGTCCCTGCAGTTGATTTAAATTTTCTAGGCGTCGCGACGACTAGTTAGTTGAAGACGTTGAAATTCTATCACTTTTAAAAAATGCTAATTGCTCCATCGATAAGCCCCTTTTTACATAATTAAAATATCTCCATTTTTTTAAAGTAAAAAATCCTGTTTTTAAAGTTCTGTTGAAAGCAGAAATTATTTCAAATATAATAATAATCGAATCGAATCATAGCAATCGAAAACAAGTGGTCAAAATTAAGAAAGAAAATATTGAGATAAAATCTGGGGAAGTAACAACTAATATGGGTGTACCACAAGGTAGCATAGTGAGACCTTTGCTGTTCATCATGTATTGTGAATTAACTCAATAATGTCATACTAGATAGTAAAAGTTGTGATCTAACTAGCTATCTGATATGAGAAGGCTCATTTTAACTGCAGAAGGAGAACTAACTATAGCAAAGGATTAGTTTCTAATTGATGAACTAGCAACATGAAGCCGTGTTCAACTGTATATATCTATAATAATGTCACATATTGAAATCCGTTGTTTTTTTATTGAGAGGGGCGCTAATTTTGATTCCACACATAGGCGACCAAGCATGTAGGAAGAAACAATTTTCTTTACTTTACCTTGTTATTTTATTTATTATTTTAAAAAAAGATATAATTGTGGAATCTCTGGAACGCTTCATTATGAAAAGGAATTAGGTTTATACAATCACATCATATCCGTGATACTTATATGCAGCAGGTTACTTAAGACTAAATCAGATTCAGATTGCGCTAGATTGTGTAGCTTCAAATCCGCACGCTGTTGGCTCATCCGCCCTATCCATATGACTGCAATGAAATTGCAAGGAACCACGATTTACAACGGGGCTGGCTGGAATAGAAATTTGAAATCAGCCAGAAAAATTTTCAATAAAAACCGAAAATGAAATTAATTTGTTAATTACTTCCACATCCAGTGGAAGTATAGTAACGACAAAAAAATTTTTAAAAATTTTTATTGTTCAAATAGGCTTAGAATGTCATGAAACGTCGAGATTTCAAATTTGAGCGAAAAAAAAAATTTCTGTCTGTCGGTCTGTAACTTTTTTTGTGCGCACGTTTACTCTGGAACCGTTTGAGATATTGCCTTGAAAATTGGTACACATATGTACTTTAACGAGATCTAGAACTAGATTATATTTTCATCTTCTTCCGTCGAAGGGTTGGGGGGTAAATTGGGGTAAATTTTGAGTAAATAGGTAAATCAAGCAGGTAAGAGTTCATAAAATTGATATTTAGTATAGACAAGAGAAGCTAAGGTCTCGAAAAAAATTTTGGCATTAGCCACCCCCATACCACCCCTACCCCATTATTAAAGGGGATGAAAAAAAATGTGATTTAGTATGTGTACAAGAACCAGAAACCTCAAAATATTTTTTTACTTTATCCACCCCCCACTACCACCCCCTGTCACCACCCCCAACCCACTACCGATGTGGGGTATCGTTTTATGGGTTTTTGGGGTAGAAGATTTCAAATATTATATTATTAAAGTCCCATAAACAATTATTTCCACATACAAAATTTTGTCGTTGTGTGACTTCCGGATGTGGAAGTAGTGATTCCTTGGGCAGCGGTTTTTTAAATATTATGCCTGCCAATTATTCAAATGTCAATTCATTTCGGGGGGGTCCTCCCCTGGCTACGTCACTGGTTATCAACAATAACAAATCTATTGTAATATGTTGCAACCCCTTAAAAATTTAAGGTTATGTTAGTTACTAAAAAGTAGGCAGATTTCAACAGATCGAATGTCTGAATGAATGTAGTGTATTTGCACCTACTCGAGAAACCTACCAGAAGCTAGTTCTGGTGACATCTGGAATTATCTTGAGAATGGTGGCGTCATCACAGAAAAATCGAGATCTGTCATTTTTAAGTATAAAAGACCGACCGCATTCTCAGCGAGTAGTTCAGAAAGTTCAGAAAGTATAGAAAGTGAGGTTAAGACTTCAAAGATAAACAAAGTGATAAACATTGTGGATTTTAGTCAGTAAAGTGTATTTAAATTAATAATAGTATTGTGAAGTATCCAGTAAATATTTAATAAAGTGTGTTAGTGGACATCTCTTGTTATAATTTTTGGAACCCACGGAATTTGCAAGGGGTAGTTTCCTAAGGGTGGAAACCCGTCACAATTGGTGTCAGAAAGCGGAATTTTATGACAAGAGGGACTCTGAAGTTGTGCTGGAGTGTTCGAGACGTATTCTCGAGGTTTAGTGCTAACACAGTGGACTAATTTACTGGACATTGTTCGAGGGTTATTTTCGGACAGGAAAATAGTGTTAAGTGCATTTTTGAGACATTGTAGAACATTTTATTAGGACATTAGTGTGATAATTAAATCCTTTGAACTGAGAAGTGATAGAGACACTGAAAAAGACTCATTTAGTGCGTGAAAATTTCTAGAACTTTTCTATTTGGACATTAGTGGAGATTATTAAATTCTCTGAACTGGATAGTGACAAAAGACTCTGGATAAGACTTTTTCGTGCTATTTCGAGATTTGTCTGGAAAGTTCCATTACCGATATTGACGTGACAGTTAAATTTATTTTATTTTAATTTCGTCGTATGCCCGTAACAACAAGAAGTATGGCATCCGATAAACAAATACAGGACTTATTCGAACAATTCCAAAAAATGATGGCGCAGCAACGGCAGGAAGACAAAGAAGAACAGGAGAGAAAACGTCAAGAAGAGCGAGATGAATTAAAGAAAATTATGGAAAACCAGGAAATAAGACGCCAAGAAGAAAAGGAAGAGCGAGAAAAACGACGTCAGGATGAAGAGAGAAGACGCCAAGAAGAAAAGGAAGAGCAAGAAAAACGACGTCAGGATGAAGAGAGAAGACGCCAGGAAGAAAAGGAAGAGCAAGAAAGACGTCAAGAAGAAAAAGATGAATTGAAGAAAATGATGGAGGACCTGAAGATACGACAGCAAGAGGAGAAAGAAGAGCAAGAAAGACGACGTCAAGAGGAGAAAGAGGAACAAGAAAGACGACGTCAAGAGGAGAAAGAGGAACAAGAAAGACGCCAAGAAGAATTAAGGAAAATTCTGAATGAACAAATGAAAATACAGCAGGACGCTATCATTTCTGCCAACGAGGAATTAAAGAGTGAAGTCAAAGAAGAGATAAACAAGGTAGAAGAAAAAGTAGGTGAAGTCGAGACAGAAGTCGGTCAAGTTAAAGAAAAAGTAAACAAGTTCGAAGAAGAAGTCAAAGGAGAAATAGACCGGCTTAAAAGACAGTTGAGAGATAGAGGAAGCCAGCAGGTGGTATCATCAGGTCAGCGACTAAAACCTCCTTCTTTTGACGGCCAAGGTTCCTGGACAACGTACAAGAGGCAGTTTGAGGCGGCAGCGTGTGCGAACAACTGGGATAATGAGGAAAAGGCCATGGCATTAGTTCTGGCGTTAAGGGGCCAGGCCTCAGAGTTACTCCAAACCATCCCAGTTGAGAAACAAAGGGACTTCAAAGTCTTGGAAGCTGCATTAGACTTGAGGTATGGCGATCAACACCTTGCCCAATTATACCAGGCTCAGCTGAAATCCCGGATGCAAAAAGCTGGGGAAAGTTTACAAGAATTTGAAGCTGCGATAGAGAGACTGGCACACCTGGCGTATCCAAATGCACCTAAAGAATTCCAGGAACAATTAGCCGTGGGAGCCTTTTTAGATGGTATAAGGGACGAAGAGGTCAGGCGAGTTCTGAGGCTGACGAGACACCAAAGTAGTAGCGAAGCTTTGGTGCGTGCACTCGAAATAGAAGCCGCTTACAGGGATACTCCAAGGTCGAGAGTGAGAGCTGTGACTCTCGAAGAATCGCAACCAGAAATGAACCAGAGCCCCTTGCTGACTGAGATGCAGAAAATATTCACCAAATTATGCGAAAAATTGGATGGCCTCGGAAAGCAGGAAAAACAACAAAATAAAGGAAAGCCGAGCGGAGGTATTAAATGTTTCAACTGTGGCAAGGTGGGACATATGAAACGAGACTGTCGACAGCAGAACTCGGAGAGTCGAGTAAATGCTGTGAATGTTGAAGAGAAGCAGGAAAACTAAAGATAGCCAGCACCAAGGGGGCTGTGCTGGCTAGGGAATGCGGTGCCCCCAGAGAAGTAAAGATTTCCCAGCTCCAAAGAATTCCAAGTAGTCTGTTGTTGCAAGGATATGTGAATGGAAGAAAATGCGTGTTTACTATTGACACCGGTGCTACGTCATCAATAGTGCGGCCAGGGTTTTTATCAGGCTTGCAGATTAACAAGAAGCAAAATGGAGTAATCATTCGGACAGCCACGGGGGACAGGGCTGCGGTCCATGGAGAGGTCAACTTGAAACTGCAGGTTGGACGGTTGAGGTTCAATTACAAGGTCATTGTGGCTGACATTATGGATGATTTCATTTTGGGTCTGGACATCATGGGAGAGCAGGGATTTATTGTTGACGTAGGGGAGCGAGTCTTAAAAATTGGAAATGAGGAATTTATTCTGGCAACCGCAGATGACCAATTCCATAAAGCAAGGTTGTTAACAACACAGACGATCAAGATTCCTGCTCATTCAGAACAAATGATCGATGCTGCCTTAGAAGGAAATCCTGGAGGGTACCGTGTTGGCCTAGTTGAAGATGACGAATCGATTAAGTCCCTACCCAATATTATTGTAGCGAGAACCTTAACCCGGACTAAAGACAAAATCCCAATTAGAGTCGTTAATTTAAATTCCCACTCTGTGACAATTAAGAAAGGCAAACCGATTGGCTCCTATGAACCGGTCACATGGGTAGCGAGGTGCGAGGAACAAACAGAGGGAAGAAGTTCATCTATGAAAATAGACCAGGAAGTTTTGACCTTGCTGACTATCCAGTTGGAGCATTTATCTGAGGATGAACGAAGGGAGGCAATCAAGTTCCTAGAAAAGGAACCCAATGAGAACACAATAGTTAAAAAAACGTTAAAATAACGTTGCCTTGGTTGAAATAACGTTAATGGTTAAAAAAACAACGTTTTTTTTTAAACGCCTTTTCAACTGAACGTTTTTTAAACGTTAATGTAACAGCACAAAATAACCTAAAGTGTTAAAATTACTATTAAGAAACATTAAACTAATATGTTGGGTTAACGTTTATCTTTAACGTCCTATAAACGACAAAAATTCACCAAAAATAAATTGTCTGTGAAATTCCAGCGTGATTTTCACGTTAACATATTACTATTTAACAATTAAATTTTTTACGTGTTTTTAATGTTATACATGAATGATAAATACACCATGGGTTAAAAATAAACGTTATTGTAACGTTCAAAGTTAAGTGTTTATCAACGTTTGTTTTAAACGTTTTAATTGCCTAAAATTTTACTGAATATATGGTTATAAACAACATATAAAAAACGTTTTCTTTATACGAGTTTTAAACGTAAGATATTAACGAAAAATGAATCATGCCTTAAGACATAACGTTATTTTAACGTATTGAGTGAACTATTAAATAACGTATATTTTTAACGTCCTAAAAACGACAAAAATTCTCCAAAAATAAATTGTCTGTGAAATTCCAACGTGATTTTCACGTTAACATATTACTATTTTACAATTTAATTTTTTACGTGTTTTTAATGTTATACATGAATGATAAATACACCATGAGTTAAAAATAAACGTTACTGTAACGTTCAAAGTTAAGTGTTTATCAACGTTTGTTTTAAACGTTTTAATTGCGTAAAATTTTACTGAATATATGGTTATAAACAACATATAAAAAACGTTTTCTTTATACGAGTTTTAAACGTAAGATATTAACAAAAAATGAATCATGCCTTAAGACATAACGTTATTTTAACGTATTGAGTGAACTATTAAATAACGTATATTTTTAACGTCCTAAAAACGACAAAAATTCACCAAAAATAAATTGTCTGTGAAATTCCAGCGTGATTTTCACGTGAACATATTACTATTTAACAATTTAATTTTTTACGTGTTTCTAATGTTAGACATGAATGATAAATACAGCATGTGTTAAAAATAAACGTTACTGTAACGTTCAAAGTTAAGTGTTTATCAACGTTTGTTTTAAACGTTTAATATATGGTTATAAACAACATATAAAAAAAAACGTTTTCTTTATATGAGTTTTAAACGTAAGATCTTAACGAAGAATAAATCATACTTTAAGACATAACGTTATTTTAACGTATTCAGTGAATTATTAAATAAGGTATATTTTTAATGTCCCAAAAACGATAAAAATTGACCAAAAATAAATTGTCTGTGAAATTCCAGCGTGATTTTCACGTTAACATATTACTGTTTAACAATTTAATTTTTTACGCGTTTTCAAAGTTAGAAATGAATGATGAATACGTCTTGTATTAAAACGTTAAAAACGTTGTGTTAAACGTTACCGTAAAGTTCAAAATTACATGCTTTTCAAACTTTGTTTTTAAACATTTTAATTACGTAAAATTTTACTGAATATATGGTTATAAATACCATATGGAAAAACGTTTTATTTAGATGAGTTTTAAACGTAAGATATTAACGAGAATTTAATCATACCTCAAGTATTAACGTTTTTTTAAAGTATTCAGTTAATTATCAAATAACGTGTATTTTTACAGTCCTAAAAACGACAAAAATTTGCTAAAAATAAATTATCTGTGAAATTCAAGCGTGATTTTCACGTGTACATATTAATGTTTAACAATTTAATCTTTTACGTGTCTTTAATGGTCGAAATGAGTGATAATACAACATGTGTTAAAAATTAACGTTACATAACCTTCAAAGTTAAATATTTATCAACGTTTGTTTTAAACGTTTTAGTTGCGTAAAATTTTACTGAATATAAGGTTATACATAATGTATGGAAAAATGTTTTGTTAAGACGAGTTTTAAACGTAAGATATTAACGAAAAATAAATCGTTCCTTAAGACATAACGTTATTTTAATTTATTCAGTGAATTATCAAATAACGTAAATTTTCAACGTTCTAAAAACGACAAGAATCCACTAAAAATAAATTTCCCGTGAAATTCAAACGTGGTTTTCTCATTAACCTATTATTGTTTAACAATTTAATTTTTTACGTGTTTTTAATGTAAGAAATTAATGATAAATATACCATGGACGTTACTTTAACGTTGAAAGTTAAACGTTTATCAACGTTTGTTATGAACGTTCTAATTGGGTAAAAATGTATTGGTGATTATAACGTTACAAATTTAAAACGTTTTGGTTAGACGAGATTTAAACTTAAGATATTCTGGAAACGACAAAAATCCAGTAAAAATATATTTCCCGTGAAAGTTAAATGTGATTTTCACGTTAACATATTGCCGTTTAACAATTTAATTTTGTACGTTTTTTTAATGTAAGAAATTAATGATAAATATACCATGTGTTAACACTGGACGTTACTTTAACGTTCAAAGCTAATTATTTAGCGAAGTTTGTTATGAACGTTCTAATTACGTAAAATTTTACTGACTATAACGTTAAAAATTAACATATGAAAACACGTTTTGTTTAGACGAGTTTTAAACGTAAGATATTAATGAATCATGCTATAAAATATAATTTTATTTTTACATATTCAGTAAATTATTAAATAACTCTTATTACAAGCATTTTTATTGACTAAAATTATATCAAAAATAAATTTGTGTGAAAATCAAATGCAATTTTTACGTTAACATATTAATTATTTAATGATTAAATTTTTACGTGTTTTTGACGTAAGAAATTAATGACAAATATACCATATCTTAAAGCTAAATGTTATTTTAAAGTTTAAAGATGAATGTATTTTTGAATGATAGAAGTGTATGACAATTAATGAAACTAGTGTGAAAAAATCACTCGGCTCCGCCTCCTGGTTAACTTCATATGCGTTTCGTTATATAATGTTCATATCAAACTAGTATCATTAATAACCATTATATATTGAAGTTACATTATACCGGGTGCCACAGGTTAGTAGCTCCCTCCTATATTTCCTTTATTTTTTAACTTATCCATTTGAAATTTGGGGAGCATAAACTACCTGTAAAAATGGATTTTCCAACATAAAAAACGGTATGAGACCATTTCCGGTTTACCCGGAAATAACCGCAACTTTCGATTTTTAAATGGAACACCCTGTGTATTTTTACATATTTGGTTTCAAAACAACATTCTTTCGCGAATTTTTGAGTCGATATTCAGTTTTTTTAAGCATTTTAAGACATTCGTCTAGAGTGCTTTGGAATACCAAAATTTGTTCTACGGCAGGTAAAGTCCAAGGGAAAAATATAATTTTCCCTTTAATTTCATTAATAACTATTTACGAAGCCTCCAAAATTGAACAAATCACTTTTTTATCGAAAACTTTTTTTTTCAAATGGGAAGGTGGTGGCTCCTAGTGTTCAATAAATTATAGATTTTTTTTCTGAATTCATTTATTAAATTTATTTAAAAATAAAAAATCACTTTCAAAATAATTTTTATTGATTCTGATACTTTGCACTAGTACTTATACCTATTAAGAAACAAAAGAGAGAACCAAAAGGCTATTATTCACAAAAAAGGTAGTTATTCACATTTCACTATTAGACATATGATTTTTGCAAAGACAACAATGTTAAAGTTCAAGAAGAATTATATTGAAAGTGATTTTTTATTTTTAAATAAATTTAATAAAATAGAAAAACAAATAGCATAGATTTGAAATGGGTATATCAATGAAATCAGAAAAAAATCTATAATTTAATGAACACTAGGAGCCACCATCTTCCCATTTGAAAAAAAAAAAGTTTTCGATAAAAAAGTGATTTGTTCAATTTTGGAGGCTTCGTAAATAGTTATTAATGAAATTAAAGGAAAAATTATATTTTTCCCTTGGACTTTACCTGCCTTAGAACAAATTTTGGTATTCCAAAGCACTCCAGACGAATGTCTTAAAACGCAAAAAAAACTGAACATCGACTTAAAAATTCGCGAAAATTTCAGGGTATACTTAGAATGTTGTCTTGAATCCAAATATGTAAAAATACACAGGGTGTTCCATTTAAAAATCGAAAGTTGCGGTCATTTCCGGGTAAACCGGAAATGGTCTTATACCATTCTTTATGCCGACAAATCCATTTTTACAGGTAGTTTATGCACCCCAAATTTCAAGTGGATAAGTTAAAATATAAAGGAAATATAGGGGGAACCACTAACCGTATACAACGTTAAAATAACTGATGCTTTCCACTTATTAAAATACACTGACGTTCTAAATCTACAAGTAAAATAAATGGTAGATGTTGACGTTTTTTTAACGTTTTTCTACACATCTATCTTAATGCATTAAATTTGCCTGCTTACCACTTAGTTTGTTGCAGAAGTTATTTGTAGATGGCGATACCTACAAACCACTGGCAATAATTTGTCATGCTTTAGCTTATACCCTTATGAATTTATAGAAATTAAAAAACATAATTCTTTCAGGGAACAACGATTTATATGGACGGATTTTATAGGGATCAGATTAAAGATCATTATTTTGTGGCTCGGGATACAACGTGGTTATTTCAGTTGTTTTCCAATCATATCAATAATATTGTTAATACTGATCCCAATGAGAACACAAACGTCTAAAAGACGTTAAAATTAACGATAACCGAACGTTTCGTAACCATTGTATTACGGCGAGTCAACGGACGAATGTCCCGCGGTTCAACGTGTATTTCAAAGTATTTTATAACATTTTTGTAACGTTATATTTAACGTTAATTAACGTTATATGATGACGTTTTTGTAACCTTACATCTATAATATTACTTAACGTTGAATTTTACCGCTAGTGAACGTTATAGGATGACGTTTTTGTAACGTTATGTCTACAATATTACTTAACGTTGAATTTGATCGTTAGTTAACGTTGTTGAAACGTTAAATAGCGGCCAAATTCAACGTTAAGTAATATTATATACATAACGTTACAAAAACGTCATCCTATAACGTTCACTAGCGGTCAACTTCGACGTTAAGTAATATTATAGATGTAACGTTACAAAAACGTCATCATATAACGTTAATTAACGTTAAATATAACGTTACAAAAATGTTATAAAATACTTTGAAATACACGTTGAACCGCGGGACATTCGTCCGTTGATTCAACGCCGTAGTACAATGGTTACTAAACGTTCGGTTATCGTTAATTTTAACGTCTTTTAAACGTTTGTGTTCTCATTGGGAAAGTTCAGTATTTGCCAAGAATACAGAGGCCCTTACAAAAACAGACATAGTCCAGCATCGGATAAATACTGGCGACTCACCCGCTATTCGACAACCACCTAGGAGGCTTCCATTAGCAAAACAAGAAGATGCCTCGGCAATGATAGACAAGATGCTACAAGATGGAGTCATTGAGGAGTCGACGAGTCCCTGGTCATCGCCAGTAGTTTTGGTTGGCAAGAAGGACGGAACGTTAAGATTTTGTGTCGATTATCGAAAATTAAACGATGTCACGAAGAAAGACAGTTACCCATTACCACGAATTGATGATACATTAAGCACGTTGGCAGGCTCACGTTGGTTTTCTACGTTAGACCTTGGGAGTGGATACTGGCAAGTGGGGCTTCATCCGGATGATAAGGAAAAGACAGCGTTTTCAGCAGGCAGTGGTCTTTATCAATTTACCGTGATGCCTTTTGGACTTTGCAATGCGCCAGCTACCTTTGAAAGATTGATGGAATTCGTACTGCGAGGGCTAACCTGGAGGACGTGCCTGGTTTACCTTGACGACGTGCTTGTTATGGGACAGGACTTTACAGAACATTTGAAAAATCTTCAAGAAGTATTTGGGCGAGTCAGGAATGCCCATCTGAAGTTGAACCCGAAGAAGTGCCTGCTATTCCAGAAAGAAGTCAAATTTCTTGGTCACGTGGTGTCTTCGGATGGAATACAAACAGACCCCGACAAAATTTCTGCTGTACGAGATTGGCCAAGACCATCTAACGTTCATGAAGTACGGAGCTTCCTTGGCCTCTGCACTTATTATAGGCGCTTCGTGGAAGGGTTTGCAGAAATTGCGAAGCCACTACACCGGCTGACAGAAGAGAAAGTGCAGTACCTGTGGACACCGGAATGTGAAACGGCATGGAGAAAATTGAAGGCAGCTTTATGTACTGGTCCTGTGCTAGCATACCCACAACGGGAAGGACTTTTTATTTTAGATACGGATGCCAGCAATTCTTCGGTCGGTTGTGTACTGTCTCAAATCCAGAATGGGCAGGAAAGAGTGATCGAGTACTTCAGCAAGGTGCTGTCCAAACCGGAAAGAAACTATTGTGTAACCCGGAAAGAGTTACTGGCCATCGTTAAATCAGTGGACCATTTTCATAAATATCTTTATGGACGACATTTCAAGATTCGGACCGATCATGCTGCATTAAAATGGCTGTTGCAGTTGAAAACCCCTGAAGGTCAACTGGCTCGTTGGATAGAACGGCTGCAACAGTATGATTTCAAAATCGAACATCGACCTGGAAGATCTCATAAGAACGCAGACGCTTTATCTAGAAGACCGTGCAAGGAAGATTGTAAGCACTGCCGCCATGTTGAGAAATTGCAGGGTACGGTGGCCGTCAACACAATTAAAATAGAGGTACCGGATGATTGGACAACCGAAGCCTTGAGACAGGAACAATTGAATGACACAGAAATTGGGGCTATATTGAGAGCAAAGGAGAAAGGAATTCGACCAGCGTGGAAGGATGTTTCGGATAAGGCAGTTGGATTGAAGGCTTTGTGGGCCCAATGGGATTCACTTAAAGTCATGAACGGGCTGCTAAAGAGAGCTTGGGAAAGCCCGGATGGCAGGGAAGTTGTTATGCGTCTAGTGATTCCCAGGTGTCGAGTACCGAAAGTACTTCAGGAAGTGCATAATGGAGCATCCGGTGGGCACTTCGGCGTTAATAAGACCCTGAATAAAGTACGGGAACGATTTTATTGGGTAAATAGTCGTCAAGATGTGGAAGCCTGGTGTCGCAATTGCAAAATTTGTGCAGCCAGTAAGGGACCACAGACTAGAAGTAGGGGCGCAATGAAGCAATATAACGTCGGAGCTCCTTTCGAGAGGATCGCGATCGATATAGCCGGCCCATTCCCAGTAACCAAGGATGGGAACAAGTACATACTGGTTGCCATGGACTATTTTAGTAAGTGGCCAGAGGCCTATGCAATTCCAAACCAAGAAGCAGTCACTGTCGCCAAAGTCTTGGTAGATAATTTGATATGTCGGTTTGGTGTACCCCTGGAGCTGCACTCAGATCAAGGGAGGAACTTTGAGTCAGGGGTGTTTCAGCAAATCTGCAAGTTATTGGGGATACACAAAACACGGACAACAGCCCTTCACCCGCAATCAGATGGAATGGTGGAACGACATAACAAGACCATGAAAGAACATCTCTCTAAAGTGGTTCATAAGAATCAACGTGATTGGGATCTCCACATACCGTTCTTCCTCATGGCATACAGAGCTGCTATCCACGAGTCTACGAAACAAACACCAGCCCGTGTAGTATTTGGACATGAGATCAGACTGCCGTGTGATTTGATTTTCGGAACACCAGGCGGAGAACAGCTTCCTGTGAACAGCTATGTGGATGAAATGAGTGAACGGCTAAGAAATGTTCATGAGCTGGTTAGAGACCAAATCACCATAGCCAGTGGCCGAATGAAGGCTCGATACGACCGTAAGGGTAGTTCAGAAGGATTCAAGGCAGGAGATCTGGTTTGGCTGTACAACCCACAGCGGAAGAAAGGGAAGTCACCGAAACTTCAACCTCCTTGGGAAGGGCCTTATACTGTTATTACCCGAATTAATGATGTCGTCTATCGTATTCAACGAAACAAAAAGTCCAAGATGAAGATCGCACACTTGGATAGACTGGCGAAGTATGTGAAAGAGGCTGAATTGCCTGACCGGGACGTTCAGGCTTAAGGAGGGGGCAGTGTAATATGTTGCAACCCCTTAAAAATTTAAGGTTATGTTGGTTACTAAAAAGTAGGCAGATTTCAACAGATCGAATGTCTGAATGAATGTAGTGTATTTGCACCTACTCGAGAAACCTACCAGAAGCTAGTTCTGGTGACATCTGGAATTATCTAGAGAATGGTGGCGTCATCACAGAAAAATCGAGATCTGTCATTTTTAAGTATAAAAGACCGACCGCATTCTCAGCGAGTAGTTCAGAAAGTTCAGAAAGTATAGAAAGTGAGGTTAAGACTTCAAAGATAAACAAAGTGATAAACATTGTGGATTTTAGTCAGTAAAGTGTATTTAAATTAATAATAGTATTGTGAAGTATCCAGTAAATATTTAATAAAGTGTGTTAGTGGACATCTCTTGTTATAATTTTTGGAACCCACGGAATTTGCAAGGGGTAGTTTCCTAAGGGTGGAAACACGTCACACTATTAAAACTCACCTGAGACACATCCGTATTTGATTTTATTCTGCGCTGCCAAATCTTCAGCACTCTTTATTGTCGGACCCATACGCTCCATGGTTAGAAAAGCTGCTAAATTGGCAGTGTAGCAAGCTGTCATAATGAGAGAGAAAAACCACCACATACTCGTGACCATTCGGGTTGATATACCCCTGAAAGTGAAAATGCAGTAAATAATAGGGTGGAGTGAAAAAAAATAATTTTTATTTTCAAAAAGCTTGGATGTGCAAAAGTTGCCACTTAGCATACGTAAACACATCATTATTTATTTTTTAAATTTTATTCATTTTTTAAGCTGTCACAAGGGTCGTAATTTGTTTTAAATTTTCATGAATGACGCCATTTTTGAACATTTTGAAAAACTGGTGGTGTTCTTCGGGTACTAATACACAACCGGGTGAATTTTTTTTGGACAAAAACGTGTTTTCCCATGAGAATTAAGGGCATGGAAAAATCGCGTGAAGCAAAATTTTCATGGAAAACAGGTTTGAATCACTCAAAAAAAAATAAAAGTTACCCGAGTAGAAAATCAACTTCGTGTCTATTACAGAAGATTAATATATAGAATTATTTGTAATTTCGCTTGTAGGGTTTCTTAAATTCGAAATTAACGTTGAATGGTCCTTATCTAGCTGAAGATACTAAAGCGATTTTTTTCATCCATTTTGTGTACAAAAATCAAGATGAAAACGCGAAATGTCAGATATAAATAATTTCAATGACTTTTTTATTTTGAAACATGGCTACTACGAAAAAAGTAACATACATTTTTCTCGATTTTTTCCACTGATCGATAGCCGTTTTTCTCAATTTAAAAAAATCCCATTGGTCGATTTTTTTTAAGATGTACGTTTTGATTGGTTAATAAAGTAAGAATATGTTAATCAAATTTAATTATACTTGGAATTTATTGATGCCCACGGCGCAGGCGCAGGTTGCTTTCTAAAAAAAGACAGAAGCGGGGCGTTCTGAAAGGCGAGAAACAAAGCCGCGGTATAAGCCAATCCAATCTTTTATCTTGCGACGCGACGCGGCGGTCAAAGTGTTATATTGCACCACCGTTTTCTTGAAAACTAAGTAAGTTATCAAAAAAATCATGAAAATAAAAAAGTTTCTTTGGTTCTTTGGCTACAACTTTGTAGCTTACTATATACATCTATCTTTAGAAACAAAAAAGTTTTTTCGATCCAGTATTTGTTGCTGCATTTTTAACAAATTTCGTGTCACCAACTTTTTAAAAAAATATTACTGGTGACATGTAAATTTTTTTGCATTTTTGTCAGTCATGATAACAAAGGTCTAGATTGGCTCTCCTAACAACTTTTGCAACCACAAGCTTTCTGATTTTCACAAAAAGTGAAGAAGTGTCTTTTTTCACTTCACCCTAGTAATAAGTGCACTTATAAAATTAGTGAGCAATCAAACCAAAATATCTCTGAAACTTAAACAGGCATTAGACTGAACTAACCTAAAGGGAATAAGTTATTATAGTATAATAGTTTACACTTTGGGTACAATGCTTTATCAGCATTAGCTAAATTTAATTCGCGGTTTGTACGGCATACGTGATTCCCGTAAACCCACGGGTCTCAGGAGAATTCGCTTAAAATACGTTAATACAAATTTTACTCTGAATTATTTTATAAATAAATTACGAAATTCCTTTATGAGTGCGTGAAATACAATTTTTCATTAATAAATCTGAAGTAATAGGAAGTTTCCTATTTTGCCTGCTGATACTAAATGGAACTTGGTAAATTCTATTATATTAAGTAACTTTGATTATTGCAGTAGTGTCTATTATCCTCACTTAACAAAATATTTTCAAAATAAAATCCAAATTGTACAAAACAATTGTTTAATTGTATAATATTGACAGAAATGAACATGTCATACCCTACTATAATAAGCACAACATCTTAAAAATCGAAAACAGATTGATTGTATTATTTGCAACACTATCATACAAAACTGTGTCATTTAAAACGCCAGCTTATCTATATGACCGTCTAATACCCAGGTCACAGATACATGATATCACTCTTAGAAATGTTGACATTATGACCATTCCTCAACACAGAACTGTGAAATTTAAATCCTGTTTTTTGTATTTAGGTCCAAAGATTTTTAATCAATATAATAATATATTTATGTCCACCAAAACACCCTACAGCTTCAAAAATAAAATTAAGTCACTTATGTTAGAAAATCAAAAAGAAAATTAAACATTTAAGCAATTAACGCCATGTTGATACCAACATTGTTTTATGTCATAATATTTTATGTATACTTGTTTTATTATAAGTTTTATTAATTTGTTTGTATTTAAGGAAGGGCTGAAAAATGCTTAGCAATGCCCTTTCCTTTTGAGAAAATGTATAAGTGTCTTTATATATTTTTTTTCAACAAACATTTTATTATTATTATTATTATTATTATTATTATTTTAGAAATATCATGTACATTCAACCTCATTTAGTAGTCTTTCAGATAACTAGTCAAAAAAAAAAAAATTATCTCGATATCTGAAAAACTTACGAATTTATTCAATTTCTTTTATTTGAATACTTCGCCTCGCCTGAAGTCCACCGTGACGTCACAATACATAACGCGCTGACTTGCCATGCCGGCGACCCGCCGTATGTTCCCTTTATTTAGTGTATGTGCTCGATTTTCTGAAATGTCACAAAATGTCACTTTTGATTCGTTCGTGCCGAGCCGAATTTTCGAATTTCGCCGTGCAATTTACGATCAGGTTTATCTGGAAGACTTCCTCTTTACGTCGGGACATCATACGGCCGTCCCAAAGGTGTTTTTCGAAAAATATTAACGTGTCAAGATTGCAAGCTTTAGCGATTTTTTCGGCTCTCAAATGCAAGCTGGCTATAAACTGCCAGTGCCTGCCAGCGAGTATAAAGGTGCCCGCGCCCGCTCGCTGTTGGCGAAATCATGTATTGTGACGTAATCAAGCCTCAGGCCAGTGATTGCAGCATTTGAAACTTGGAAGGACCATAACTTTTTTATTTATAGAGATAATTTAAAAAAAAAATTACAGATATTGTTTAGATTTTTACGACTATTTATTACGAGAAAATGAGAAAAATGGAAACTTCCTAATTGCCTGTAAAGACAAATGCCTTATAATTTTCTTCGTTTATAATGTGACAAATATCATTTCTCGTTGATTAACAGTGATATTATTTGTTTTTACTTGTCTACTTTAAATTTATTTCTTTTCTTATTTCTTGAATGTCTGGATAGATTAAACGTGATCAAGCAGAATTTTCGTAATTTTCCCTTTAAGAATGAGGTTGCATGAGGAAACATTTTTTTTTATTGTAGATTTTTTGCAAAACACTTGATTATTTATAATAAATTCTGCTTTTCTTATAACGCTAGACAACCATACAAAATATTATGTACATGGTGAACACAGGGGAAGTTCTTTTTTTTTTGTTTAGGGAATTATGACAAGAACCGCTGCCCAAGAAATCAAAACTTCCACATCCAGATTTTCTATCCAAGTCTTTCAAAACGAAAACAAAAAATTTATACTATATTTGCTCTCCACTACGTGGAAATAATTCTTTATTGAACTTTAATAATATAATATTTGAAATCGTCGACCCCCAGACCCCATAAAACGATATGCCATATCAGTAGTGAGGGTGGGAAGTAAAAAAAAAATGTTGAGACCCTTAGTTCTTGTACACACACTAAATCACAGTTTTATTTTTTTCACCATCTTTAATAATGGAGGTGGCTAATGCCAATTTTTTTTTTTTTTTTAAACTTTAGCTTCTCTTATATATACTAATTTTATGGACCCTTACTTGCTTACTCTACGTTTTTATAAGTTGTACTGTTATCAACAGATTATATTTTTTGTCTCAAAATTCCTCATATAAATAAATATAGGGGGCTTTTTGTAGTTAGTAGTCCCAAAAACGCCTAGTAGTCTATGTAATGAAGGCAAAAATAGTGTAAATATTTTGTGCATAGACGAGATTACCTCCCCCCCCCCATTTTCAAGGGTGCTGAACACGATGGAAGTGGTGGGAGAAGTTTTCGACGCCGCAACCCCCTGAAACGGCCAAAAACCACTCCTTTTATGGGGATCCCTCTATTAGAGAATATTATTTAGGTATTATGCAAATCACAACTTACACACTTTTTATTTATTATGAAAATACCTACTTTCTGTATATTGTTGCCCTAATCTGGGCACGCTAATATACTAGTCAGGTAAATACTTTAAAACACTCATTATTGGAGAATCAATCAAAACAACTACTCTTCTAGCTAATACTGACGAAGTATTGAATTACATGATAGGATTCTTAGCATTTTAAAGAAAAAAATATACTGAAAATACTTAAATCATTTATTCAAATTTAATCATTCACACTTTTTTATTTAATATGAAATTATCTACTTTCTGTATATTGGTGCCTTAATCGGGTCACGCTAATATACTACTTAGGAAAACACTTTAAAACACTCATTATTGGAAAACCGATCAAAACAACTACTCTTCTAGCTAATACTGACGAAGTATTGAATTACATGATAGGATTCCTGGCATTTTAAGGCAAAAAAATGCATTGAAAATACTTAAATTATTTATTGAAATTCAGTCATTCACAACAATTACTAAACCATACATTTATTTCAACTCTAGAAAAGTTGTACAAGTTTTTTCGAACTCGTTAGTTCTCATCAGTAGAGTATAGAAACATTCATTCATTATTTACAAGCCTATTCTTGATTTATTTTTACAATTAATTATTTTTAGGGCAACAATATACAGAAAGTAGGTATTTTCATAATAAATAAAAAGTGTGTAAGTTGTGATTTGCATAATACCTAAATAATATTCTCTAATCATGATAAAAGCAAATAAATAAAAAATAATTAATTGTAAAAATAAATCAAGAATAGGCTTGTAAATAATGAATGAATGTTTCTATACTCTACTGATGAGAACTAACGAGTTCGAAAAAACTTGTACAACTTTTCTAGAGTTGAAATAAATGTATGGTTTAGTAATTGTTGTGAATGACTGAATTTCAATAAATAATTTAAGTATTTTCAATGCATTTTTTTGCCTTAAAATGCCAGGAATCCTATCATGTAATTCAATACTTCGTCAGTATTAGCTAGAAGAGTAGTTGTTTTGATTGGTTTTCCAATAATGAGTGTTTTAAAGTGTTTTCCTAAGTAGTATATTAGCGTGACCCGATTAAGGCACCAATATACAGAAAGTAGATAATTTCATATTAAATAAAAAAGTGTGAATGATTAAATTTGAATAAATGATTTAAGTATTTTCAGTATATTTTTTTTTTTTCTTTAAAATGCTAAGAATCCTATCATGTAATTCAATACTTCGTCAGTATTAGCTAGAAGAGTAGTTGTTTTGATTGATTCTCCAATAATGAGTGTTTTAAAGTATTTACCTGACTAGTATATTAGCGTGCCCAGATTAGGGCAACAATATACAGAAAGTAGGTATTTTCATAATAAATAAAAAGTGTGTAAGTTGTGATTTGCATAATACCTAAATAATATTCTCTAATCATGATAAAAGCAAATAAATAAAAAATAATTAATTGTAAAAATAGATCCCTCTATGTTTTCATATATAAGCGGATCTGGGGAGTGATTTATCGACGGGTTATATATATTTAAAATAACATGGAAGGGGGTTGTAGAGTAAGTGGAATCCAGACAGAAGGCCTAGGGGGTTGATTAAACTTTCCGGAGGAGTGGAAATTTTTTTTTTTTTCAAATGATTCGGTTCAAACTCTTATCCCCGTTTTCGGTGTCGCTGATCACGGGAAAAATATTCATTTTTAGCTTCAGCCCCTCCTCATCACTCAAACTGGCAGAAACCACTCCTTACTCATCAGAAAGCATGCTATCTAGGATTTACAGGTTCTTCGGCACATGATCGTTATTCCTGTGCATATTCCTTCATTTTTCACGAAAGAGAAAGTGGTAGTGACCTCAGAGATTGTTTCAACCCTTCCAAACGGTGTAAAATTCATTAATTATATTTTTATCGTGATCAGTGCCAGTGAAAACGGGGAAGGGCGTATTGACGATCCAATGTGCAATTAATGAATTTTACACCTCTTGGAAGGGTTGAAACAACCCCCGAGGTCGCTACCACCTTCTCTTCCGTGAAAAATTAAGATATATGCACAGGAGTAACGATCATGTGCCGGAAAACCTGTAAATCCTGGATACCAAACTTTCTGGTGAGTGAGGGGTGATTTCTGCCCGTTTGAGGGATGAGGAGGGGTTGGAGCTAAAAATGAACATTTTTCCCGTAATCAGCGACCGAGAAAACAGGGGATAAGCGTTTGAACCGAATCATTTAAAAAAAAAGATTTTCCACCCCTCGGGAGGGTTTAATCAACCCCCTAGGCCTGCTCTCTGGATTCCACTTACTCTATAACCCCCTTTCATGTTATATCAAGTATAACCCGTCGATAAATCACTCCACAGATCCGTTTATATATGAAAACATAAAGGGATACCCATAAAAGGGGTTTTTGGCCGTTTCAGGGGGTTGCGGCGGACAAAAAGTTCTCTCACCACTTCCATCGTGTTCAGCACCCTCGAAAATGGGGGGGAAAGGTAATCTTGTCTTTGCAAAATTTACAAAAAACTCGTCAAGTAATGCTTCATTACAATCATAGACTATAGAGCCTATCAAAGTTGACTAATAAAATATATTTTTTTTTAATTTTCCATATAAAATTTCTAAACGATCCCTCACGAACTTTTTTTAACACGCTTTTATTGGGTCGACCTGTAACTATTTATCTATGTTATCTATGTAAGTAAAAAGTCTCAGGAACTGAATCTCACGGGCTTCTAATTGTTGTATCATCATGAAAGGCAGTTGTTTGTAGCTCTGATGATAATACAATATAGTGTACTCAATATTATATGTTCAAAATGGCCGCCCCCCAAGATGGCGGATTATCATTTTCTTTACAACTCCCTTGATATGGGTATCAAAAGAAAGGACTTGATAAGTAGAAAACAAATATGTGATCGAAACTTAAAAATTCAAAATGGCGTCGTCAACATGGCGGATAGGTTTTATCAATTGTCGTCGGATTCGACTGAAAATCGGAATCTGTGGGTTATCGAGATGCAGATTACAATTATCCGGTCCAAAGGACAGTGTTAAAAATAGCTGATTTTTGGCCCCCATCGCGAAACGCATATAACCCAGAGAAAATGGTTGGAAAAAGCTCAAAATTAATAAAAATACGTCTTAGTGGTATCAAAGGGCTGGGGAAAATTCTATTTCACCCCTAAAATTGCTCTGAATAATAGCTTATATTGAATAACATAAACATAACATAACATAACACACCACAGATAGTAGACAACCCCCAAATCCAAAGCCAAGGCTGTCCGGAAGGGGGTTACACATTCGGAAAAACGCAGACATACATCCACACCCCCCGATGTTGTCAATACCGGGGCTGGGGGTCGAACCCAGAGCGCGGTAGCGAGTCGATCAGCGTATTCGCCACTCAATACGCCTTAACCGATTGAGCTACCGTGCCGGTGTGAAAATTATATTTATTTCACGGTAAATATTAGATATCGATTCAATAGAGGTAACAAAAGGGGAGAAACTACCCCTATTCATACCTTATTCAGGGGTGGAACGCCATTAGGCTATTGTCTATGTTCAAAAAAAGGGGGTTGAAAGGAACTAAAACGTTAAAGGGTTTTTATTGTTTCTTATGTTCAATTGACCCTAAAATATGAGAAAACCGCGGAGTGCTACCATTTAAAGGTCGAAGTAAAAAAAGGTTCACTTTGCACATTTTTGAGTTTGGCTCGAAAACTATGCATTTTTTTCCTATAAACACGTAAATAGAAAAGTTGTAGAGAATTAAATTTCCAATCGAAATGGCACCTTCAAAAGTCAATTTTTTTTTACAAAAATACGTCCAAAAAACAAAACAAAAAAAACGAAAAAATGCAATTTTTTATATTTTTTTTATTTTAACCTGTAACTTTTTTTCGGGTACATTTAGGCATAGACATTGCTGCATAAATATAAATAAAGCTGGCGTTTTACCCGTTAAAATGAGATTTTGTAAATATTTTTACGATTAATAGTAACCGAGATATAGCGTTTCAAAGTTTGCAACTTTTAACTTTTTTTGTTAATTTTTACTATTTTTTTTTTCAAATTTCGTCTTGTAACTTTTTTCTGAGTGAATTTAGGTATAGACATTATTATATTAAAGTGAAAGCTGACTTTGCGCCTGTTGAAATGGTGGCTGGTAAAAGTCTCTGCGACAAATAGGAACCTAGATACAGCGTTTCGAAGATTGTTACTTTTATTAATTTTTTTCTAATTTTTAGGTTCTTTTTTAAATTTCGGCCTATAACTTATTTGTCAAATACCTTAAGTACAGATATTGCTACATTGAATGTATTCGCAGCATTCTTGTTTAACTGGTCTGCAATATAAGTTTAACCCATCTGAAAGTATTGTTTTATCCCCTTATTATCCTTATCTTTATGATGTTATGACCTATAAATGATGATTCTCTCTCTAACATTTATTACATTATCGATGGTGGATTTTTATTACACAAAATAGTTTGGAATGTCAATGATACATTTGAGGAAATCAGTAAAAGGAAATTCAACACTTGAAACATTTTTACACGAATTGCACTATTGTGTTTGATGGCTACCCTAGTGATTACGATAATACAGGTACGAAATCTGCTGAAAGATTACGCCGAACCAAGTAAGTTGGGCCAGGAGTTCAGATTAATAATTACTCAAAGCCATTATCGAAACCTGATAAATATTTTGCAAATGAAAATAATAAAAAAAATTTATTTCATATTTAATTCAAGATAATAATATTGAGACTGGGCAAGCTAAAGAGGATGCAGACGTACTAATTGTAAATACTGCAAAAGATAAGGCATCCCAATCAGAAAATGTTGTTATAGTTGGTCAAGTTGTCGATCTTCTCATTATCCTATCATTACTACCAGAAGACAATGAAAATACATATTTTTTTAAACCTAGTATAGGAAATGTAACTGCCAAATTATATAATCATAATAGTTTCAAATTTAATTATCTACAAAAATACCTTGACTTCATCCATGCTTTCAGTGGCTGTGATACAACCTCTTCGTTTTTTGGTATTGGTAAAAAGAAATTCTTGAATTTCATTAATAAGAATATTTTGTTTTTGGAAAAGTATTTAAATGAATTTTTGTGTGAAAATGCAAGTCCAGGAGCCATTGGTTCTGCTTCTGAATGTATTGTAACATTACTATACGGTATGAAAATTGATGGCCAAAGCACCTGTCGCCATTAGCTATTTCAGAAGTACTCAACAGGTGCGAAATTCACATTGTACCGATTGCCTCCAAGAACTGATGCTGCTAAATATCATGGTTTAAGAACTTACTTGCAAATGCAACATTGGAAAGGAAATACTGTAGATCCTTTCATCTGTGGTTGGAAAAGTTCAAAAAATGGACTAGTACCAATTTTGACAAATAACCTCCAGCACCACAAGTTTTACTGGAAATAGTAGCCTGTAAATGCACCAAAGCATGCAGAGGAAACTTCGGTTGCAGGAAATTGGGAATGAATTGCTCAATTTCTCAAGAGGATGTTCACGTAGATGCCGATGAAGAAATCGACTTTGATTTTGAAAATATGTTAAATCCAGTATTTGAATAAATAATGTACAATTAGAAACATAAATAATCTATAACAGGTATACAATTATGAACAAATTAATTCAATCTATCTTTTCTAAATTGTTATTTGAACAAAACAATCTTCGAAACGCTGTATCTAGGTTTCTATTTGTCGTAGAGACTTTTACCAACCACCATTTCAACGGGCGTAAAGTCAGCTTTCACTTTAATATAATAATGTCTATACCTAAATTCACTCAGAAAAAAGTTACAGGACGAAATTTGAAAAAAAAAGTAAAAATTAACAAAAAAAGTTAAAAGTTGCAAACTTTGAAGCGCTATATCTCGGTCATTATTAATCGTAAAAATGTTTACAAAATCTCATTTTAACGGGTAAAACGCCAGCTTTATTTTTTATGCAGCAATATCTATGCCTAAATGTACCCGAAACACAGTTACAGGCTAAAATTAAAAAACAAATAAAAAATTGCATTTTTTCGTGTTTTTGTTTTGTTTTTTGGACGTATTTTTATAAAAAAAAATTTGACTTTTGATGGTGCCATTTCGATTGAAAATTTAATACTCTACAACTTTTCTATTTACGTGTTTATAGGAAAAAAATGCATAGTTTTCGAGCAAAACTCAAAAATGTGCAAAGTGGACCTTTTGGTGCGGGAGCTAAGTGGCTTTTTCGGACACTCATCGTCACAAGCATTTTATATGCGCTGGTTAATTTTATCGAACTTAAATAACGACAAAAGAGACTTCTGGCATATGTCAGCCCGTCGAGTTGGCCGTGGTTCAAGATATAAAAATCAGTGAAATTATGTCATCGTTACAAAGCCAATTTTTTTTGTGTGTACACATTTTATGTTTAGCATGAATAAAATAAGATTGGCAGAAAGTGTGGGCCATCAGGGGCGCAACCAGAAAGATCAAAGAGGTAAAAAACATGATCGTTACAAACTTTTTTAAGGTTGAGCATGTTTATTTAAGTGTTTTGAACACAGAAAAAAAATTCCCAGAAAGAAACTCCCGTCAGTAAGGCTAGCCAGAAAGAAAATGTTTAGGATTTTTGAAGAAAATTGGATTTTTTTTCTCATATTTCATCTCAGAACTCCAAACTCATCGTTACAAGTTCTGGCTCCTTTTTAAAACGTAAATATAAGCTCCTTCAACAATAGAATAGCCTCCCCGTAAAGTTCTTAGTGTCAGCAAAAGTACCATAGGCTCTTAAATATACAGGAATTTAACACTTTCGGCTAACTTGACTCCGTATCGTGCCTCAGATGTATTGTATCATTATTACCTTTCTGGCTGCGCCTCCTGATGGCCCACACTTTCTGGTGATCTTATTTTATTCATTCTAAACATAAAATGTGTACACGCAAAAAAATGAGACTTGTAACGATGACATGACTTCACTGATTTTTAAACTGTGTTCGTGACGCGCCTGACAGGAGGTGCCCCGCCAGAAGTCGATTTTATGAATCGTTATCATCCATTAAACCATAGAAATATCTCAAAGTTCATAAAACGATGAGCTGCCGAAAAAGCCACCTAGCTCCCGCTCTATTTTTACTTCAATCTCAAAAACGGTAGCACTCCGCGGTTTTCTCATATTTTGGGGTCAATTGAACATAAGAAACAATCAAAACCATTTAACGTTTTAGTTCCTTTCTACAGTACATAGACAATAGACTACATATACACCACCTAATATTATACAATAGGTACCAAGGTGATTAGAAATATACAAAATGATTTTTTAATACTAGTTGAGCCAGACCTTCAACTGATCCTGACCTCAGCATTTCTATTTTCAAAAACAACCCCTATAAAATCTTTTTTTTTCTAATATTATATTGCTTGTTATTCCTAAACTGGACTAGATTTTGATTCATTTTGGTTACCTTGTTTCCTATTTTTTTTTTTTTTTTTTGGTATTTGAAGTGGTGAGTACGATTCTACCACCTGAATAAGGTAGTTTGGTTGTTTTCAAGGTTGCTAAAAAAACGTGTTGACTAAAATCATACAGATCTATTGTAATATTATGTGCTGTAAATATTTTTCATACTCGTAGAGGTAGTTTTTCGTCAAGACACAGTGGATATCTGTCCCTTTTACTAGTAGAAAATAATTTGGTGCATTACTAAGATCCTTGGCATTTTTTTTAGTATTCGAGGCTGTGAATAAAATTGCACCCCCGAATAAAGTAGTTTGGTGGTTTCTGGGGTCGCTAACTAAAGCGCTTTTTTGTAATAATACTTGCTGTGAATATTATTTTTTAACCTTATAGGGGTTGTTTTTGAAAACAGACGTCAGGATCAGTTGAAGGTCTGGCTCAACTATTAAAATATTATTTTGTACATTTTTAATCACCTTGGTATCTATTTTTTTAATATTAACTGACTGAATGGCGTTCCACCACCCGAATAGGGCTAGTTTTTACCCTTTTGTTATGTCTATTGAGTTACCATAAAATTAATATAATTTTCACATTCAGTATAAGCTATTATTCAAAGCAATTTTAGGGGTTATTTTTGTGTTTTTATGGGTGAAATAGAGTTTTCTCCAGCCTTCTGATACCACGAAGACGTATTTTTATTAATTTTGAGCCTTTTTCAACTTTCTCTGGGTGTTAAGCGTTCCGCGATAGGGGCCAAAAACCAGCTATTTTTAACATTGTCCATTCAATATGGTGGTGTGACAATTCACTCGCCTCTAAGTGAAGATCCTTTTAAGTTGCTTATTCTCAAGTAACAAGGGATATAGAAAAAACAGAAGAAAAAGATTATTATTATATTAAAAATATCAAATGTTTTACATTTTATAAAATGAATTAAAATTACTTATATATTCAATATATACTTCTAAAATCTATATTAAGAATTTTATTTAATAATATGATAATTATAGTGCAACCACTATAGGTGGCGTCAAAATGGTGGATAAGTTTTGTAATTTATAGTCTAATTCATATCAAAATCGATATCTGGGGTTTTCTAGATCGTAGATTATACATATTTAGTCGAATTCTTTACATAAATGTCGAAAGTACCAAAATTATCTCCTTAAATAGAAGACTAAAAAGTAAAAAAATAAATTAATAGTTCAAGAAACAAAAAACGCGCTTTTATATACTGCACTAAAAAACAAAAAATAATCGTTGAACCTGTCTTCTCTGTCTACCCCGTAAGGGCCTTAGTGTAAGCCCTGTTTGTAATTAAGTATAATATTTGTATAATATTAAAGAATAATATTTGAGTATAAAAGCATGAGGCGCTTTTCATTTAACCTAATGATGCATTCAGCTTTTAATTATCGAAATAGCGTTCGAAGAACGCACTACGACATTTTTTTTATTTATTATGAGATTACCTACTTTCTGTATATTGTTGCCCTAATCTGGGCTTATATAGTAGTTGAGTAAATACTTTAAAATCCTCATTATTGGAGAACCAATCAAAACAACTATTCTTATGGCTAATACTGAGAAAGTATTGAATTACATGATACGATTCTTATCATTTTAAAGCAAAAAAAATATATTAAAAATGCTTAAATGACTGAATTTAAATAAATAATATAAGTACTTTTAATATACTGTTTGCTTCAGAATGCTAAGAATCCAACCACGTAATTCAATACTTCGTCAGTATTAGTTAAGAGAGTAGTTGTTTTGATTGGTTCTCCGATAATGACTGTTTTAAAATATTTACCTAACTGTATATTAGCGTGCCCATATCAGGGCAACAACATACAGAAAGTAGGTAACTTCATAATAAATTAAAAAAATGTTTAAGTTATGATTTGCTTAATACCTAAATAATATTCTCTAATACACACTCTATCTCACACACAAACTCACACACATATACAGGTGCGGCAATAATTGTGTGGACTCTGGACATTTCGCCAACAAATGGAGTCTTTCAAGTTATTACGTAATCAATACTCACCATTTTCAAAGTTTTCTTACACTCAAAATTAATGTTACTTTTTGCAGAAATATAATTGTGTGGCCAGGCCCCATAATTTTGTGTATATTGTGTGGACAATAATACACACCTTGTCATTATAAAAAAAAGCTGGGATGATTTATTTCAGGTACATGTTTTTTTCATATTAAAAAATCTGTAAATGTTTATTTATGCACTTTCCGTCGGCTGCCCTTTACTACTTCAGAATTACAATAATTACGTTATGCTAGAAGGGATTTTTTTTTTATTTTAAAATAAATATAATCTTGTAGATTATATATCATATTAGGTATTGCATTATTCCATGATTAGTGTGTAGTAGGATGTCTGTATTTAAATTGTAAAGCTTCGGGTATTGATAGATTGTTTATCAAAAAAAAAAATTTTTTTTTGACAATTCATACTCTTTAAAACAAGTGTCATATTAATGTTCGATATTTCTATTTGCATATTAAGAGCGGAAAGTGGTCTATTGCAGCTTGGCCATGAATATTGCTGCATATGGCAATTATGAAAAATTGGCATGCGTACTTTCCGTTCGAAATATACACACCATTTTTTACGACTGCAGCAAAATTGACAAAAAAGCGCTGATTTTTATTACCATTTTATTATTAAACCTCAAGCACATCGTTTCTAAAGAGAAATTCTTTGGGTTGAGCGGGCAACTTTAGTTCTCAGAGGAAGTCTATTTTCAATAACAGTCGCAGAAAAAAAACGAGATTGTGATGCACCATTTTATAAGTGGTGTACAGGATAGGCTAATTGAAAAAGAAAATATGTATAGAAGAAGCCTATTCAATTTTTGTCAAAAAATCTACATGCCAAATATTTACACCTTTTCCCCTTAACACCATCTGTATATTGATTTTATGTATTTTAAACCAGAGCATATTTTAATATACAAGGCTATCTATTATAGAACCAAGATGTATCACTTTTAATAAAGAAAACAAAAACTGTTACCGCATGAGTTCTATTTTTAGTGGGCTTAATTCTTAAAAAATTATATTTCCTAATAGATTTTTAGAATTCCCGGTAGGTTTTCCTGTATCCTCTTGAGACATAGAGACAAACATTTGAATCGAGGCACGTTATGATGGCAAGAATTGCTTATTTCTTGCCCGTTCTGACGATGTCCTAGGTACATACTTATCTTTTACTTTTACAGATTTTTTGTAATTTTAATAACTTATAAATTTCTTAATTTTCGAAAACGTCACGACAAATATTGTCGTAGGGTCTTCTTATATGACCTAATGAATATATCTTTTGCCGTTTCTATCATTTGCATGAATTGTATTAAAGCGTATCAAAATCCAGTTAGGTAAGTATTTAATTATTGATGTTTATTGTTATCCATCAGTGGATGTTTTCAACATATTTAACTTAAAACGGAGGGTAATAACAGTAAAAGCCGATAGAAAAAAATAGGTACAACGTATAGAAGTATATCGTAAGGGCTTTTTTTGATTCTTATAGCTCAAGCAGGTAGAGCAAAATCAATCGATGAACGTGTAAATTTTCTAATATTGTGTAATTAAAATGTAATTCTTTAGAAGTATTTATATTTGTTTGGCATCTTTTATTGATCAATTAATTTTCCCTTTTGGGTAATCATCAATTACCCTGTATAATTTTCATTAGAAGTATAGCAGGTTTGTGCCTAGGCAATTGTATTAACTACGTGCCATATATTATTGTCCTAAGCAAAATTTTTTCCCATTAATTACTTTTTTAGGGCGTTTACCTTGAATTTTGTTTATTAAAAGTATAGCCGGCTTCTTTCTTGGCAATGGTGTCAACTCTCCGCGAAATACTAATTTTCTCAGTCAAATAGTCTTTTAGTTACATCGCCATCAAGCAGACAAACACGCGACAGACAGACTGACGGAATTGAAAGACTTTAATTTTTGAAATATACGTTGGTCCTATATTTCAAATTTGATTTCTCCGGCTTATAGCTCACTAAAAATGACACACATTATTTAATGGCTAAAATGTTTCGTTTAGAAATTTTATCTTCTTCAATTTAATACCTCGTACAGAGAATTATATGTATATTTAGTTCATGATATGTATGAAGAAAGCTCCGTTTTGGTAAAAATAGACAGCAGTAAATCAGACAAATGTAAAGTTGGCGAAGGCATCACCCAGGGTTGCGTTGCGTCACAAATCTTCTATAGTGAACATGTGTTGCGACGTATGTTAAGGTAGCAGAGTGGTGTGGCTGTAAGAATATTTCCAGCTTGGAACCATTTAGTAGCAGCAAGCAAGGATTAGCTCATGCACCTGCTGATCAGACTCCAACATAAGCTCTGATTATGGCTTAAGTGTAGGTAAATTACAACAAAACGAAAATTATGATTCTAGATCTAGCAAACGATAACCACAGACATTTTACATATTATTGTGTGGTAATAAATAAGACGATATACTTTGGAGCCCTTCGGCGAGAAATACAGATGGAAAAATCGGTAACGTGCCACTTGAGCAAAATTTGGTATAGCAGAAATATCATGAAAAGTACTAAGATCAGATTACCTAACGCCCTAATTTTCTCCATCTTTTTTCATGTCTCTGAGACATGGACCGTTATGAATGTAGACATATGGCGTACTGATGCTTTCGGGATGTGGGTTTAGAGAGCTAGATTCTCTAAGATATACGTTCTCAAAAGCGACTTTCCAGCATCGTATTCTCATTTTTTGGCCAAAGCCTTTCATTGTTTTAAAATATATTTAAATAAAAATTTCGACTTTTTAAAATTTTGATCATCTTTACAAACCTTGGTGTTTGACTTATCTATAAAAGAAGTTGGGTTTATGTAATGTTTCTTATCTTTTTGGATGTAGTTTAAGTTAATTTCTAAAACGTAATATGACAATTTTCCCTCTCCTTTACACAAAACACGAACATACTGCATATTCAAATTTATATTGATATATTCCTTTTTTTGTATATTAAAAATACAGATCATTAACATTCAAGCAACCCCAGAAGACTAGTTGTTTTGAATGGTTCTCCAATAATGAGTATTTTAAAGTGTTTACCTAAGTAGTATATTACCGTGACCAGATTAAGGTACCGATATACAGAAAGTAGATAATTTTATATTAAATTAAAAAGTGTGAATGACTGAATTTAAATAAATGATTAAAGTATTTTCAATATGTTTTTGCTTTAAAATTGTATCATGTAATTCAAAACTTCGTCAGTATTAGCTAGAAGAGTAGTTGTTTTGATTGTTTTTCCAATAATGAGTGTTTTAAAGTGTTCACCTAACTAGTATATTAGCGTAACCAGATGAAGGCACCAATATGCAGAAAGTAGGTAATTTCATACTAAATAAAAAAGTGTGTGATTTGCATAATACCTAAATAATATTTTCTAACAAACTTTTACTCCTATTGAAATTAGACATGCATTAGCACATTAGCATTAGCGCAAATTGTGTATAATATGATGTTAATGTACAATTTCAGAAATTATGTCTGCCTTTTCTGTCATAGAAAAGAATAAATCATTACATTTTCTTATAAAGATATAATACATGGATATTTTTGAATAACAATGTGGCTAAAGTAATCGTAGATACATATATATTGGAAAAATAATATCGAAGTTAGAATTTTCGAGCACGCATACAAGACATACGTTTATTGTATTCTCATACAATAAAATCTCTGCTTTAAGGAATTGCAAGAAGAAAAAGTGGATATTCTATTGATGTGGTTAACGATTTAAAATTACATATGACTTGCAATTTTACCTTTTACCTTTATCGCCGATCGGCAAATGGTATATTTCTTTATTTCTTTTGACGCGCCCCATTGTATCTAAGACAATTTATCTATAAAACACTAACAACTGCTGCTAAATAAAGTAAAAAGTGGAAAGATTTTTAATTTATAGTTATCATAATCGATCACTGAAACATTTCTGGCTAGAATAGAAAAGAATGGAAAAGAAAGCCGAAAAAAGCTCTATTGATTACTAGAGTTCAATGAGACCGGCAATAAGTCGTTAATAAATCAGTTTAATGCATCAATTGAGCGCTGGTGGTAGGGAGAACCGAGATATCTTTAAGTAGGTAAGGATATTATATGCCGATGATGAGAGATGAGCGGCATCTTTGAACAGAAGTCTCTTTGCTGTACAAGGAAGCGGTCAGAATATCATAAACTATGACCGGCATGAGTACTAGCCAGGCACATGCCATGCCTTGTTGGCACGCGCTTCTCAGAATGTTGCTTTGAAGTCTTCGCCGAGACCGACACATCTCCATGTGCAGATACCGTGTCATTTTACCTCTTATTAATATTGATGTGTCGCTTCGAAAACGCTTCAAAGTATTTTAATGGAACGACGATGAGGTATGCATGTAGACTTCGGTTCATTAAAAATAAACCTCTTGTGGATTTCTAAGTTATGATCTGTGATTTTTCTTCGATTACTGTCTAGGCGCTCAGATAGAAACCGCTCTGGAGCCATCTGACTAAATTAGGATTGTCTGATGATTGCATTTAACTTTTTATATGCAATTAGGGAAATGCCTTTAAACTGGTATTCTAATTGTCTGAATCTTAATTACACAATACTTAATTTACTAAAGAAAAAAAGTTCTAACTTCGTTGACACAAAACTGATTTCGATCATTTTTTTTTTAAATTGCGGAAAAAGTTTATAAAAAAGTTCCCATAGGTGAGAAGGTGTGCTTTTTATTTTTTCAATTGTAATTAACAAATAAGTGTTTTTTTTTATTTATTTAAAAAATATATCTCTTTTATTTATTTAAACAATTGCCTGAAATTTGATAACATAAAGTTCTTGGGGTCGCAGATTAGGAATATGGCCTTAAACTTGGTCTAAAAACAAAATGGCGTCTACAAAATATCGTGGAAAGTCTAATTTTTTATTTCATTTTTTTTTTAATTTTTATTAGATATCTGTAGGATTTGGGGCCGCTGATTACGAATTTGTCATTAAAACAAAAAATGGCCTATCCAAAATGGAGGAAAAGGTTAATTTTTTTTTATTAGGATTTTATTTCTTATATTGGGTCGCTGATCTCAAATTTTATATTAAAATTTATCAAAAATGGGTGTTTGAGAAATGGAGGATACAAACGATAGAAGAGTTAAATGAGTATAAAAGATATTATATTTTAATCGGTTTATCAAAATTAACCCAATATATATTTAAAAGCAAAAAAATAATAATTTAGTTTTAAATTTATTCTCTCTTAGACGAGGAAATATAACACAAAAATAGCCCCACAACCTTCAATTTTTTGGGCAGTAAGTCGGATTGAGATGGGGTTTTTTGCATTCGCTTCGTTAACTCGTCCAGAAACTTTGTGCCATATTTTGGTCTTGTACTTTTTTGAAATTGCATCGCTGCATCGAAAAGTGCATTCTTATAAATGCATCTTTTGAAGTGATGAAGAAAAAATTTATATCTTCCAGAAAAAAACTCCCAAATCATACGAATTTCAGCAACCGGGGGTTTTTTGAGTCGCTGGACCTGAATGTGATGTCCAAGTGAGCCCCCTGTGCACCTGGAGGTCAGGACGGCACCAGGAACGTCATCACCTGGAGTTCTCTGTAAACTCATGAAAAATCGATCGAAATTCGTTACCTGGAGGCTTTTCGGGTTGCTCGTCCCGAATCTGACATCGATAACCTCCTCCGGAGGACCTGGTGCACGCGACCTGGCTAATAACGTCATCTCCTGGAGTTTTACTGAAATTACTTATCAAATCGGTAGAAACTCGTTACCCGGGGGTTTTTTGGGTCGCTCGTCCCGAATCTGATATCGGCAACCTCCTCCGGAGGACCTGGTACGCCCGACCTGGCTAATAACGTCATCTCCTGGAGTTTTACTGAAATTATTGATCAAATTGATCGAAACTCGTTACCCGGGGGTTTTTCGGGTCGCTTGTCCCGAATCTGACATCGGCAACCTCCTCCGGAGGACCTGGTGCGCGCGACCTGGCTAATAACGTCATCTTCTGGAGTTTTACTGTCATTGAAATTGATCCAGATGTTTTATTCTATAGAATCTGTGCAATAAAAAAGTCCGATGAAGAAATGCAGGACTATTTAAAGTGGGAATTATCCCCTTTTCCTCAATCACTTTTCAATACGTTTGAAATGTTGAAAAATACAAAATCAGATTTATATTCAATAATCAATACAGTTCATATAAACGTGCGGGATCCTGTGAGGACAGTTTTTGTTATCGATGGAGGATTGTTACTCCATAAAGTAAAATGGACGCTTGGGCAAATGTTCTCAACAATAATAAGTAATTATGTGAAATATATTTATAATAACTACGGGAGAAAGGCGACGGTCATTTTTGATGGCTATGAAACCAGGACGACAAAGGAATCTGAAAGAACTCGTCGTTCAAATGATGGAGCCTCAGCTGATGTATTTTTCAATGAAAATATGTCATTAAAACTTGCCCAAGACAAATTCCTTCACAATAATAAAAATAAGAGTAACCTGATAAAAAATGTTGAAGACGAAATTAACTGAATCAGGTATAAATTCTGTACAATGTCTAGCTGATGCTGACAGGACTATTATCACCACCGCAATAGAACTTGCGAAAGACATCAGCAAGAAGGTGGTGATTGTAGCAGAAGATACAGATATACTGGTATTACTAACTGCATTAACACCATCAAATGTAGAACTTTTTCTGTTAAAACCAGCTCGACCGAATAAGCCCGAAGAATTATATTCTTCAAAGAGTTTGGCTCATATGCCATCAGTGGCCGATAGTATTTTATTATTACATGCTATTACCGGATGCGACACTGTCTCAGCAACGCACTATCAAGGGAAGGTGAAATTTTTCAAAACATTCCAAAATTTTCCTGACCTTGAACCCCATGCTGCAAAGTTCAAGGAAGTTGGATTTTCAGTAGAGGAAATTTTGGAACACGGGTGCCATTTATATCTAGCAATGTACAATGCACTGCTTACATCGAATTTCGATCGATTTAATAAGTAATTTCAGTAAAACTCTAGGAGATGACGTTATTAGCCAGGTCGCGCGCACCAGGTCCTCCGCAGGAGGTTGCCGATGTCATATTCGGGACGAGCGACCCGAGAAAACCCCGGGTAACGAGTTTCTACCGATTTGATAAGTAATTTCAGTGAAACTCCAGGAGATGACGTTATTAGCCAGGTCCTCCGGAGGAGGTTGCCGATGTCAGATTCGGGACGAGCGACCCGAAAAGCCTCCAGGTAACGAATTTCGATCGATTTTCCATGAGTTTACAGGGAACTCCAGGTGATGAAGTTCCTGGTGCAGTCCTGACCTTCAGGTGCACAGGGGGCTCACTTGGACATCAAATTCAGATCCAGCGACTCAAAAAACCCCCAAGTGCTGAAATTTGTATGATTCGGGAGTTTTTTCTGGAAGATATGAATTTTTTCTTCATCACTTGAAAAGATGCACTTATAAGAATGCACTTTTCGATGCAGCAATGCAATTTCAAAAAAGTACAAGACCAAAATGTGGCACAAAGTTTCTAGACGAGTTAACGAAGCGAATCCAAAAAACCCCATCTCAATCCGACTTACTGCCCAAAAAATTGAAGGTTGACTGCTATATTTCCTCGCCTATCTCTACTTTTCCATAGACACTGCCGGTGGTGACTTAAGGCAACTATTTCCGTCACATTCACCACAAGCCGCCGAGGAATAAAGGCCAGTTTTCCTACACCCACAAGCTGGCGCGCAACCAGTTTTGCAGTTGAAAAAATAATTTTTAGGATATTTTATGGAGCTGGTTCTTATGTCATTGGGATTAGAAAATTCTCTCATGTAGCATATTTCCAACCCCAATCTTCCACTGAAATATCTTGGTTTCCCAGACACAACTGTGTTTGCAAATACACGCGCTTCAAATGTTGTTCTGCTGCATCCATCGTAGGGCACAATGATGCTAAATTAACGCTACTTTTTGTAGTAATCTTAATAAAAGATTCAAAGCAATGGATCTATTGGTATTACTTCATTATTAATTTTTATTTTATTATTGGCACTTGATCAAGATAACACCTTACCTTTTGTGCTCAAACTGACATCTTTTAAAAAATTATTGTTTTCATGCGTTATACACTAACCTCGAAAGCATTATAACTATTAATCTGTTCATCTCCAGCTACACCTTTTGTTACTGACATGAGGACACTTATCCCTTTATCAAATGGACTGTATCGCGTTTTAAAAATATCTAACAATTTTTGGCCATCTTTTTTCTTTGTTTATGCGGTAATCTTTGGTATCTTCATGTCGATAACTACTATTGAAAGAAATATTGCAGAATTTTTCAATTCCTTCAAGAATGTCTTTAGTAAAAATTACTCCACTTATAAACAATGCTTGGCGTTGCTCCTCGCTTAAATGGGCCATCTTCGATGCTCATTCATTTCATTAATGTTTGTTCGATTTTTTGGTCGGTAGATACACCAGCTTAGTTTATTTAAAGTATTTTATTATTGCTAAAAAAAGCAGCGTTAATTTAGCATCATTGCGCTCTACGATGGATGCAGTAGAACAACATTTTAAGAGCATGTATTGTTATACCCTTTGCAGAAACAAATAGTATATTGTATTTGCTAGGCACTTCCCTTAAATTGTAAATATAGTTACTGTAGAAGAATATTCATACCCGTCTGTCTACCGTATGTCCGTCCACCAGGAATGTATTTTGTAAACACTATAATGTAAGAAGGAAAACTCCAATTTTATTAAGCTTTGGAGAATAAGTTAGATAAGTTAGATAAAGGAGTAACTATATGTTGAAAAACGAGCCAATCTGACAATTCTGACTTCGGATTGGATTTCAGCTGGTCCAAATAAAAACACACTAGTCTTGTCCGCAGCCCAAGTAACAATTTAAGTTTTATCACAGTCTATAAGAGGTTATTAAGTCTATATAATAAAACTGATCGTAAAACTGTTTATAACAGATAACCTCTTAAAAGCTACAATAAAACCGAATAAAACCAAAAGAGACCTTTTATAAAGATTATAAAAAATATCTTCCTTAAAACTATCAATAAAACCAACAGTACTTTAGAACCCAAATCTGCAAGATGTTTCCAAGTCTACATAAAACCTTTTATAAAATCTTCTTAAAACCGTTAGCACATGCAATCAAATTTTAATCCTGCTTTGAGAACATCATAAATAATTGCGTCTTTAATAATTCTTTGTCGACAACTTGTTGCACTTAAAACTATCTAAATCAGAAAATGTCGCCAAGTAATAAAATATGTGTGCCTTGATTAAAATATCTGCATGTGCTAATGTTTTATTTCATTTGTCAGCTTATTGATTATTATTTACAATTAATAGTTTTAGCTTACTCAGTATGATTTTGGGCTTTTTAGGGGTTTATTTGACATATTAACACATTTCAGATAGTTACAGTCCAAATGTAAACACTAAGAATAAGAAAAATATAACTAAACACTGTTGCTCCAACTTTGTTCAAACATTCTGCCATAGTTAATAGAAAAAAACATGGCTGAAAAATTAATAAAACCGTTTATTTTAATTGAATACCCCGTTAAGAGTTTGTGGCTTTAGGAAATATTTTTATAAAACAAAAGGTTTTGTTAAATTCCAATTGCTCCACTTTATTACTATTTTAAAGCCTGTAAGACTTTACCCAGCCTTACTACTCTTCTTTAAAACCCTCAAGATTTGTTTCTGACAATCTCCAATCCAAATGTACTTAGCTTAGATAACATAACCTTAAACCCATAATCACAAAATGGCGTTTACTATGCGTTATATGCCACCTCTCTCAAAGTTTAAAGGCGTAAGTAGGGGAACCAAAGAATTTATAGGTGCTTTATAAAAACCAAAAAGTTTTAACGTAGCTACCAAAAAACTATTGGGTTTTAAGAAACCTTTACCAATTATCGTTAAAAGCAAATAGTATTTATGATAACATATATTAAGACTCCTTAAGAGTTATTAGTTTTATTGCTTGATCATAAGGAGTACTTAAAATCATATTTTAAAACTCCCATAAAACCTAAAAATTTATAGATGTCTACCACAAAACTTAAAATATTTAAAATCCACTATAAAACTTAATGAGTTTATTGTGGTTTTGAATAACGCAGCAATTAAGTGGCTATAAAACCAATAAGTCTTAAAGAGCAAAGAGGCTTAACAAATTGCTTTGAAGATAACTTGAAAGCCTTTTTTTAAGTACATATTATCTGCAGATATATTGGTATGCACAAAAGAAATAATAAAACCCAGTTCGGTTTATTTACCTTCTTAAATCTGTGTCATTAAACAAAAAAAGTAAAATACTTGTATAGAAAAATTTTTGCGGTGAATGATTTTAAATATCGTGGAAATTGGTTACATACATCTAAGAATGTGTTAAAAGAAAATCCGAGTGGCAACAACTTTGATTTAAATTTGGTTTGTAGGCCACCATGTGTCATGAAACATTTCAAGAAAAAATAAATATATGTGAGTGTTGCAATTCTTAATGAAATTTTATTAACACAAAAATACTACATGATATACTGAAAACCTTTCCATAAATCAACCTTTCCATCATCGGGAGAATACTAAAATTATAATATATCAATGATACCTAAATAAATAACTTATTTTCAAAAAACTGCTGGAAGTGACCTATAGAATGTACACAATTATGCAAAAACTTTAATAAACCTGCAATGAATATATTGCTTACATCTGAGTTTCTTTTGATTATGTTTTTCAGTTTTATCATTAGTCTTATGAATAACAAATTTTGCAATTACTTCATTTCAAAATTTTAAAGTAAAGTTACGAAAGGTTTATTTGGATTTAGTGTTTACATTTATTAAATTGTGTTTCAATTTTCCAGCCAAGCGACCACAAATATAAATTGCTTTGACTGGGTAGTGGCAGCGGCTTTGACAATTTATATTCACTGAAGTCATAAACTCAATTAGAGAATACACTTTGGTAAGTTAAATTTTAATCCAATGGAATTCAAAATTAAATATTATTCGAGGTCATAATAAAACATAGGTTTGGAGTTTAATTAATCCGGGAAACAATAATAATTACTACTAATAAAGAGAGTAAGCAGTTTCTCTGTAAAATCACCAGCAATATAAAACATGTTCGTTGAATATTTAATATATTTGCCATTTTAATTGAATATTTTATGTTGTTCAAAACTCATAATTATTTAATAGTACCTACTTCTTCCAATCGATCAATAAATACACTGCTTTGAATAAAAAATGCACACGTCAAAGTTGTCGGCAAGACGGCAAGTATGACAACAAAGTTATTGATATTTCAATATTGTGGTATCCCATTTTGAGTCCTTTAGATAGGAAGCCGATGTTCATTTATATTATCCGGGAGATGGTGTAAATGACAAGTTCAGAGGTGGACAGAATAACAGTTCCAGCTATGGAAGCATCCCTACATCCTACATCATGAGTTTGTTGTAACCTTCACCTTGTGAGGAAAGGTATTATACTGCTGGAAACTTGAAATTTTCAGCCCTGGTATGTCATAGCAATAAAATGGCTAGTTTATTATTGTCATACCTATTAAGGTAGTAGACGACGACTGGTCAATGTCGCCTATAGTTGGATGTAGGTTCGTTATGAAGTGCTCTACTTGCTCCTGTTTATATGATAACCTATCCCCGTGGTAAGAGTGGATAAATTTAAGAAAACAGTCAATACATTTTGCGGTTCTATAGAATATCCCGCAGGTCGGTTCGGATCCCATTAAGACCATTTCTGTGCTTTTCCGATTTTCTGGTCGCCTCCCGTCCACTCTTGTTGTATGTTGTTGTGTTCCGCCGGTTTCTCCAGAGTCTTCAAGCAGGTTCTACTTCTTTCAGAGATTTAAGAACTGCTTGGCTGCAGTCATGATTCAGTTCCTTTTATCAGAGTCCTCCGAACTATTTCTGGTGCATAGACAGTATTAGCCAAGTCCATCTATCCCCGATTGTTCCAACCTCTGTTTCGGCACCACTTGGCGCTCTTATCCGTCATTATACCATATGATTTCGTTTGGAAGTCTTCGCACCTGCCTCATTACCTCATCCATGATGTAAGGAAATAAGGTGTGCTTATGGGCAGCTTTCGGAATTAGCCAGTAGCGTAACCCATCCCAATTGCGCCCATTTTAAATTTTCGATGAAAAAGAAAGAGACATTAAATAGCGGCAAATTTGAAATGCAATTAAAGGAGGAGGGTATCTAAGACCGGTTTTCGGACTAATTTAATTCTTGAGGAAAAAACTCGATAAATATTTTTTTAATATCTACTAACAGTATTTAATCGATTTCACCCCAAACGAAACTTTCCCCCACCCTCCTTTTTACCCCCTGTCACCCCCTCCATCCACTTACGAAACAACGAAAATACACGTATAAAATAAAAATATCCTTATTCAGCAACAGTCATGTTAAAATGTTTCAATGACTTGCAAAAAAAATCAACTAAATGCTGATTATTTAATAGTTTAGGGGAAGGGGGTTAAATAGGGGAGGTAAGTGCGGGAAAGCTTCGTTTGGGGTGGAATCGATTCGATTGATCGTAAATAATAAAAAATATTTTCAGTTAATAAAATAAATTACGCCGAAAGCCGACCTTATGGACCCTCCTCCCATTTTTAAGAATGTATATAGAAGTATCAGTAAGTTCGCAAAATCATAAGATTCATATGATCCAATGTCGAGTTCAAGATCTACCAATATCAATTTTAAAAGTATATTAGTTTTATACAAAAGAATTAATTATATACATCAAGATAGATCAGTAGATGTTACCTTCGTAAAGGTGGTCCCCTATTTTCGAAATTTAAATATTTTTTAATGTAAATAGTTTGCTCATAATTGCTTGCGGGTTCCTCTTGTTTGCTCGTTATCACTTACAAAGAGATTTGAAATTGATATTGAATTATTGAAGCAGCAAGCAAACAAAAGAAACTGACGCAACGAGCAAAGATTCGCATTCAAAAATGTTTCAATATCGAAAATAGGGGCAACTTCATAGGTATCGTTATTGTTCATTAACTAATATAAGGACTGCTGTACAATAAATAAAACAATCAAAATTAGTTTACTGAGAAAATTTATATTTATATATTCATTATACATTTCCCATTAATATATTACATATTTAATATTCATATTAAATAATTGTTACGCTGTTAAATGGTTTTCTATAATAATCTTATAATGCATTTATTTTTTCTTAAAAACTAGGGTTACCTGGGTGATACGCTCCATAGTGTTATTGCAGAAGTAATATTTTCGAATGACCACTTCACACTTTTCTGATTAGGCCGCTGAATTTTTCCAATTGTGAAAATAAGTTTCAAAATTTCATATACTTTTTATTGCGCTTCTTTCGCCAACTTTTCAGTTGCTTTTCTCAATTCAGCTTTTTTTATCTATTTATTTAACGACGGCCTATTTCCGCTACTAGGGCCTATCATCGACGCCAGGAAATGGGCTACTCAACCTGGAAATTTTGCCGAACCTCTTCTCGTAAGAAGAGTAGGGATTTTTTTTACTTTCCTAACATTTAATAGACAAGGGACCACCTGTATAGCATTATTAAGCTATTAAATAAATATGTAAATTAAGTTTGAAGAGTTGTATATATTCAGATTATAAAATTATATAAAAATTCTTATTAACAAAACTTTGTTATTCATATCCATAGAGATGGTTAAATCCTACATGTGTAGCAAGTACCCTACACACCTCTCCTCTACAAAGAAGAAACCAACTTATCAAGTAGTAATATTTAAAATGACATTTAAAATGAAAAGTCAGATGTGACAGATAGATGCTAAAATAACGTAAAACAAGGACATTTATTTTTGTAATAACATAATCCTTAATGTATGTTATATGTCATTGACAAATTGAAATAAAATAGCAAGCGTGTGCTAAGTGAATGAAAGTTTGCAATCATAATTGGATTGCGCGTCTTTCAAAGATGTCGCACCAGCTATAGCAGCTTTGGCTAAAGAAAAGCTGGCGAGACAATTAAAATAGTGAATGAGTTTGCAATCATAATTGGATTGAGCTTTTCTCAAAGATGTCGCACCAGCTATAGCAGCTTTGGCTAAAGAAAAGCTGGCGAGACAATTAAAATAGTGAATAATTAATATATTGATACACTTGATAAGCTGGTTTTACATTGCAGGGAGTCATATAGTAGAGTACTTACCTATACATGCACATAATTGGACGTGTAATTAAATGTCTTCTGGAAATTTTGAAGATCCAGTCTGACTTATTCCTTGTGAAAACATCTATGACTGTCCTCGTTGTGGACGTCGTCCGAGGTCGTTAAAACTGTCAGCAGCACGAGTAGTTGCGTTCGCTCACTCATTCATTAGGTTATGGTAGATGATCTAATGATGTCTCTAGTTGTCTCGTCTAATCTTCCGAAAAACCTTCTGAAATCTTGCTTTAGTAAGTTCCGTCCATTATCGAAATTTTACATGAATAATATGATCTCAGCGTATGGTCTAAATTGAATTATTTCCTTTAGGAATTGTATCTTACTTGAAGGTAGACTTGTCAACGAGTCTGACATTTTGATTAAAAATTCCATAAATTTATTGGTAATGTACCATTATTGTTCTCTCTCATCATATGATGTATTTCTGTTACTTCGGTTTTGGATATTAGGGATTCTTTTAATTATTTGTTATTTGTTGTGCCGTTTAATTGAGTTTTCCGTATTATTCTGTTTCTTCGTTTTTGTCTTGAAAATCAGATTCGGCTATTGTTCGTTTATCGGGTCACCAATTATAGCACTATTAAGCTATTAAATAAATATGTAAATTAAGTTTGTACAGTTGTATATATTCAGATTATAAAATTATATAAAAATTCTTATTAACAAAACATTGTTATTCATATCCATAGAGATTGTTAAATCCTATATGTGTAGCAAGTACCCTACAACCTGCTTTACTTCTCTTCCGAAGGGTGGTATATCCACTACGTAATCTACGTCTTGAAATTACATAGCTTCCGCGTAAACCCTGATATATAAGCCGCTAGAAGGTGGGACGAGATCGCAAGATGGATTTCACCCATCCAAGTATTAACTGCGCTGCACGTTGCTTCACTGGAGTATCGAGATACATACACAGTGAAGACGCATCTACGCTCGCCCCCAATTCATCTTTTAATTTAACATTTTTCATCCTTCAGTTCTAAAATTTTAACGTTCACTTGAAGATCTTCATCTCGTAATTTAGTATTCTCAATTTCTATTTTGTTGAGGCTAAAACTATCTTGCCTGAAAAATATTTATGAATTATTTACTAGTTTCATCACAGACTACCGTTTAATTATACTCTTCGCAAAAATGAAGAGTATATTGTATTTGATCGGCACATTTCTAAAATCATAAATATCGCTCGTAGAGAAAAAAATTTTCATATCCTTGTGTTAGTGAACGAATTCTGAACAACTTTCAAAATGTCCGTCTGTCCGTCTGTCCGTCCGTCCGTCACGTTTCTTGTAAGCACGATAACTTAAGAAAGAAAAGTCCGATTGTATTGAAATTTAGAAAGTAAGTTAGTGTTAGCTAGAGGAAGAACCCTATTGTTTTTGAAGAAAGTCGATCAGTAAATAAAAAAGTTATTAATTATTTAATAATAAAAAAAAAAATTCTCTTAATTTTTGTCGCTTGTACTAAAATGGAAATCTTGCGAAATATTATTTCCATAATATATTTTTTTCTGTTTATGAATTTTACTAATATATATTTCATAAAAATATGAGTTGAAATATGTATGATTGTCGAAAGATATGTATCACAGACAATCAATTTTCAAGCAATCCAAAGGTCCCGTGTTCGAATCCCAAACAGGTTGGATATTTTTTTCATTTTTTTTTCATATAATTTTTTTCACAACAAAGATGGTATCGCAAAATTTAGGATGTCCAAAAACTAAGATTATTTACCAGAAAACTGCGAAGAGTATCCTATAGAATGTGTAACAATTATATATAAAAAGCTCAGTAAATTGGTGAAGAGTACGTTTTTAGCTTGTTTTAACTTATCGTCGCAGTTACAAAAATTAATCTACATTTTTAATATAATTTCATCCTTTTGGAATTGAAAGTAACTAATATTATTATTTTTGGTGTTCTCGTTCCAGTTTTTGCAACTTTTTACTAAACAACCCGATATTTCGACTACTTTGCCAATATAAATAAATGACAACAGATATATTAATATGGTGGTGTTTGGGACGGTGCAGTAGAGGACGAAAACGAGACCTTCATTTGCATACACTATATTTCCTTACATTATGACCTCATCTGCCTTTTCAATCCTGAGTACGTTGAAGATTTTCGTAAATTTGTAGATTGTGTTAATTCTATCTGACTGCACGTCGAGTAGACTTCCTTCCTATTTGTTGAAAGATTTCGGTATCGTATCCTTTTCTTGGCATGATCCAATATTAGTTTGATTTCAGCTTACAGGAAGCTTTTAAACGAGGAGGAGCTAGGCAGAGCAGCACTTTCATGACTGAGATAGAAGTTGTCGTCATTGCTCTTGTTATCTATAGGCACCCTAGTCTTTGCCAGTTAATTTGCCCTTAACTTCCTCCTTTTGACTTTGTGTTACCATATCAGTGGAGTTTAGGTTATTATTAGCACTACAATTCTTTTGTACAGTCAGTGTATCATTTTCGATTTTAGTTTCTGGGTTTTCCTCACCATGCTTCTACAGGTCTAGAGAGCTCGTGTGGCTTTGATAATTTTATTTAGTTTAGTTTGGTATCTAAAATCGGTCCCAAGTATTTGGTCTTATTGCTCATTTGTAGTTCTTTTTACCGAAAATACAATATCCTTAGATTCTCAATTTTTATTTTCAAAATGATCTTTCGTGGATTTATGGATAACCCTTACTTTGTGAACCATTCATTTTCTGCCTTGTTGAGGGCTCTTTGTATCAAATTTTCCTCCTCAATTTTTTTATTAATAGAGTGTATATATTGTGGTTACTGACAGCAGCTCTGACATAGATCTCAGCATGGATTGAATTTTTGTGGCCCTGAGTGTCTGATTCTTGCCGCATGCACATACACTTGAGGCGAGGTATGGGTAAAGGGGCCCGTTTGACTAGACAATTCCCAAGCAACAGGATATTCTCAGTCTGGAATTTGGCAATGTCCTTTGAATATGATGAAGCTTTCACACCGAATATCAGTCCTCTAATCCCAATGTAGTTATTTGAAGAAATGGGGATCCAATATATTCGAGGAAAAATCTCAAATTTATTTCTTGAAGACAACATTATAAATAATGACAGATGAAAGACTCGAAAGAGGTTATGTCCTGCTGTTCACTTCTTTATTTGACATTCGTTTGATATAGTAAGCTTACTTCACATACGATGTTTCTGTGTTCATACTCACCATATTTCACGACCTGTGATTGGCAATTGATCTTTGATCTAAACCGATCAATTAAAAGTCAATGTGAGCAATATACTGCACGTCAAAAGTGTTTAATTTATGAAATGGTCGTATCGAGGGGAATGTATCACGGGACCCAAAGAAAACATGAGTCGTTTGTTTTTACATTATAACTATCCAAATACTGAAATTTGTGAGAATACTCTATTACTATTACAATATTATTTTATTTGTTGGGTTCCATTACATCTGACTGAAGCCTAATTATATTTCTGAAAATCGTATTCTTTTGTGAACATTTTAAGAAATCATAGAAAAAAGTTCCAGATCATGTCAATATCTTACACGGTTCTAGAGTAATCGTACGCACAAAAAAGTTGCAGACAGACAGACCGACAGACAGAAGATTTTTTCTTTCAAACTTAAAATCTCGACATTTCTTGACATTCTAAGCCTATTTGTGCAATAGAAATTTTAAAAACATCTGTCGTTACTATACTTCCACTGGATGTGGAAGTAATTGCAGCACTTTTGAAAATTAAATTAACACCTATTTATTTTCGAATATAATTATTTCATAATCGTTAATTTCATCTTTTAATAGGCAACTAATTCATCTCTGGGCGTTTTAAATGTTTCTTGACACATATGGTACACTTTTTTGTCACGATGACGAAATTTATTAGTTGCAATTAATAAAAGAACGGATGATGCCGAATCATATTTAATTACCTCCACATCTAGTGGAAGTATAGTAACGCAAAAAAAATGTTGCTCCAATAGGTTTAAAATGTCGTGAAACGTCGAGATTTTAAATTTGAGCGAAAAAGAAATTTCTGTCCGTCGCGTCGGTCTGTAACTTTTTTTGTGCACACAATTACTCTAGAACCGTTATATAATTTGGTACATGCATGTAGTCTAACGAGATCTGGAACTAGATTATATTTGATCTTATTCCGTTGACGGTTTGGGGGGTAAATGGGGGTAAATAGTTAAATCAAGCAAGTGAGTCCGTAAAATTAGAATTTAGTATATACATATAAGAGAAGCTAAGGCTCAAACAATTTTTTGTTATTGACCATTATTAAAGGGGAGTGAAAAAAATAAAACTGTGATTTGTGTATGTACAAGAAGCAAATGCTTCAACTTTTTTTTCAGCCTCCCCCACTACAACCCCATACCACCCTCGCTATCGATGTGGCATATCGTTTTATGGGTTTTTGGGGTAGATGATTTTAAAGATTATATTATTATTAAAGTTCCATAAACAGTTGTTTCCACATAGTGTAGTGCAAATGTTATACCAACATTTTTTTCATTGTGAGATACTTGAATAGAAGGAAAGTTGCAGAAATTGCAAGGCCTTGCCTGTCTAGGGACTACAGGAGCAATGCGTTCGTGTTCCACAGCAGCTATGGAGGCAATGCTGGACTTGCTTCCTCTGCATTTACATGTAAGGAAGGAGCCAGCACTTAGTGCCTTAAGGCTGCATCCGGCACTTAAATTCAGACCAGGCGACCTGGTTGGTCACTTAAGGATTCTGGAGCTACTCCAATTCGAATCTATGACTAAACCCACTGACTCAATGCCAATCAAACATGACTTTGACTGCCCGTTTGATGTGCTGATTGAAAGACGTCAGGAGGGCATGGTCGAAGTACTGCGGTTGGAGAAAGAGTGACACATCTGGTACACAGATGGATCCAAGATGGACGAAGGGGTTGGTGTGGGCGTAGCGGGGCCTAAATGCAGGCTATCTAAAGCCCTTGGTAACACCCCAACCATCTTCCAGGCAGAAATCTATGCTATAGATCAATGTGCCCAAAAATGCATGAATAGAGGCCCTCGAAGGGCAGAGACCCATATACTTTCAGATAGCCAGGCAGCATTAAAGGCTCTCAGGTCTTATACCTTCGAGTCAAAAGTTGCCTGGGAATGCAGACAATCCCTCAAGAAACTGGCAAAAAACAACAAGGTTACCTTGATGTGGGTGCCAGGGCATGAAGGAATAGAAGGCAACGAATAGGCTGATAGCCTCGCAAGAGAAGACCCCATTTTTTGGACCCGAACTGTTCTGTGGCTTATCTAAGGGACACATAATGGAGGAGGCCCTAAAATGGGAAAAGGAACAAAAGAAATCCTACTCGAGGAATACTCCAGGCCAAAGACAAGCGAAAAGTTTTATAACCTATTCAACAAAGAATCCCAGAAGGCTTCTCGAACTTGAAATGTCCGACCTAAGGCTGATCACAGGCCTTCCAACTGGCCATTACTCCTTGAGATATCATCTCAAGAACATGTGCAGAAGACGACAAATTCAGATACTGTGAAGCTGCAACTGAAACTGCGGAACATATACTTTGTGAATGCAAGGTACTAATCCGCATTAGGCTAAATTACCTAGAACAGGCGGAATTAACGCCTGAAGACATATGGAAATTAGCTCCCAGGAAAATCGCAAGCTTTGCAAAAGTCTTGGAATCCTGGGCAACAACTAATTGCAGGGTAATTCACAAAAGACCTTTTAGGTCAAGGTGAAGAAACCCAGGGCCAAGCGACCTCTTAAACAATTTATAATCTACAATCTACTTGAATAGAAAATCTGGATGTGGAAGTAGTGATTCCTTCGACTGCGGTTTTTTTTGGGGAGATTACCATTCTTAAACTATATCAAAATCGTTTTTTCTTAAAAAATTTGTTTTATCGACTTGTTTCATGCAGCACTCATATCATCGTTAACTTCGTTCTCTGATCATTTTTTTATTTTTGGGTAGATTTCTGCAATTAGAACTTTAATTATGCACATTTTGTAAGCTGCAATATGAAATTAAATAAAATTCAAATATTGTACATTCTAGTGATTAAACAATTAATATTTTATCAGTTTTTACCTTACGTATAAGACTGACTAAAAAGTTAGTTCTGTGGTATTAATGAAAAAGAGAATAGCGAGAATCTGATTAGAAGTTGTTAAACTACTATATTTCAACATTGCTTTCGAGTATAATAAATTATTGAAGTTACAGGCGATTCAAATTTACTTTGCCTGGCATCATCGCGCCAGGGCAATTTCATTTTCATGGTGGTAGTGGTCGCATGTTTACAAATGTTAATGTGTTTTAAACGTGAATAGTTTGGATTTTATTAGGATTTTGTGCTGATTGTTTAAACCCCTACAGGGATTACAGTGCAATAATTATACCGCTGTAGCAAGTTGCAAATAAACTTTATTTGGACAAACTATACAATATAATCAATGAAGGCCCAAATGTGAGATACATGAAATTAGCAAGTTTTTCTATACGGTTACTACCTTTCGTTCAGTCTTTCAGCATTGTCTGGAGCTAATCTATTAACTATCATCTATTTTATATCTCCTAAAAAATTACGTGGTTGTAAATATAGTCCAATCAATGAATGCCCAAAAGGGGATTGTAGAGAACATGGAGGAGAGAAGAATTTTTCTCTTCAGAAATGTATTGGGGGTAGTTAAGAGGTAAAGATACTAAAAGTCCCCGCCTCTAGCCCCGCCGCTTCAGAGGAGAGGGGGGGTGGAAAGGTTCCTTTTTTCTATTCTTCGCTTATAACTCGGAAACGATGCGTCTTCCTATGTATTATAGTTTACGAGATATTCGTTAGCCAAAATAGATAAATAATAAATATATTAATGAGGTACCTTGAATATTTCTATCAAAACGTTTTATCGTGGTCTACTAATAAATCACAGTCACAAAACAATCTTTATTTTACAACACTCGACGTATTTACTAATGTAATATTTTGTCGAAATCTATACATTTTCTTAAATATACAGTGTGACTCACTTAAAATGAAGACACCCTTATAACTTTTTTTATTTTGTTTCCGATTTGAATCGAATTTTACTCAGGTATAGAACAAATTAGGATCTACTTATGATCAGAAAAACATTGGTTTGCTACAAAGGTAAAGCCACCTGCGGTATCAAAATATGCGGAAAAAATAAAAACATTTCGAATGTTAAAAATTCTAAAAAATGCATGGGATCGGCGCCCCAAACGTACATACAAAATTTGATTTGGTTATTGATGGGGGATTTCTCATACATAAGCTCATCTGGCAAAGGGGATCCTCAGCTTCCCGTACGGTTTTTTATATATATTTTAATATGTTAATATTTTTGATTTTTATACGTTTAAAATAGTATTGATTGTGATTTCAGAAAAAATTTTTTTTAAATGTTTATATTTTTGATTTTTATACGTTTAAAATAGTATTTATTGTGATTTCAGAAAAAATAGTATGTGTACTTCGGTGTGAAAGCACATTCCTAGACTTCGATGCTTGTTGGCCTCGGCTAGCGCCTCGGCCAACAATTGCATCGTCGTCCGGGAATGTATCGCTTTCACACCTAGATCTAGATACACAATATACTATTCCCGGCCTAGGCCAGGAAAGTAACATTCCCGAACGGTTTTTTATGTATATTTTAAACAGTAAATAAATACACGCAGACAAACCAACTCACATTAAAATTGCATTTATTAGAAAGCAGTTAGATTGTAATGAAGAAATGTTATGCATTAATACAAATTCCTTAATTTATAGTAATATTGATTGTGATTTCAGAAAAAATAGCATGTGTACTTCGGTGTGAAAGCAGATTCCCGGACTTCGATGCTTGTTGGCCTCGGCTAGCGTTCCATCGTCGTCCGGGAATGTATTGCCTTCACACCTAAATACACAATATACTCCCCCCCCGCTCATCAATTTTCAAAAAAGGCCCGTATTTGCTCTTTATGGTACTGCTATAGTTACCCTGCCCCCTCCAGTGTGCTGGGCTAGAACCGCCCTTGAGTAGATCCTAATTTGTTCCATATAGTCTAAGATACGACCTTCACCGAAGAGGTAACCGAATGAAATCTACTTTTTACGGAAAAAAAATGCTAACAAAAGTAACGGTGATGGGTTGCTTAACGAAATATTTTCAAGTCTTTTTTTTTGTTTTTTTTATTTTTTTTATTTTTTTTATTTTTTTAATTTTATTTATACTTATCGTTTCGCAATAAAGTTATCTTTATTTTGATATATAACTTATTTGGTTACCAGATCAGTGAAGGTACCACTATCAATTCACCTATTTAAACCTAGCAACCGTACAGCCTTGAACGGAAAAATGTAAGCAACCCCATGTTTACATATTCTATAGATTTCTTACTTTTGATTAGTGTTAAATTTTTTTGGTTAGAAGATCGATGAAGGTATGGAAAAAAAATGAATTATTGAGTTTTCAATTAAATATAGCCTTGAACATATTTCGTTAAATAACCCATCACCGTTTTTTTTTACTAGTGAAATATTTTGTCGAACTCCTATATATGTTTCCTTAAATATATAAGGAATAAGAAACCAGACTGCAACCAACAGCTATTCTCTGGACTAATGCCCCGCCGAGCGCTGAATTACGAGTTACAAGCCTGGCCGCGTTAAGTACAATAACTATGTATTGCCACAAAACGCTAAGTTTCGTTTTGTGGCAATACATAGTTATTGTACTTAACGCGGCCAGGCTTGTAACTCGTAATTCAGCTCTCGGCGGGGCATTAGTCCGGAGAATAGCTGTTGGTTGCAGTCTGGTTTCTTATTCCTTATATATTAAGGAAACATATAGAGGAGTTCGACAAAATATTTCACTAGTAAATATTCTGCCCTCTAGAAGCATATCTACTAACTGTGCCCATGTCAAGGCTACTGCTGTTTCGATTGTAATGGATATTAGCCGCTAGATGGAGCCTGTCATTTTTGTTGCATGTCGTGGTTTTATAAATCTCGTCATGTACCAAGAGTGAACAAATGCCTCGTTCCAGCCGTCTCAGACCTACCTTGCACTGACGAGAACCACTAGCTCGAAACTGCAGTCTGCAAGTGGTATGGGGTGGCTAGCACGAGAGCTCCTTTGAATGGGAATAAGTCTTTCGGCTGGTGTCTATTACAATCGAAACTTAGCGTTTTGTGGCAATACATAGTTATTGTACTTAACGTGGCCAGGCTTGTAACTCGTAATTCAGCGCTCGGTGGGGAATTAGTCCGGAGAATAACTGTTGGTTGCAGTCTGGTTTCTTATTCCTTTTATATTTAAGAAAACATATAGAGGAGTTCGACAAAATATTTCACTAGTAAATATTCTGCCCTCTAGAACCATCACCGGTACTTTTGTTAGCATATTTTTTTTCATAAAAAATAGATTTCATTCGGTTACCTGATCGGTGAAGGTCGACCTTAGTACGGATCCTGTACTAATACTTGAGAAAAATCTGATTGAAATCGGAAACGAAATAAAAAAGTTATAAGAGTATCTTCATTTTAATGTTTAAGGAAATGTATAGATTTCGACAAAATATTACGTTAGTAAATACGTCGAGTGTTGTAAAATAAAGATTTTTTGTGACTGTGATTTATTAGCAGACCACGGTAAACCGTTTTGATAGAAATATTCAAGGTACCTAATTAATATATTTATTAATTATCTATTTTGGCTAGCGAATATCTCGTAAAATATAACACATAGAAATAAAATGAATATAGACATACTTATAGGAAATTTAATTACGTTTAATTTTGCGTAGATTACCTTTTTCCGCATGACGCAGGTACTTTCCTACCCCCCTCCCCTCCTCTGAAGCGGCGGCTAAGGGCGCGGACTTTTAGTATGTTTACCTTCTAACTACTTTCAACACATTCCTGAAGAGGAAAACTCTCCCCTCCTCCATGTTCTCTACAACTCTTTCGTTGACTGGACTAATATGAATTTGAGTAAGTTATATATTTTTAAAAAATGAAAAATGTAAGGTTATTTTTTCAATTTCTTTTATTTCAGAAAAATAAGTAAATAAGTAATTTTCTGAAATATTTCTGTAGTAGAAAAATATACTACCAGAGGTGCTAGTTTTTCATTTGCCACATAAATCTTTTTTCACGTCAATATTAAAATAACCATAAGCATTGAAAAACGTTTGGTGCATTCTCACACCACTGGTATTTATGGTTTACATTTTTGCTAACTGGATAAGAAAGTTCCTGATAAGACATATTTACAATATCTGCTTAAAGGTTTTAGTTCAGTTATAAGGTTGTGAGTGTTCAATATATCATTTAAGAAATTTTTAACTGTGAAAGAATTAGAAGCTGCTTTAGAGGAGGTTGTGAATTGGGTGGAAAGAGGTAGGTATAATTTGGTTTTATTTTGAAAAAAGCGTTACCTTACATGATATTTAGGGCTTTTGTGACTATACACTTATACAGTGTCAAAGTTAGAAAAAGTTATTTGGAAATTACTACAAAAATTTCATAGCGACGCGCGAGAATCTCATTACTTGATATATAACATACATACTTAGTTTATCCGTTGTTTTGATTGAGTGTCATTATAACAATTAGTCTGGAAGCCCTCCCAGCAGTACGTGCGCCCCTCCCGATCCTTAGGGACAATATTTTTCATAAAGATTAAAGCCTAAGGAACAATTTTAGGCATGTCCTAAAAAAAAACTGGCTGTACTTTCAAAATGGCGGCCATATGTTAAAAAAAACTGTTGCTAATGTTGTTTTTGTCATTTAACACAACAACGTGCATACAATTTTCTACAATTTCGTTCCTATATGATATTTTGATAGGAGTTACCATTTTCCAGATAAATGAGTCCAAAATTAAGAAAACATGGATATTCATATATATCGGTAAATCGTTTAGAGGAAATAACAGTGACAATTATTGTAAGTCGTATATATAACTTTATATTATTAACATAACAAAAAATAAAATAAACTAAAAAAAACGTACAGTTCGGGTGGGCTCCCGTAGTAAATTATATATTTTTAGATGATACACACTATTGACGCAGTTTATATTCCACCGGAGGTAGATTCGCTGACGGGTGGAAAACAATTGACGATGAATATATTTCGCCAGAAAATAATTTGCATATCCTCGATATTGCTGGGACTTTTGAAATGCATTCACCTGAATATGATTCATCAGATGAAGAGATACTAGCATTAAAACAAACCAAATTGAGTCCATCGACGTGAAAACAATTTTCTGCTTCTATTAAGGCAGCAGAGGATCAATATGGCTCGTTAGATGCGTCGAAACAAGCCAGACTGAATCCTTTGTATTCGGATATAGGTAGAAACCAGCCGCAATGGACAAAAGGAGGAAATAAATACACACATTGCCCAATATACATTGAAAAAAGATCAATGGGCGTGTAGAAGCAGAATTGATTGGTAAAACGTCCTTAGAAATACACTTATTTTCTGATGATGAAGTACTTGATTTGATAGTTGACTTTCCATTGAAATATGCTCGTGATAATAACCGGCCTGATTTTCGACTCTCCAAAAAGGAACTCTTGAATTTTCTGGGTATAATTCTTTTATCTGGCTATCATACACTGCCCCAAATTTCTCTTTATTGATCCAATTATGAGGATAAAGTTTTACCTGTCATCAAACAATGCATGAGTAGGAATCCACTTCAAGAAATCAAAAGAAATTTAATTTATCAGACAACAATGAGTTGAATGTAAATGATAAATTTTCAAAAGTAAGACCATATTTAAATGCAACAAATAGGAAAAATTTGCAGTGGAGTATTTTTGCTCATAAGTTATCCATTTACGAAAAAATAATACCTTACTTTGGCCGACATTCTTGCAAACTGTTTGTGAGAGACAAGCCGGTTAGATTCGGCTTCAAGCTTTGGTGTCTGTGTTCTTCAGATGAATATTTGTTTTATTCCATTCCTTATGGTGGTTCTTCTGAAAACACAAAATTAAAATTTGGTCTTACAGGTGACATAATCATGAGCTTGCTGTCTGTTGTGCAAAAACCCTTTGCTCATAACATATTCTTTGATATATTTTTTTCATCTTTCAAATTGTTTCGGCATCTGAAAAAAATGGTTTTTTTGCTACTGGAACGGTACAAGACAATCGTACGAGTAAATGTCCTTTACAAAAATGTAAACTATTTTCCAAAAAGAACGAAGTATATATGATTCGGCATATGATAGAAATTCAAAAACGTCATTTGTGCGTTGGAATGACAACAGCAGTAGTAACTAGTATGTTTTTGGCGTTCAACAAATTCATCGTGTCAGAAGATACAACAGAACAGAGAGAAAGGACATTCAAGTAACTCAACCATATGTCATATTTCATAATATAATAAATTTATGGGTGGAGTGGACCTCCATGATAATGGCATTTCCAAGTATAGAAGTAGTGTGCTAGGTAAAATATGGTTGTGGCCCATTTTTTGTAATTCCGTAGATAGCACGATAGTGAACGCTTGGAAAATGTATAATAGAGTAAATGAAAAAAATATGTCCAAGTTTGATTTTAAATCTTATATTGCTCTGTGCATTTTGAAAACCGATAAAGTTTATAGCACCACCGGTACGTTTGCGCACCAATGTTAAATGTGAAAAAAACGTTTTATTCATATTTTTCTTGTGTTTCATTATTATATTAAAATACGTTTTGTGAGTTTTTAATATTTTAAATTGTTTTTTCTGTCAAATAGGATATTTTATGTACTTTCACTCTTCGATAATTTCATTGTTCTTCCCAGTGGTTCGTTTCCGAAATATGTGTTAATCTTTTTGTGTACATTTTTTTGTGAAAGATAATGCCGGAAAATATTTTGTTAAAGGGTTTTACAAATAAATAAATATGGGTTTTCATTCGGATTTATCGTATTTTTCAACCCTTAGCATCACATGTGTTAACATAGAGAGAAGCTTAAGATATCCAAACTTCTTTAATCTCACTTTGTGCCTGCCAAGAAGTATGATTATTAATTTTAGACATTTTCATTCTTTAGGTTTTCTGAATGTTTTTGTCGTTATCTGCATTTTTGTCTCTTTATGTCTTATATTTACTATACATGTGATAGTTCAGTGAAAGGAAGACCTGATCAAGAACACAGGAAACGATTTCTGAGCAGGTGATGAATAAATTTCGAAGTTTTTCAACCTAATAAAATAACTTATAAAACTATACTGATCAAAAACTAAACTACGCTGGTGAGTGCGATTAAAAGAGGAAAAACGCAGCTCCAAGAAGTGCTTCTGCAACTAAAATTAAAAGTCAACTACCAAGACATGATTTGGAAATTAGGTGACTAACCACACTTGACAATTCCACTTCGCATAGGACGTGAATGAAGCACGGTAGATGGGAATATGTCCTGTTTACTGTAAATTTCCCTATGTTTTCATTCTGCAGTTGACAAAATGTACGCACAAAAAATAAACGTAATCCACTTATATATGTCTATCAAATGATCTTCATTGCTCTTATATGATTGCAGAAAACATTACGGGTATGAGTGATTCTCTGACTTATTTTAAGTAAAAAGTTCTAATAACATATATTTCAACTGTCCCCTTTCGTAACATGAATCTTTAACTTTATATAATTTCAACATTGGAAGGACAGTTTTGATAAGGCATATATGAACATTTTATGTGCCTATTGTCCATGACATTTAAGAACATCGTAAATATGGTTAATATATCATTAATATGGTAAATTAAGAGTTCATTAACATTTTGAGGACTTCATTTATAGGAGAGTTTGTCTTATCTGGTGGCAGCAGACTAAACAAAAATAATAAAAAGTTGATCTTCACGACTATCATGAAGCCAGCCCTTACATCCGTGGCGCCGGCGTGGCGCAGCGCATCGGTCACTCTCAGTGCTTGAACGTAGATTCCTTCGTCTCATTTCCAACTAGAACAGATACACCTCCCTCGAAGACTTGTACGATCGTTGTAACGGCATTGTTCTACTAGTGGGCTACATTAAAATCATGTCCAAAAGATTTTATCAACATAAACTTGGCGATACTCCTTTAACAAGCAACGTCACACAAATAGGGGAACATAATGCACCCTCTCGGATTAAACATAAATTATCTTACCAGGAGCTGTCCATCTTTCGGCAGCACATGTGGCCATTCTGACTCTTCTTCTTTGTTTCATTTTGTCAATTTTTATTTGTCACCTTTTTGTTTCTAAATTACTATTTCAAATAAAAAACAAACGTAGTCCACATTAAAACAATTTAAAACTACCACAATATTTAGGAACAAAATCAGAAATTTCACGATACCTTCTTGTCTTGGCATAACCGCTATCTTTTTTATTTCATTGCATTTATTTCAGTGGATTTTTCTAGTCTTAGCAGCCAACAAACTATGCCTGTGTTTTGTTATTAATTTTTTTAATGTTTCTAATTCCAAATTTTTTAAACCCTCTGGACATTTTATTACACCATTCGCTATTAAACCTGCTGCGCAAGTAGCAGTAGGGCCTTATTTGAATTGTTTTAAACTCTATGGTATTCAAGATGGCCGACGGGCAAAGTTTGTGTACAGATCAAGTGAACAAAAGTGATTTATTTACATGTAAACATTGCAAAAAAATGTCATAAACAAAGTAAAATGTGGTAAATGTGCAAAAGTTTTCCATCCAAAATGCCTCAAACAGGCAAATCAAGCTAAAAACCCATTATGCGTCCATGAAGAATATTCATCAACTCAAACTCAGGAAACAGGTGAAATATCCGAAACTAATAACATAAATAAGACCTTAGAAGTAGAAAATATGCCATTAAAACGAATAATTGAGGAACTGAAAAGTAAAAACCTACTGCTATAAGAAAATTGCCTACTTCTTAAAGAGAAAATCGCATAATTGGAAGAAAAAAACTGCATAAATAAGCCACAAGAGACAGCAATGAATATCAAAAAACCAATGGATCCAAAAACAACCAACAAAAAAGTGACAATACCAATGTAAACACAGTGGAAACAGGTGCAAAAGCACTTATCACAAACCAGACATAATGATCTACCAATGGCCTCTGCTTCTTCTTCTGTCACTTACATGCAACAAACGGAAACAAACAGAACAAAAATGGACCAGGCAATAAAATGAATGAAATAATTAATCTAAATAATAAACCAAGAAATACACAAAACAAAAAGAACCTAATAACCAAGGAAGAGGTCAAATCAGCAGTATACAATGCTTTGAATTATAAGAAGGAGAGCAGTCGGAAAACCAACCAGATTATAATCGGAGAAAGTGAATCAACCATAAAGACCGTCCAACGTATTGGATCCCTCTATGTATATAGGATAGCTACTGAAACCACTGAAACAGACCTGCTGAATCAACTTGCGAAAGTTGCTGCGCATATTAACTTCACTGCGAAAAATCTAAAAACCACCGAGACCACAGCTACGTTTAAAGTTCAATTTCCGTTGGAACATGTTAATGATATATACAATCCAAAAATTTGGCCACGAGGAGCAGCAGTAAGGAAATTTGAATATAGACCAAATTTTCAGAGAAATGCCTCGACCCCTCCAAAACAAATTATAGAAGAAATGACGAAATAACAGTGGAGATGACAGATAACCTTGGGTCAAAGAAGCATCAGAACGGTAGTGAACTAGAATTATTCCATCTGAATATACAAGGATTAAAGTCTAAACATGATGATTTTCAAATATTCATAAATGACTATAAACATCTAGATGTTCTATGTTTATCAGAAACATGGACGAAACATGATGAAATTGATTTGTATCAATTTGAAAAGTTTTATGTTGCAAGTACTTTCTGTCGTAAACTATCTCAACATGGTGGGACAACAATCTTTGTTAAACAAGATCTAAAATCAAAAAATTTAAATAAAATACCTAATATATCAATAGAACAACAATGTGAATTTTCACCAATAGAACTTATAGATTCAAATATCATCACAGTATGTATTTACAGAACCGCTCTGGGTGATTTTAATATTTTTTACGAAACTTTTACAAATCTAATGGAACTTTTAACTAATATGGAAAAGGACACAATTATCTGTGGCGACTTTAATATAGATTTCTTGAACAATAGTGACAACAAGGTTCTAGATTTTCAAAATTTGGCGGTATCCTTTGGCTACACCATAACCATTAAACAGCCTACTAGAGTTACAGATTCTAATCAAACTTGAGTTGACAATGTTTTGAGCAATATGTTGACTCCTTACACTGTAAATGTTAGTCACTTAAACGTATCGGACCACTATGGCCAAATATTTTCATGTAAGCGGGTAATAAATAAACAATTGCCAGTTTATAGGAAAAATAGGCCTATAACACAAAAAGGCAAAGCTTATTTTCTGGATAGTTTAAATAGAATTGACTGGAATGGCATATTTACACATGACAATGTTGAACAAAATTTTGAAATTTTCATCCAACAACTTACTGACTGTTATCTGTATGCATTCCCAGAAAAAGACGCAAAAATGTTTGATAATCAGACCGTGAAAATAAACTGGTATAATGGTGATTTACGTAAAATTGGAGAAAAACTTTATTTTTTGAGAGATCTGGCAAAAGTAAACAACACAAATGATATTAAACGACAAATCATGTCTACTCGCTCCTATTATAAACATGAAATTAAGAAGGCAAAAATACTGGCAAACAATAATTTTCTTCAAAGTTTTAGCAACAGATCAACAATATCGGCAATGGTGGAGTTTGTTGATGTGGTGCTATCGGCATTGGAGGAGGGATGTCTTGCTTCTGTCACATTATGTGACCTTAGCAAGGCATTTGATTGTGTTGTTCATGAGACACTGTTGGATAAACTCAAATATTATAACATCACAGGGAGTCCTTTCAACATAATTCGCACGTATTTATCCAACAGAACGCAGTTCGTTGAAATGGCCGAGGGAAAGTCAGCTCTTAAGGAGATTACTTACGGGGTGCCGCAAGGATCCCCGTTAGGACCATTTCTGTTTATCCTTTATATCAATGATCTGGCTAGCAGTATCATGAACACACGGTTAGTCCTCTATGCGGATGACGCCACATTAATAAATTGCAACAAGGACACAGGTTTGGCTGAGAGCATGTCAAGTGAAGCTGAAACTCAAGCAGAAGAATATTTCCCCTCCATGAAATTAAAAATGAATACTGATAAACCTCAAAGAATCACTATAAGCTTGAAACTAAATAACGTAAACCCAGAATCAGTTAAACTCCTTGGTTTTCATATTGACAGCAAACTTACTTGGAGTGCTCATACCTCAAGCCTGTCCAAGAAACTTGCATCCAATCTTTCCTATTGCGGAAATTGAGTGGTTGTATCTCTCCCGAGATGGTTCGCATAACCTATTTTGCATTCTTTCACAGTCACCTACAATATGGCTTATTAATTTGGGGTAATTGTGCGAAAAAGGAAAATATTTTCAGAATGCAAAAGTCGGCTGTGAGGGTCATTGCGGGTGTAAATATGCGAACTCACTGCAGACCTTATTTTATTCAATATCAACTACTTACCTTATCTTGCATGTACATTTACGCATGTCTTGTTTATGTGAAAACAAATTTATACAACTATAAATGTCATACAGATATACACTCTTACAATACCCGAAATAAAACTAATATATCAAAAAAAAAAACATATAAACTTACGAAAGCAATGAATGGTGTAAATATTTTGGACCAACATTTTTCAATAAATTACTCGATGAGATCAAACTGTTAGATTTGAAAAATTTTAAGTGTAAAGTGAAACAAATTTTATTAAAAAAAGCATACTATGATATAATTGAATTCTTAGAGGATGTTTTAATATTTTAAAGTCTTTAATTTTTATCTTACTGTAAATGTTATTTTTATATACCTATTTTAAATACCTATGTAAATTTTAATGTGTTTATATACCTGTTTTAAATGCCTATGTAAATTTTAAATGTGTTTTGACGAGTGTAAACAATTTGAATATTGTATTTACTGAATAAACTATCTATCTATCTATCTCGACTTCGCTGCCCTCCGGGTGCGAGCAGATTATAATGTAATGATAAATGCTAATGAAAAATGAATAATGATTAATGTAATGATACATTGATTTGGTTTGATTTGATCTGAACATGTTGAGGACAGACATGTAAGTTTAAAGTGAGATATTAATGACTGAAACCTGTGTACGAGAAAGACGGGCATTAACTATATTTTTGATTTGGTTGGAGGCCATTTTGAAGACATTACCATTAGTATATACGGCACACAACAGTGCTACTAAATTGTACATCTACAAGTGGTTCCTGATCCAATAAAAGCTGCCCCACCATGTCATCATTAAAATTGGGCGGCTTATTCTTACACATGCTTCTCTACTATAACTTGTATAAATCTGGTTTTAGTATACTTTGCATTTGTAAATAGCAAATTTCGTTGGCTTTAACATCGGTTGACTCAAATTTGCCTGGATTGCGAAGAATATATAATATGCAGTGGGATGAAGAATTTTATTAACATAAAATTTGAGGAAAGCAGCGCTACCGATATAACGTTTTTCATTTCCATTTTAATGCTATTCTCAGGTAACCTATGTTACTTTTTCCGGACGATTCATTCGATTCTCTTATTTTAAAAGTTAATTTGATACAAACCAAACTTATTTTGTCTACATTTCTGATATGTTTTAAGCCATTTCTCTACAGATTGTCGAGAAATTGAAAAAAAAATACTGAAATTTCTTCTCATTTTCGTAAAAATTTGTCGGTAAAGTTATAACAATTAACTCACTTCATTCTCTTGGGACGGCTTTAGAGAAATTTGTCTACCTATATTTTGAAGATGGTTCAAATTTTTTATTGTTACTTTAATCTCTCATATGCGCATCTCTCAGTGGGAGTCTCCTTTAGTAACATTGATAATTTAAGATCCTCATACTCATGATTTCATGTCGATGGCTACTTATAGTGCAACGGCAAGGATATACTGAAGATATGAAACTTAACAAAAATAGAACTTTATAGAAGTTATGTTCAAAATTTAACAGAAACATTTCTTAAACATATTTATAGCCATTTTTTTTGTAATTCCTTAAGACTCTTTTTTAAACGAGTGCATTTCTTTCGCTCAAAAAAATATCATATTTCGGCTACTCACTGGCGTGGAAAAAACGACAGACGAAAGATAGCAGTTAATAGATGACAGGCAACCATTTTCATCAACCCCCTTTTGGGGTTTAGGCGACACAAAATCCATCAAAAGATCAAAGTTGAATTTTAGCTCGATCACAATACTTTCCCTATATATTCTGCATATAGGAAAGTTAAAATATATGGACATAAAATATATCATATATAAATAGTTTAGCAACTCTGCTAAATTCATATGAGTTATAACCACAAGCTTGGGAGTTACTACGGGTGAAATATCATATATTACTTGGGAACATCTCCGTCTATATTTATAATTAAGTTGACAAGGGTCAAATTGTCATAAATACTGACTAATAGAGGAAATTGGATTGTATCAAGGTGGTCGAGGGATTTTAGAGGGCTTGCAAATTTCATTAAAAAGGGTTAAATTGTGGACAAGTGTTTCAGTAAAATAGACGGCAATGAAATCCTTTACAAATTCTTTCTTAAATATGGCTGCAACATAAATTGATTTTCTTATCTCATATTTTGGGTGACGTAGAATTATTTATCAAGAAAATGTTTTACTTTAATTCAAGTGATTGTTTAAATATTTTAATTTTAGGAAGAAAAAAACGAAGGTCATCAATATACTTTAGTGTGTCAATTCGTATATTTTTTAAGAAGTGATGGAAAAATTATTTAAATATATTTGCAACAAGTTGTGACGCTTGAAAAAAATATTCTTAACCAAAAGGTGCCCACAATTTTGCAGACGGTAGCTCTGGGTTATGGGGAGTGGAAGAAGAGTGGTTTCATAGTGATTAGCTATCTTTTATTTTGAAAATTAATAGTTTTGTAACGGTTTGTTTTCGGGTAGCTGGTTTGGAGATTAATCAGGGTTCAAATTAGTTAATAAGACAGCCCAATAAAAACATAAACAATTTATTTACTCTTCAAACAGGCAGTGTTACATAACATACAGTTACAGGTTATATATATCCGTATCTTTTACGGTTCCTAGCACAACATTTTCTATTATCTGTATCTCTCAGATAATAGAAAATGTTGTGAGTGTGTAACGATTGCGGTGCAACGTTTGTTGTTGCTACTGGAGTGGCATCGGGCGTCGGGTGAATATTGTCGACTCAAGAACTTTCCTAGCTCAACACGCTGTAGGAGGTCTCCAGGTCAGGCTCATTCGCTCTGGTTTTGGCGGCGAAACGCGTCGGGGAATAACTAACGACTCGAGCTCAACACGCTGCAGGATTCCCAGGGTCAGATTGCATTCGTTCCGTCGTGTTTGCTTCGGGAGATATACAAAACTGTAATATGTCCAGCTCAGCACGCTGTAGACAGATTGTCAGAGTTGTTCACACTCTGAGTTATGTTGATTTGGGGCTGGGCTTTTATATCCGAGAATCCTCGCTTACTGGTGACGTAGAACTGCATATAGTTTAGTGTCGTATGCAAATCCTTGCCTCTAGACGGGAGCTGGGTAAATTTGCGTGCCGTGTGCACATTGATATCGTGTATAAATCCGGAATCTTAGTAATGGAGCAGGAATTTAAAGAATGCTTCATTACACTACCCTCTTTCTTTGCAAAAAAAAAATTCATTTTCTTTTTGTATTCGAAGTCTGGCTTCATCTTCCAGTTTTAAGTGGTAATTGGAGGGTGCGTAAAACTTTGTTAGTTTCGTGACAAATTGATTCCACGTAGTCCCGGATGTTTTGTTATTCCATAATAATGCATCACCTTGTAGTAGTTCGGGTAGGGCTCGTAGCACTTGCTCCTGAGTAAAATTATAGCCAGTCTGTAGTCCAATACGTTCTAAAAATGAGAAAACGTCTTTTTTGCCGTCGAAATGAACATTTCTCGGATTTCTGTCAAAACTGCGCCCAGGGGCGTTTGTGCAATGTATGGCACCTGATCAGCAGAACTCATTTGTGTTAGCGGGGGGTTTATCTGGGGAGTTGTTACTTTCTTGGGCGGTTCACTTTTAATATAGCTTTTTAGCCTGCTGCAAAGTTCTTCGACAGTTCCAGATGTCGTTGCGCCGTACTTGGATAATTCTGTCTGCAGCTCGCCTTTTTTTTATTTGTAAATCCATCCTACTGTGGTGTCCGCGACTTCTAGCCCATAAGCACTTTCTGTGTCTGACAGATCCATTTTAAATAAATCCTTTGACTTTAATTATGTAGAAGTAATTGTAATATTTATTTCTCTATGAATTGACTTGGAATATCTTTATATCTCTCTCTCATTCGTGAACGTCTCTTTTTGGGCTACTGGAGTAAACTAGAGTCTCAAAATCTGCTCGGGCGCCAAATTATCTAACGGTTTGTTGTCGGGTAGCTGATTTGGAGATTAATCAGGGTCCAGATTAATTAATAAGACAAAGACAGCCCAATAAAAATATGAACAATTTATTTACTTCTTCAAATAGGCAGTGTTACATAACATACAGGTACATGTTATATATATATCCGTATCTTTTACGGTTCTTAGCACATTTTCTATTATCTGAGAGAGAGAGAGAGAGAGAGAGAGTGTGTAACGACTGCGGTGCGACGTTTGTTGTTGCTACTGGAGTGGCATCGGGCGTCGGGTGAATATGGTCGACTCAAGAAGTTTCCCAGCTCAACACGCTGTAGGAGGTCTCCAGGTCAGGCTCATTCGCTCTGGTTTTGGCGGAGACGGCGTCGGGGAATGACTAACGACTCGAGGGATCCCAGCTCAACACGCTGCAGGATTCCCAGGGTCAGATTGCATTCGTTCCGTCGTGTTTGCGTCGGGAGATGTACAAAACTGTAATATGTCCAGCTCAGCACGCTGTAGACAGATTGTGATAGTTTTTCACACTCTGAGTTATGTTGATTTGGGGCTGGGCTTTTATATCCGAGAATCCTCGCTTACTGGTGACGTAGAACTGCGTAAAGTTTAGTGTCGTGTGCACTCTAGACGGGAGCTGGGTAGATTTGCGTGCCGTGTTCAAATTGGTATCGTGTGTAAATCCAGAATCTTAGTAATGGAGCAGGAATTTAATGAGTGCTTCATTACAGTTTTTTTTTAAAATTTAAATAAAAAAAATATGGTGCTGTCGTAGCTTATAAAAAATATATTTAGTGCTGATATTCAACTACTATAAAAGCTATTAAAAAACAATACTTATTCTATTATCATTATAGAATAATTATAAGCTCATTTATATATTGTCTGCTGAAATACTATAGTAGAAGAACATAACACGCAACGTATTAATAAGTTGGCATTGTATCTTTCACAAATTGACAAAAAATTGTTTGAAATAATATAAGCTTATTTGATCTGTACTTAGCGTACCATACAAAAAATATGCAATTTGTAACTAAACTTGCACTTTTAATCATATATGACTATGAAATGTTAAAGAGGAAAATAAAATGGTACCATACTTTACAATTTATATAAAGAATTTTACTTGTAATTTTATATCGAAGATGTTATAATTTTAGATCTAATTTGCATCAAGGTTAAATCATAGTGTACCTAATAATAATATTTCCTTAAAAAAAATTCACAACGATGTAATTTACTGAATTCTCGTCCCTGACTAAGTCGCCAAATTTGCAGGAACATTTACTTGACTTTGCTTATCAGCGACCATTCGTCGTGGGAAACTGCTTATCCCCAGAAAAACTAATGTAGTTTATGTCGTTATCGAAGAAAATAAATACCAAATGGAAAATTGAAACCTCTTGCGCTGGATTATTGCCCTTGCTCATCTACCTCCATAGAAATTTCGAAAGGTTAGTTATTCTCCATGAGGTGAAAGAATCAAAAGAAAATGTGGCGCCTCTTATATTACAAAGGATGAATAAAATACAAAAAAGGAGGAGGTTACATTGTTTATTTTCGCTGAAAGTGATTTACTTATTTTTGAGAATAAACAAGTCCAAAAATTATCAAGAAATCGTTCTTGGACTATGCAGGACAAATGCACATGAAATCATATTTATACCTAACTTTTATGAAATCTAATGTGAAGTGTCAAACGTACCATAACATCATTTTTGAAGGTATTAAACGAGGTGTCTAATATGTCTAATTAATTTAATAAATTTACCGGTGCTAGGCTTATGTAGTGCTATTGTTATAGAACCTCTCAGAATCGATCTAAGTCGAAGACTAAATAAAATTTCGACTTAGGTAAAAAATTCATTTAAAGGTATTTTTGAGCATAACATACAAGCCTAGAAAGCATCAGAGTCAAAAACTAGCACAAAAGGACTTATATACGTTCGCTAAAACGTAAGGCACAACCTGGTGAAAATTCGAAGAAACACCGAATTTTCATTTATGTTTTTATCCATTCCATAGTAATGAAAGTATATTAGGGTCATGGAAAAATATACTGAAAATAAAAGTATAATTTTGGTCAACGACAATATACTTTTTCAGAAGTGCATCAAAATGGTACATTTGGATTCATCCAGCGGCGAAAAATTGGACGAGTGCGTTGGTTAATCAGTAGAAAGCGATAGTAGGAAAACCAAATTCAAGTTTTTCCAAATGAAAAAAGTTATAGAGAAAACCGCCTTGTGCATAAATAAGACAAAAAACCATTTTTCCAAAAAGTCGTTCGAAGGCGAAATCGTGTCACATTCCGTTTATTGAACCTGTATGAGGACCGGTACGCCGAGGGACTGACAGAAAGTTGTATAACTCATATATAGTTGAACTCACTTTAAACTCCGTTTTGCAGGGCCGGATTATCCATAAGGCTAAATAGACTTTAGCCTAGGGGCGCCCAAGCGCGAGGGAACGTTTCGGCAATTCAAAACTAACTAATTTTATCTACCGACGGCCGACGGATGACATTTACTGTTTACCATTGACCTTTGGAAAGTAAAATGTATTGTAGCGTCGTATAATGCATAAGGGCTGTCGGAAAAAATAGCCACCAAATCGAGTTGGGATAATGAGCGTAAAAAATTATTTGTTTAAGGAAGGACAAGCATAAAAAGCTTTTGTACCCGCCGTCTTATCTGCTCCGAGATTAATAAATTTGTATAAGCCTATATATTCCCATTCTATGTAACTGTTTTGGTTACATTTTATAATTATATCCTTATTAAGAATTATAAATACCAAAATACCTAAATATTCGTTTGCTTATAGTTAATTTTCAGAGATATCAGGATCTAAGAGAGAAGTAAATAATATGAAATAGATAATGCGGTATTATTTTAAGTAGAGTCCTGTTCATACGTTTAAAGCAATTATCCATATCTGAAGTTTTTATTGCCATAATCCTTCCAGATATAGTCTGAGGCCTTCCTTATATCCAAATCGTCGGTGCTTTCTTTTATACAAGAAAATTCGTTACTTGTTATTTGATTTTTTTATTTTGATAAAATTGTCGAATTGTCTGTATTGTATAGTTCAGCGAAGAGATGTTCACCTAAAGCCGTGGATAATACAAAAAAAAACCCGACCTGCGCTGCCATATAGGGGTCTACGGACGATCCAACTAACCAACCGACCTTCTCGGTACACGTTGAATATTGCCATGCGAACTCGTAAAAGTGAGCTGGTCTGCTGTAGCCAACATTGTCGGTATGCTTTGAAGACGGTGGAATTCTAGCAGACCAGCTCACTTTTACGAGTTGTCATGGCTATTTTCAAAGTGTACCTAGAAGGTTGGTTGGGTAGTTGGATCGTCTGTATATATCTTCTGCGCCGGTCTCATTGTTCGTCCAAAAGCGCGATAGCAAAAAACGACGAAATTTGACTGGCATGCGCCAGCTCAACTTTTGTGCCAATTAAGGAAATGTATCCGTCTCTTATATGTCACTTTCCAATATATAAACATTTTACAGGATTATTCATGGAGAAATAGGAACGGCAAGAGATAGATATTATATCTTTCCGCTCCTATAGTCCTGCCTCTGCCTTTATTGTAGCCGCTGGCCATCAGGGCCGGATTATCCATAAGGCTAACTAGGTTATAGCCTATGGGCGACGATGCGCGAAATGAGGGGCGTCAATAATATTGTGTCCTTCACCGCTAATCAATTTTGGTTTTTGAGAAAAAAAATTTTTTTTTTCCTTCTCCCTGGTCATCAATGTTGGTCAAAAATTTTTTTTTTAGGTTTCTCTCCCCCGCTCATCAATTTTGAAACTGGGACAAACATTTTTTTTCATATATCTCCTCGTCAATTTTGAATCTGGACAAAAAATGTTTTTTTCAGATTTCACCACCCCGCTCTTTCATTTAGTGGCCGCGGTACGTGAAACGATACTTCATTTAATGAACACGCGATGCCACTTGGCATGGTGTTAGATTAGATGTTGGAAAATAAATTCCGAAGGGGAGCCACCCAAAATTTTCATTAGGATTCAAAATGGCGACCGATTTAAATAATAACAGTCTTAAAATATAATAAATTTTATGGTACAGTATTATTTCGAGTTTGGTATCGTTTTTGACTATTTTTGAGTTAAGGATCAAGATATCTAAGTTTGATTTGCCATTACAAAAAAACAGGGACGGTTCCAGTGAATTTATCTAAATTTTATATAATTTATTTTATTTATTTATATGAATATTACGTTGTTTTCTCGTATAAGATTTGTTATTTCAATTGAATAAACTTAACACGTATATAAAACATAAACTTAATGCTTGTCATTCAGCAACAGTTACAATTTTTTTATGAAGATTACAGGTACGGAACATGTATTTTGCGACGTTTCTTATTTAGTTCATTTGTCGTTTGAAAAATACTACAAAGTGTTATTTGTTGAACTTTTGATGGAAATGCTTAATTAACTATGACGAAGGGACACCCTGTATGTTATCCCAACGTCATGCACGCACCGTCGTCATGACAACCGCGCACGCGTGTATCCCACAGAGTTGTTCAGTTGTTCGAGAATGTGTAGGAATGTAAGAAGAAAGATATAGCAAGAACCAGAACATTAATATCCACGGTTCTTATGACAACGATTTTAGCCCCATGGATGACCGTATCTCTTGTGTGCACTATAATCCGCCCATCTGCCTCCTCAAAAGGAGTGTAAGTAAGTCCAACAAGAGATATTGAAGCGGTTTCACAACTGACATACGTATTTCCAATGTTAGTGACGACCTTGGTAGTTCGCACATTATCAACTAGATGTCTTATTAGGAGAGAAAAAAGATCTTCCTTATTCTTATTGTTTCTAAGAAATTCATGCCAATTTCGAGGAATTGGTAAGTTTGGCAAAACTTGACGTCGAATTCCTTCACGTAGACTGCTCTTTAGGCTTTCCGGTCAGTACATGTCCCATACCATATCAAGCCTTGTAGCAGAGATACTCTGGATACATCCCACAATGGTCTGATGGAATTCCCGAACGCAGTACTCTCCAAAGGTACGCGAAACACGTGGCTGAATTGAATGAATAAGAGCAGCTCGATCATACACAATGGCATCACATGTAGGGCAGGAAATTTACGATCATCTCTGTTCACTATTTCTTCGAAAGGACCAAGTATATCTACCTTTCCAATTGCATGCCGAATGTGACCAGCAGAAGACAGACATGGAGGATATGGACTATTTTCATGTAGAAACTTTGCATGTCAGTAAGACATCTCTGATAGAGATGTACGTCACTTCGCAAATTCTGAATAGTACTTTTGAACAAATCTTTCAGAAACAAACGATTGGTACAGTTCAATACCTTTTCGTTCAGAATTTCTCAGCATTTTTACTGATTCTGCATCAGAAACAGTGCGATTTTCTAGTGATATTAGGTCACCTGAGGTTTCCTCAAAAGGATTACCAGCACTAATACCTAAATAATGTTTTCCAATCATGATGAAAGCAAATAAATTAAAAAAAAAGTATTTGTTAATGAAATATAAAACTTAAACTTTGTGGCAGCCATTTTGGTCGCCATGTTGAATATTTCGGTCCATAGACCTCTGGCAACGTTTTAGAGCCATTTTTTTTATTCAGCATCAGTAGAAACATAACTAGACGCCTAAGTTTATTACATTAAAATAAATTAAATTTTATGGGGGCCATTTTGAGAAACATCACCGCCATTTTGTTCGGGGGATAGGTTTCAGGTGGCTCCCCTTCCTAAATGTTGACAATGGGTCTTGGCATGATGCACGGCAAGTTTGGTGACTTCTGCAAAAAGTGCAGTTTTTTTTGTAAAATATGTTGCTTAAATAGTCGACTATACTACAGATGCACTAAAGCTGCATACACTTCGTGCGGCTTACCAAGCCAGCCATATATGGGGTCAAGCAGCCAATGTTTTTGAAGAATTACCATCTCCAGTTAATTGGGGCTGGACACAGGAAGACAAAGTGAACTAATGACACAATGGACTAATCAATATGCCATATGGTAAACCCGTAGGGAACTATTAAAGTGCGGGTGTAAGCAGGGCTTCACTAATAGATGCAGTTGCGCTTCGGTAGGTATTTCTTGCACATTAATGTGCACTACATGCCGTGGACGGTGCATTAATTCTAAGTAAGATGATTAAAAACTGTGTCGGGACATGATAGTACAGTTGCAATTTAACTTAACGTAAATGATGAAAAAGTTTTGAGTTTATTTTCAATATTAAAAAAAAAATGAATATATCATTAATTTATTATTCCTACATTTTATGTCTTTCATTTATTTTGACTTCATGTCGTGTTCCACAAGCTGAAAATATTCTAAAATGATACCAAACGCGAAAACATGCCGTAATGTATAAGATTTATGTGTTTCGGGGTACTATTATTTAAATTTTGAATTCTAAGGGAAATTTTTTGTGGCTCCCCATCGAAAATCATTCTCGTTTGTTATAATGTGCCAAGCGGCAACGCGTGTTCACAAAATGCAGTATATACCTAATTTTCGTTGTGTACCGCACCCACTAATTGTGAATAAGAAGGCGCAAATACATGATTAGCCTAGGGGCGCGCCAATCCTTAATCCGGCCCTGCCGTTCTGTGAATGATAAACCAAATATACTTTCATCAGTTTCTAGGGAATTTGCGTGATTTTTTCTACCAAATAGATTGTTAGCGCACGCTCTCAATTGTATGGTAACATTTAAAAGCTCTCTTGAAGAGTAAATTATATAATGTGTTAGATAGGATATCGCATCATCTCATTATACTTATTTTACCTAATTAATAAGTGGTATTCTATGAAATTTTGCATTTATTAATTGTATGATTTATTGTAAGCCTCATCCCTCGAGGGTTTCCATTTGATAGACGGGAATTGAGTAAATTGGATGTCTCAGAACCCCACAAGTTTGAAATCTCAATAACATCGGTCACATTACAGAAGATCGAGAGGGATTTTTTTATTAAAACATTTCAGAAATCTTTAGGCATAAAATCCTTTACAATTAGGTAAATAAGTAAAATTGCTACAGAAAGAAAGATCATTATTAGAAAGAGAGAGAGAGAGAGAGAGAGAGAGAGAGAGAGAGAGAGAGAGCGTCGTTAATAATCTACGGCAGTGCAGTCTTGGCCTATTGCGTATTGTATCGTGTTATATTTTATCTCGAACTCGCCTGGGAGTGGAAGAACAAGGGAGAACGCGACTGGCGCCCTTAATAAATAAACTTTTGTCGCGTCACACAGACGCGACACTATCTACACTATCTCATTTACATTTTTATTTAACTTAATTTCTCAGCGAGATATACAACTTTTAGCTAGAAAATCACAAAAGGTATAACAAATTTGGTGGACTGATGGTTTAGGCAACCATCTATATGTATAGGGCGCTGCCAAAGAGTCTAACTGTATGCACATTGCACACGTGACTTTACACAAAATAATTCCCATTATTTATTTATTTATTTATTTATTTATTTATTTATTATTATGACAAGTCTACAGATTTCGCAAGCCAATTACAGATTGTACATATATATTTATCCTAACCTAACCTAACCTAACTTAAACTAAATGAAAATACCTAAAATAAGACAGATACCATGAGCAAGAGAATAAAATAAAGACATAAAATGCTTACAAAATTTCTGTTTCATTCTGTATATTAAGTAGTCTATTTTTTAATTTATTTGTGAACGTTCATGTACCTCTGAATATATTTAGATATCGTTGTAATGAATTATAGCTCTTTGCCTTTCTCACAGAAGGTGACTTTAGTTCGTAGTTTCTAGTTGGTATAATGTATGAAAAAGTTCTTTGAAAACGTGTTCTTTCATCTGGCATATTGATTATTATTTTATTTAAGGTAGTTACGTCATACGAAAGATTATGTAGAAGTTTATACAAATAAACAATGTCAAAGTAAGTTCTTCTGCTATTTAGTGTCATTAAATTATACTTAGTAAGTTGATCTAAATAAGAAGAGTTACTAGTATATCTCTTAAGCAAAGTGAAATTAATATGTTTTATAAATTTTTTCTGTACATTTTATATGTACCTGGTATAGAAAGGACTCCAAACCGTGGAGCAGTAATCTAGTTTCGATCTTACAAAAGAGGAATATAACATTAAAATAGTTTTTTCGCTAGATAAAACCTAAATTTTTATAGCACTTATTTGAAATATTTATCACATGGTCATTAAACGTCAGTTTCGAGTCGAATATCACACCCAGATCAGTTTTTGTACAAACTCTTTCCAAATTTTCGTTTCCAATTTCGTAATTATAATCAAGCATATTTTTGCATAACGTGAAAGTCATTACCTTGCATTTATTAATATTAAAGGGCAGCTGATTCTGAACAGACCAGTTATATATTTCCCTTATGTCATCTTGTAAAAGCAAACAATCCTGATAATCACCTATTTGTTTAAATATTTTCATATCATCAGCGACGAGGCTAACTGATGAATGTTTAACAGAATCTACAATATCATTAATGAAAATTAAAAATAAAAGTGGACCTAGATTTGAGCCCTGCGGAACTCCTGAATCTGATATGTAGTAATTCGACTCAAAATTATTGATCATGACATATTGCTGTCGATTTATAAAATAAGTAGACCAAAATGTTATTAAATCACTAGAGATGGAGAATTTTCTAAGCTTATTAAGTAATATGCCATGGTCAACTTTGTCAAATGCCTTAGCAAAGTCGGTATAGATCATATCCATTTGTTTATTTTTTGTCAAAAGGCATCCGTCGTAGAGGTCACAAAATCCACTAGATTTCCATTTACTGATCTTTTCTTTTGAAACCCATATTGAAAGTTAGAAATTTTCTTTTTAGCATGTTCATATAGGTAGTTATATATAATGGTCTCGAATATCTTAGATAAATTTAATAATATAGCAATAGGACGATAATTTATAATTTCTCTTCGATCTCCGCTTTTAAAAACGGGAGTAATTCGTGCTATTTTCAATTTATCAGGAACTTTTTGATTTCTAAGAGCTATATTAAATATGATTACTAGTGGCTTAATAAATGCTTCCTTACAACCTTTTATGACATAACTAGGTACACTACCATACCCCATCGATTTTTTTGGTTTTAGTTTATCTATTGCCTTCATGACATCAGCATCAGTAATTTCCGAAATATTTAATAATTCCAAATCTTCACCATCAATTACACCATTGACACTTGTTGAATTTATTTGTTTAGGTATTTGAAATACAGACTTAAAATTATTGGCGAAGCGTTGAGCAATAGACCTCCCCCCTGATAGAACCTCATTATTTAGAATCATTTCTCTGAGTATTCCAGATTTGCTGTTATTTTTCGTTTTAACAAAATTCCAAAATTGCTTGACGTCTTCTTTAATATCATTCTCAACGTTTGTAATATAATTTTTGTAAGCTATTTTGATATCTTTTTTATTTTGGTTCTCAAATTATTATAATCAATTTTACACTGTTCTAATTGTGTTTTTTTATATAACTTCCGATTTCTTTCTTTGGTCTTGATTTCTCGTCTAATTTCAGGCGTGTACCAGGGAGGAAATTTATTATTCTTAGTCTTTACTTTTGGAACACCATTGTCAAATACATTATACAGCAACTCATAAAATGTGTCCAATGCCTTATCTACATCAGATATTGATTTTAAAACATTCCAGTCCACTTGGTGTAATCGATAATACAGATTTAAGAAATCACCTTGTTTAAAATTATAATACAGTGTATCTAAGTTTGTTGCACATGGATTTAACGAATAGTTTACTTCAACATCTACTTTTAGACTGGGATGATTATTATCCTCCTTTACAAATGGTTCATGATCTCTTTCTACTAAGCATTGCTCATTTGATACAACAATATCTAATTTCCTATCATTTACACTAGTAATGTTAATGCATTGCATGCCTCCAACCAAGTTACAAAAATTTTCAAATCTCATTACGATATCTGGTTTTGTTCTATTTATATTTAAGTCTCCTATTATAATAAAATTATTATTAGCAACATAATCTGTTTCTAAATAACTAAAAAAAAACCGCTGCCCAAGGAATCACTACTTCCACATCCGGATTTTCTATCCAAGTCACACAACAAAAAAATTTTGTATCTGGAAATAATTGTTTATGGAACTTTAATAATATGATATTTGAAATCCTCTACCCTAAAAACCCATAAAACGATACCCCACATCGGTAGTGGTGTGGGGGTGGTGACAGGGGATGGGAGTGGGGGGGTGGATAAAGTAAAAAAATATTTTGAGGTTTCTGGTTCTTGTACACACACTAAATCACGTTTTTTTTTCATACCCTTTAATAATGGGGTGGGGGTGGCAATGGGGGTGGCAATGTGGGTGGCTAATGACAAAATTTTTTTTGAGACCTTAGCTTCTCTTGCCTATACTAAATATCAATTTTATGAACTCTTACCTGCTTGATTTACTTATTTACTCCAAATTTACCCCAATTTACCCCCCAACCCTTCGACGGAACAAGATGAAAATATAATCTAGTTCTAGATCTCGTTAAAGTACATATGTGTACCAAATTTCAAGTCAATATCTCAAACGGTTCCAGAGTAAACGTGCGCACAAAAAAAGTTACAGACCGACAGACAGACCGACAGACCGACAAACCGACAGACAGACCGACAGACAGAAATGTTTTTTTCGCCCAAACTTGAAATCTCGACGTTTCATGACATTCTAAGCCTATTTGAACAATAAAAATTTTTAAAAATTTTTTTGTCGTTACTATACTTCCACTGGATGTGGAAGTAATTGATCATATTCATGTATTTTTAAATTTGGTGGAATATTTACAGTAAATATACCTTAACTTTAACGCACAGCATTTCCACTGATGAATTCACATTTGTTAAGTTAATTTTTTCACTGCAAAATTGCCTTTTTATTGCCATTAAGACACCTCCACCCATGTTTTTATTTGTCACTGATTTATCTCTGTCTTCTCTGAATACTTCATAAGTACTGTCGAATAGTTCTTATATATTTATACATAATTTAGAAGATGTAACATATAAGATGTTACAATGTTCATTATTATTCACTGTTAACATTAAAATTGATATTATAATGCATTAAGTTCTTAACTCTTCACAATTTTTCAGTCATAAGGTTTCACCGTCAAATGTTTACTAACAACGAAAATATTTCAAGAAATGCTTATGTGCATTATAATTAAGTCAACTTTAAGTTACTTTAGTGATAAAATAAATATTACTTTGCAATATTTATGCAGTCCCAATGCCAAGCAATGTAATATTTATAAAAGCACTATTCACTAAATTGAAAAAAATTTTACCAACGAAAGATGAACGGAAATGAGAAGCTCGAATTTTAAATGAGACAGAATAAAAAATATTGAAACGGATTTGAGGAATTTGCCATTCAATGCGCAGGAAATATTAATTAGCAATATATTTAACGAACTTATACTTTTTCATTTGGAATTTAATGTGATTAAGGTTCAATATTACTTACTTTGGCAGTATATCACAACCTTGAGCCATTATAGAACCTAAGGTTAGCCAACAACAGTTTTTAATATTCCATATGTTTTCGAGTTCCTGTGGATTGGTATTGCACGGATGTGGATTTTCCCAATCATTTGGGTTTAATCTGTAATAGAAAAAACATTAGTTAGTCGAACCTATAATTTGAAACTAAGCCAGATTATTAATTTATTTTGACATCCACAATAATATATACGAATATATATGCGACCTTTTTTATTGAACCAGTTTAACAAAATATATGATAAGAGGTAATTGAATATAAATATACTTTTTATATTCTTGTCATTTTTTGATAAGAAATATGTACAGGGTGGTCGCGAGAACGTTAGAAGCCGATTTAACTTTATTATTTTTGGTTACATAAAAAAGTGCAAAAATAAAAAATCATAGAAAATCACGAGGAGAATCACATGTACTTTCCAAAAATCATGTCAAAAAAATGGAGATATGAGATTTTCTTTGTTTTTTTACACCATTTCAAAGATCATAAAATAAGCGTTTTAATGATATACCTATATAGCATAATATTTATCTTATAAACTATACTAGATATTGAATTTTAATTTTGCTACCACTAAGTCAAGTAATCCGAAAATATATATATCTATTATTAAAGTTTTCCATTTTATTTAAAACAAACTGAAATTAATTATCAACAAATATACTGACAGAATTAACGTATTGTTTATGATACACTTTTTGTTTTCCACGGCTGGTTTGATAAATTGTAAATATAGAGTACTTAAAACAAACATTTGTAGGATAAATACTATATTTTATGTATATATGTTATGTATTAAAAAGCTTTTCTCTACTAACTTTCATACTACCTGCATAGAAAATAATCTTTCCCTCCCTCATCTGAAGGTGTAAAATGGTTCTTTCGCTCCCCCGGGAGGCAAAGTACCTTTCCTCCCTTGGGAAGAAAGCATTTTCTACCGGCATTTTTAACCGCTACCGACTATGTTGCAATGGTTACCTATTATTAACATAGTTATGTTGAAATCAGAATGATTGCTAAAACATCAAAATGGATGTCAAAATTAAAACAATTCAGTTATTTGATTATAATCTCGCTATCCTGACGAGATACCAGACTGAAACTTTCGAGAAACATTAGACCTTTAGATGACCCCTAGGGTCAATTTAACCCCTCACTACTCTAATGAAAAATTTTTCGCTCTTTCGGAATCCGGTGTCAAAAATAGAGGTTGACCTTGAAAAATGTTGCTCTTCAAGGTTAAATCCCAGGTCACCGAATGGTGCCTCCCCGACCTCATCAACTTTTAAAGAAGTCATTTTCCTCATATTTCGCTATCCTAACGAGTAATTCAGGCATATCCATACTTTTGCGACTCTATACAGGGTGTTTCGAAATGATTGGGACAACGCTTAGCCGTAGATTCTTGACATCAAAACAAGTCGATTTAACTCAAAAAGTAGTAGTCGTTTTCAAGTTACAGGGTGGCAAAGTAAAAAAAATTTATTCGTAATTTGTCTCTATCTTGGAGACTATGATACGTATCTAGTTCAAAGTTGGTAACGACCGGTTTTTCAGGTCGCTAATTACAATGGTGATATTGCCGATGCCATATTTTATAAATGGCGCTATTACAGAACTTTTACATGACACTTTAAGCCATAACTTTTTTGAGGTTAGGTTTTGGGCATCGTCTTCTATTATAATTGAAACGCAATTTGGTTTCCTAAAGAAAAGGTGTACTTGTTTAAACGCGATAAAATGCACGTTTTCAGAGAAATGCGCGATTTAAAACTTTATCATACACCAGTTCGAGGAAATTCAATTGTACCTAAAATCGGTTTCTTATCTAGTAGGTGTACGTCAAGTATGATGTCTTGAAATCGTCAATAGTGCTTGTTGTAGATACGTAAAATATTCTCCAAGATAGAGACAAAATACGAATACATTTTTTTTAATATACCACTCTGTATCTTGAAAACGAAAAGAGTTAGAGCGCTACTTTTTGGGTTAAATCTACTTGTTTTGATATCAAGAGTCTACGCTATGCATTGTCCCAATCTTTTCAAAACACCCGAACTGGTGTGTGACAAAGTTGTAAATCGCGTATTTCTCTGAAAGGGTGCATTTTATCGCATTTAAACAAGTACACCTTTTCTTTAGGAAACCACATTGCGTTTAAATTATAATAGAAGACGATGTCCAAAACCTAACCTCCAAAAAGTTATGGCTTAATGTGCCACGTAAAAGTCCTGTAACTAACGCCATCTATAAAATATAGCATCGGCAATATCATCATTGTAATTAGCGACCTGAAAAACATGTCGCTACCAAATTTGAAGTAGATACGTATAATAATCTCCAAAATTGAGATAAATTACGAATACAATTTTTTTACTTTGCCACCCTGTATCTTGAAAACGAAAAGAGTTAGACCACGACTTTTTGAGTTATATCGACTTGTTTTGATGTCAAGTATCTACGGCTAAGCGTTGTCCTAATCTTTTCGAAACACCCTGTATATTAGTTTCATATGCACACAGCTATTGAAAATCTTGTTGTCATGACACCTGCATGCAAGAAAACAACCACTAAATTACGAATGGAAATTAGGTAAAATTTTGCAGCGAGTTTCAGTCCTTTCAACATAGTTCTCCATTCCTTTAAATCTGAGACAGTTATTGGCTCTCGACTCATTTATATTAAGGAAGATGTAAACTGTTGTAGAGAATACAATATGAAAATTGTAAAACACGACAACGGACAAGGACGAAATGTTTGAGGAAAATTTTTAATTTAAGTTTTTGTCAGTTGACTTTTATTTTATTTGGTATACTCGCATAGTCCAAGTTTATTTGACTAAACGTTTATTTTGATATTAAGTAATTGTGAGAATCCGTATCAGCACTGACAGCCAAGCAGCTCTCAAAGCTCTTGATGCAGTAGAGAATACGTTCTAAAATGGTAAAATACCACCTTAATACCCTGGCAAAATTGGCGGAACACAACAGTGTACAACTGGAGTGGACACGAGGACACCTAGCCAATGAAGGTAATGAAAAAGCAGATAAGCTGGGCAAAGAAGGTGTAAAAACAGTCTTGATGGGAACCGAGCCAACCTGCGGGATATCATATAATACGGCAAGAGGAATGGCAAAGGAACTATTGAGTCCGAAACACAACTTGTCTTGGACTGGGGCCCCAGCGATGAGATGGTCGCGTATGTTCATCACTGACGGATCATCCAAGAAAAGACCAACGAATTGCTAAATCTGAGCAGGAAACAGCTGATATGTGCAGTGGGCACCCTAACAGGACATTGCATACTAAATAAATACCCAACCAATATAGCAGTGAAGGATAATCCAGAATGCAGGATGAGTGATGATGAGGAAACTACTCGCCATATACTATGTGAATGACCAGCCCGATGGCTGGAAGGCTCTCATACTCTCATACATTTATGACCCCGGAAGAAATAGCCAGAGCTCCCATCGACCGTACACTCGCCTTTTGGAGTGAAACGGAATAAACGGGATAACTATGAGGTACAATAAGCTTAAGCGCACAGTGGGGGATTTTGATATATTTTTCAAAATTCTGTAAGTCGCTCAATTTTGAATGGATTTTGATGTGGTTGGGCTTAAAATGCTTGAAAAGTTTCACTCTTTGGCGTGCAAGTGACACTTTCTCATAAACTATCACGTACAACCCCTAGAAAATGTAATATCAACCTCTAAAATAGGGAAAATTTAAAAAAAAAATTCAAAATCATTTCAAAAGTGTGACGTACTTTCCAGTGAGGCCGAAAATGGTCACTTTTGACACCTTGGCAACGGTTCGGTTGCTCAGGCGCCAGTTACCTATATTACGTGGGGAAACGCCACGTCTCTCAAACAACCGGTAAAGTAGGAGTGACTACAGTAGAGACACGGTGCATTTCAGTGGGACAATTAGAGAAAATTAGACCTTCACACATACAACAGTAAAACACACAGCTAGGGATACAGTAATATTTATTTATAAAATAATATCTTGTACTAGTATCTACACAGTTATTTACATATGAAACCTCAGGCTACGTTTGCTTTAGAGAGCTAGGGTGATGCAAGCTACGATGTTACGGTAATACAAGCTATGATGTTACGGTGATGCGAGCTACGTTTTAGTTACAGCAGGTGACAGTCCAGAAGGCCATGATTAATCAGGGTCCGGTGATTCTAGTATGCAGTAAAATAGAGTGACAGGTTAGGTTGGAGAAGTAGGCGGGTAAGTCAATAAAGTTACAGGTAGCGTGCGGATACCAGGAATGAGCAAGCAAGACAACAGATAATTATACAGCAAACACTAACTCTAAGTGTCAGACTTGGCTAATACGCAGTACCTTAAGCTGAAAAGAGGTGTGATTAGTTAACTGCCTTCTGCAACTCTTGGTCTGAAAATAACGTGTGGTTAATGCGGCACGCTCTGATTTCCCCAGACGGAACACCTTCGTCGAATACCCTGAAACACTCAACTTGCCGGAAAACAGTAATCCTGACAATAGGGAAAACAACAATATTATTCACGTCCTCCTGGCCTGAAAACAAAGTATGATTAATGTGGCACGCTCTGATTTCCCCAGCAGAACACCTTCACCAGAGATTCCAGAAGCATTATTTCTATGCCCCAGCGAACCCGACGGAACACCTTCGTCGGATACTCTGGAACAAGCGCGGATCTAGAAATTTCAATAATTTTTTTCTCTTCTGTGGCGCATGGGACCCATACGAAATATGGCAAATAACGTCTCGAAAAGCACTTCTCTAACGACCCCTAAAAAATTTTGAAAAAGCAGTTTGCGAAAAATTTTTTCAAAATTCGATTACCCCCCCTCCCAGGTCTAGGAACTCCTGTTTAAAATTATTTTTTTTGTCATATGCATTTTACTTTTCATAAAAATACAGCAACACGCTTTGAAGTTCATGAAAATATTTTCATTACTAACTGAGGTACAACGAATTGAAATTTTGTGATTTACAATTTAACAAATCACAAAATTTAAATTCGTTAATTTATAATAATATTGATTGTGATTTCAGAAAAAAGAGTTCGGTGTGAAAGCACATTCCCGGAATTCGATGCTGACAATCTGCATCGTCGTCCGGGAATGTATTGCTTTCACACCTAAATACACAATATACTATTTATACCTCCCAAAGTTTTTAGATATTCGCAAAAAATCTAGTTTTTCGAAATGCCGTTTTGAGCTGACCAGCTACCAAGTATGCATTTTAACGCAGCTTCCACGTAAATATCTTTTCGTTTACTTATTAGCTTGGCGTAGTTTTGTTACAATATTGAATTTACTATCATACTTAAAAATTGCTCAAGTCGGTTTTCGAAGGGATAGGTCGTGCGGCGAAATTCTCCCATGTATAATCCAAAAATACCGGGTAAAACTCCATTAAATCTGATAAAGCTTAAGTGAATTGTAGTTAAAAAAATTCCGCGTAAATCGGTGTGCCATAACAAAAGAACGAAGTTGAAATAAAATTATTATTTGAAAATAATTAATACAGTTATTTAATAGTAACGCTCAGATAGTAGCAAGTGAGCAACACCATAAAATAAGATCGACCAGAGAAATCCAACCCTCGACACACAAGTGAGCCCAACATCGTACACCTGCAGAAACCCTAACAAGGACCGAGGGATCAGATAAGCTGTTATATTCTTAACTTGTACTAAATAAACGCACATTTTCTTAGTGCTACAGCACGAAGACTTCCAAAAGAAATACTGCGAAAAAATAGAAAAACAGATGATAAAAGAATAATTAGACTGGACATCAATGGGTTCACAAATAAAAATTGCGACAAGAAAAAGATTAAAAAGGGACAACTCATCTATGACAGAAAGGAAAAAAAATAACAAGTGCGAACAGCTAAAAAAGATGAAGGCTACAGACAAACAACACCCGACGTGGAATATAAATGAAAAACTAAAAGAAGAATTAAAAGAAGAATAGAAGCGAAGAGAAATTACGGCGAGAAAAATGTAGACCATTCTTTGCAAACACAGAAACACAACAGGACAACGACTAAATCAAACCTTCAGAAATCTGAAAAAATATAGAAGGAACAATAATACCCATAAGAGAACATATATACTACTGCAACATTAGACCGAAAAGCTGGAGGAAGAAGGGAATGCAACGAAAGAACGAACAGGACTAATAAAAGAAATGGACCATTGGCCCCTGGACAAGCCACCATCAAAGGACTAACTGCTAGAAATAAGAGCCAGAAACATCGCACTGTAGTAGACAAAATAAACAACGAGTTAATACAGTACGGACCAGAAAGGCTACAGGAGCAAATCCTAGAAATCATCACCAGAGTATGGATAGAAACCACATCTCTGCCTACGGAATGGAACATGACCATACAAATACCCCTCCTTAAAACCAACTCGCCACAGAGTATAGATCATTACAGAAGAATAACACTGCAGTATAGGATACAAATACTACGAACAATTCCAGCTCGAGCAGCTAGAGAAGTATATCGGAAAAAGATAGAAATGCACGCAATGAAATGCATCTACTGAAAAAAACGCTAATAGTGAACAGCAACAAACTAAAAACACACGTGGAGAAAAACAGTCGAGAGGATCATGAACAAACTAGGAAAGGATCAAGCATACTAAGAAAGAAAAGCGAAGGAAAAAAATAAATACCACAAAGAAATCGCAACGTTATATACTCTACCAGAATCAGAAATGGAAAGAAAAAAAGACTCAGAAGAAGAAGAAAATCTGTACAAGCAGAAACACACACAAAAAAAGATCAGCATAAACACTCCATATCACGACACAATGTGGTAACGTATTTCACATACACCTACAGACCTGTACCATGCGTCATGTGGCTCTCGCGGCTGACAACAAGTATGGCCCAAATTCAACCCAGCGTGGACGTAGCCAGCCTAGCGGTATTTTCTTGGGAGTGGCAGCAATACCTACCGCATGCTGGTATATCAATAAATTAATCACATATTACAGTAAATGATTACAAAAACTAGTGATTTTATATTTATGATTCAAACTACTTATAGTTACCGACGTAAGTAGGGGGTTCTTTTATTTCTAAAACTATATCCTTGACCCCCATTGTTAATTCTTATATTTATTTTCCAGAAAATGTGATTAAATATCTTATTTCCGTTTATTGACCAGCTTGTATTTCCGAATTTCTTTATAAATGATATAACATTTCAGGCTAGCGTTATATCTTAACGAGATTGCTATATACATTACATTACGGTGGATATCTTGATAAAAAAATCTATTATATCACCACAGACCCAAGAAATAAGCACAGGGTTAACGAGATCGCCCACGTGTGCTCCCTTATGTGAACAAAAACGCTATAATGGAAGTGAAAACACTTTTATGTTTCGCAGTAACTTCTGACTGGTTTTCCTGTCTTATATTGCCCAGAAAGTAAGTGAAACACACTGATATATTTAGTAAGGAAAATTGAGATTGAGGTGGGACAATGCTGATTTGTATTAAAATTTGTTAAAATATATCTCACTACCCATTTGATTGTTGTTGTCGAATATAACTTTTATGCAAATATAATTATTATGATTTAACATAACATAAACATAACATAAAAACGCCACATATAGTAGATGACCCTTAAATTCAAAACCAAGGCTGCCTGGAAGTGTGTTACAAATTTGGAAAAATGCAGACATGCATCCATATTCACTGACATCTTTAGTCCCGGGGCTGGGGCTCGAACCCAGTACTCGATAGACAGTGCGACCAGCGTATTCGGCATACAATATGTTACCGTGCCAGCATGCCACTTTTAATTTAGTTGTTGAACGAATATATTAAACAGCTTCAACGCATAATTATTAGATATATACATTTTTAACAAACGTAAATATTACACTGATGATAGGTGATATAGACGAGGATGTGAAAGGTCTTATAGACAACGGACGTGCTTTAAAATGCTTCTAGTAATTTGCATAAAAACCCAGTCATAAGCTGATCCAATAGGATTAGATTAGATTAGATTTCAAAAAGGAGTTGGCTGATTAGCCTTGACCACCGCGGCCTCTGTGGATCTATGTGGCACTCCTTGTCTAATGTTACTTAGAGCTCCTTATTCAACTTTGTCTTTTGTATCAGACTCCAAAGCCTTGATAAGGGCTCCTTGGTATAGCTATCTGCCCTTGGTTTCTCTTCACCGAGTAGTTGGAACCTCAGTCTGGCTAGGCCTTCGCAATGGCACAGCACATGTACTGAGGTTTCCTCTTCCTCTTGACAGAATCTGCATCTTGTATCCTCTGCCAGACCCATTAGACTCATATGTCCATTAAGCCTACAATGTCCAGTTAGAAGATCTACCATTATCCTAATGGACTTTCTATTTTGGCGTAGTAGGTTTTCCGTGAATTTGGCCGATCGTTCTTTAATGAACTTTTGGGCCTGTCTCTGTTGTAGGAAATTCTTCTACCACTCTAGAGATTTATTTCGTACCCATTCATTAATGGATGTTCGTATGCGTGGCTTAGCCACACAGCAAAAGGATTCGGGTCCTACTAGCGCCTTAGATGCGCCTTCCCGGGCCAGTTCATCAGCCTTCTCATTTTCCCTGTGTTCCTCGTGTCCTGGTACCCATGCCACAGTCATATTGTTCTGACTTCCTAGGTCTGTAAGGGCATTTATACAATCCCATACTAGTCTTGAACCGGCCTGCATGGAATCGACTGCCTTTAGCACTGTTGCAATGTTGAGGTCTTCGAAACGTGGCAGTGTAGACTTATTGCATGTTATTGGTAAGTACACTGTTTTCTCGAAATTAATCGTAAGCAATTTATGATTGAACCAGTCCCTTATATTTTTCGTATTCAATTCTACTTTTGTTTTTAGAGATTCCCAGTTGTCACAGCTGTAAAATATTGCTGTATCATCAGCATAAGTGATTATAGTACCGCTGCTTTGAACAGAGAACAGACCATTTAGGTAAATATTAAATAATACAGGCCCTAACACTGGTCCTTGTGGTACCCCGCACTCAATTTTTTTACTTTCACAATACATTATTTATTTTGACGTACTGGTTTCTATTGGAGATGTAACTTTTGAATAATTCTATAGCTTTGCCTCTAATTCCTAACTCTTCTAATGATTCCACAAGCAGAGTATGACTTACCGTATCAAAGGCTTTTGACAAATCTATGAACACACACAAGGGTGGCCTACCACTATCCAAAGCAGAGTACATTGATGTAGTAAGATCTAATATGGCATCTTGGGTGGATATGCCTTCTCGAAATCCATAAGGTATGGGGGATACTAAATTATATTTTTCAATATATTCACACAATGTTTTTTTATTATTTTTTATTATTTTTTCAAAGATTTTAGTGTAGTTGGTTGTCAAGGATATAGGTCTATAATTGCTTACAATCAAGTGATCTCCACTTTTGTGAACTGGAAGAACAACGGATGTTTTGAAGGCAGACGGGCAATAACCTGTTTCCATAAATGTATTTATTAAGTACGCCAATGGAGCTGAAATTAAAGAGGATGTATTCTTTAATATCTCTGCTTTCAATCCGTCTATGCCCTTGTTATTTTTTAGGGTGAGAATTGTTTCACTTACTTCTGCAGCACTGATGTTAGTTAAAAATATAGAATTCATGACATTTACTTTTTTTGGTTTGTAATTTGGGTTCTTTTTTATTTTATTTGCTAATTCTACGCCCGTTTTAATATACTTGTTGTTGAATACGTTTGTTATATTTTTGATATTTTCTATTTTTTAACCATTATCAGTGGTAATAGAACTGATGTTACTAGTTGTTTTTTATGATTGAGCAAATTTCTTTAACGGTAGACCATAAATTTCTTGTGCTGTTTTTATTTTGTTCAATTTTATTTTTGTAATAATTAATTCTAACTTTTTTTATTAGTGCTGTAACCATGTTTCCATATTTTTTATAATTTGTTTTCAATGTTCATTATTTGGATCAATACTTGCTGATACATGTTATCTCTTTTATTAATGGAGTTAATAAGACCATCTACTATCTGTGGTGTGTTTATGTTTATGTTTATGTTTATGTTATTAGTCATCCAACTTTTCCGTTTTTTGTTTTTAATTTTTATTACCGTGGTACATATATCAATGTTGTTATTAACAGTACCTATAAACATATTTGTTGCAGTTTCTAGGTTTTCCGTTTGGTATATATAATTCCAATCAATTAGATTGAGACGGTTTTTTAACTTTTCATAATTTATTTTTTTTTATTATATTATGTTTTTCATTGCACTGTGATGTGTTCAAAACGTTTAAGGATTATTTGTAATATAATGGTGTAATGACCGGTTAAAGTGATTTTAACTATAATGGATAATAATAGTTCTGGGCCGAAGACTGTTTTTACGAATATGTCATCTATACAAGACCTACTGAGATCTCTACATCTTGTATAACCATTGATTGTTGACATAACCATATTCATGCATGATGTTTAAATACTCTAATGATATGTCAGTGTTTTTGAGAATATAAATATTAATGTCTCCTACAAAAATAGAGAAATATTGTTACATGTTACATGTTACATTTCAAAGCCAAGATCTACTAAAAACCACAAAGAAAATAGGTATAAAATTTCACTCACATGTCTTAATAAATAAAATATTTCTATCTTTGACGTATTAAAACTCTCTAAAAATTGTACAACTTTTTTAATTCTGACTGTTCGATTTAGTAAGTGTATGAAAGAAGCTGATAAGTCGGTGCGTAAGGGAACTTCTTGTTGATATTCTAGCTTGGTCGGATTTAGATCAATGGTATATTAAAGGAATTAATGGTTTCTTTGAAAATTATCTGCTGAATACCTAAAATAATATATTTTTTTTCAATAATGTAAGCAGAAATACAAGATATTTATTTTTAAAAAACTGTTGAACATTTTTGTTATTGTGATGGTGCTTTATGTTTTTATATAATTTAATTAGCTACAGAATTATTTTTAACTTATTTTCGATATAACTAGTAAATGGCCAATAAATCAGTTGGCCAGTATATCAATCTATAGACTAAGCCTTGTTAAGAAAAAATATTTACCTTGCCACTAAGAAGATTATCATGGATATAACCAAGTAAGCTGTGGCCATATAAAGCCAGACATCAAGCGATAAGGGATGGCTAAAAGATAAAAGTTCGGGCGGTTCCTTAACAGCTTTTGCGTACAGAATACTAATACCTAAAACAACACATATTTTTAGTAAAACAGACACACGATTCAGCTTATCTGTGCTTAGGGCAATAAACTAAGCTACTAATTTTTGTTATTGACCTCTATCATTTTCTATTTATTTTTTTATTGAGTCAATTGATTGTATAGAGTAATAATATTTTACAGTGAGCAATAAATTGCCTAGTTATTTGATAATTAATTTTTTTGTGCAGTGGAAATCACAGCAACACATTTTATTGGCCAAATTTCAAAAATGATTATGAAAATTACATTTAAAAATATCTCTTATGAACGGTGCTATCAGAAATTTATATCTTTGATAATTTTAAAGGGAAAGAGATAAGCGCAATTATTTTTAAGCTATCAATTAATTTGAAAATAGCTTAAAAACTATAAAGGACCACGGAACAAAACCGATGAAAATGATGTTTCGGTGGAATTGGCTGAAACTCTGCTATTTTATAGTTCAAGTCATACTGATCAAAAGTTCTTATCGCATTGAGCCGATCCTATGGACAGTTTTTGAGATACAGCTTGTCAAAGTTAGGTGATTTGCGTCATTTTAGATATTCAAGAATTTTTTGCTCTTAAACTATTAACTTTAGCAAAAAATTTCAAGAGTCGAAATATTTTTGTTCAAGTCCAATAAAGCTCAAGAATTTTTTTCAGAATTTTGTAGCAATTTTTAGGTTAAGTAAAATGCATGCTTCTGTGGAATTGGCTGAAACTTTGCTATTTTATAGTTAGTCGTGCTGATCAAAAATTAATATTGCACCGAGTCGATTCTATGAGTATTTTTCGCTCCAGAAGTGCTAACAAGGTCCTAACAACGAGGTAACGGGTAATCTATGTACGTGTTTATGAATGACTTCCAGCGTGTTTGTGTACATGCGTGCGTGCGTTTGTGTGTATGTATATGCCAGTGTATATAGAATTTTCCGAAAATATCCATGACAAACTTCTGGTACATATAAAAATATGCCCTCAAATTCCTCGAGCTACGGCCCATTGAAAATGGCACCCAAAAACTTATTATTATTTTATATTTCAGAAACCTTTTAATGTATAGGAACGCGACTTTATAAACGTATTGACATTAATACAAGCTTATTTTCACATTATATCACATTTTTTGTGCACGTACACAAACACGCTGGAGGCTATTCATAAACACGTACATATATTACCAGTTACCTCGTTATTAAGACCTTGAAGCACTCCTGGAGCGAAAACCACTAATAGGATCGACTCGGTGCAATAGGAATTTTTGATCAGCATGGCTTTAACTACAAAATATCAAAATTTCAGCCAATTCCACCGAAGCACGTCGAAATATGACATATTCAGGGTGTCACAGCTCTATTTAGACAAGCATTATCTTTATTAACATATGCTTCACATAAAGTCGGGCTCAAAATAAAACCCAATTTATGACAAATCTAGTCCAAAACCGAAATATCTTAGTAGAAGGAAAAGAGATTTTCCTAGTTACATCCTACAAATATCTAGGCCATAAAATTAAAATCGGCAGGGATAATCAGACTTGTGAGATCTATCGAAGGATTGGGCTGACCTGGGCCGCGTATGGAAAACTTAAAGACGTCTTTAGATCCGAGATCTCCATATGCCCCAAACGTAAAGTATTCGACCAATGTGTTTTACCTCTGTTAACTTATGGATCAGAAACTTTAACTCTAACACAGAGATCAGCTAATAGAGTCAGAGTAGCTCAACAAGCCATGAAACGCTCCATGTTAGGAGTTACAATAAGAGACAGAGTTCCAAATGAACAAATACGACAAAGAACTAGGGTCAGTGATGCAATAGAACGCATGATCTCTCTGAAGTGGAATTGGACTGGACACGTAGCAAGGATGCCCAATGATAAATGGACAAAACGGATTGTGGAGTGGCGACCCAGGCAAGATGCGCTTAGGAATAGAGGGCGTCCACCAACTAGGTGGATAGACGACATAAAGCGAGTCACAACGAATTGGATCCAGTATGCCCAGGATCGAAATAAATGGAAAATGTTGAGAGAGGCCTATGTTCAGCAGTGGACAAGACAGGCTGTTTGATGAATGATGATGAATGACTATCTCGGAAACGGTTAGACATAAAAAGAAATGTTTACTAGAAAAGTTATTTTGTTTAAAAAGACACATTTAACCATTTTATTTTAAAATGTACACGGCTCCTCAAAAAGATGGCAGGTTATGCAACTTTACTTTTTCAAACGGAACACTCTGTATATTTTTACATTTTTGGATTTTCCTTTCATTTCCGAACACGTTATATTAACCATGTTCTATACCTATCATTAACGGTTTACGATATATCGACGGTTTAATGGGCGATTAATTGGACCATACTTTTATGAAGGTATCCTGAATGGTGACAGATATTTGAGGTTTTTAAGAAATATTATTCCTAGTCTTGGAAGAAATTTCAACAAATGAGCGCCTCACTATGTGGTAGCAGCAAGACGGAGCACCACCGCATAATTCTAACCTTGTAACACGCTTCCTGGCAGAGATTTGGAGGGAACTGGATTGGTAATCAGGGATTTGTTAAATGGCCTGCACAGTCACCTGATATGAGCCCCCTAAATTTTTTCTTAATGGGGGGTCATTTAAAACGCTGAGAAACCAAACAATCTTAATGATTTAAAAAATTGGATAACTCATGCTTGCTGCCAAATAACCCCAGATATCATAAGGAGTTTTTGTACACGAGAACTTTTAAGGAAGTATGAGTTGTGTCAAATAGAATATAGGCGAGAATTTGAGCATCTCTTATAATAATTATAATATTAACTCTTTTTTGTATTGTAGTATTCCTCATAATTACCTTAATAACGAAATGTTATCCCAAAAATTTAACTGTAAATATCTCAACAATGGTTAATGATAGGAACTGGACATGTTAATAAAATTTGTTCGGAAATAAAAGGAGAATCCAAAAATGCAAAATTATACAGGGTGCATTTAAAAAAGTAAAGTTGCATAACCTGCCGTCTTTTTGAGGCACCTTACATTTGAAAATACCGTACATTTGAAAATAAAATGGTTAAATGCATCTTTTTAAACAGAATAACTTTTTTATTAAACATTTCTTTCTATGTCTAACCGTTTCCGAGATAATGCTTATCTAAATAGAGCTGGGACACCCTGTATATATTTTACTTAACCTAAAAGTTGATAAAAAATTCAGACAAAATTCTTGAGTTTTATTGGACTTGAACAAAAATATTTCGACCATTACAAATTTTTGCTAAAGTTAATAATTTAAGAGTAAAAAATTCTTGAATGTCTAAAATGACGCAAATTACCTAATTTTGACTAGCTGTATCTTAAAAACTGTCCTTAATATCAACTCGATGTGATAAGAATTTTTGATCAGCATAATTTGAACTACAAAATAGCAAAGTCAGCCAATTCCACCGAAACACCAATTTCATCGGTTTTTTTCAGGGGTCCTTTTAAGGACTAATATCATAACTAATTTAAATGGATAAAATAGTTGCACAAAATGGTGGAATAACATACCAGGTAGGTATTCCATTTAAACAACAAAGTTTAGATGTTGGAAGATTGGCAAGTTGATGCCCTACTACTACTACTTGTAAATAGAATGAATATTAACTTCGGTTAATATAAATGTATTATGTACGTTATTCAAAATTTTATCTGTGTGGTTGTTGTAAAAATTGTATGTACAGTTTATAAGTATATAATCGTTCAATTTTCCATTAAGCACAAAATATGTTTTCATTTTAACCAGAGATTTTTATCTTCGGATACACAAACAAAATATATTATTTGGCGTTTTAAAAAACATATTAGGCTACACGAGGACATTATACAGTATATCTAATATGTTTTTTCTGAGTATATTCCCTTATCGGGGCTTTTTGAAACGTAAAATGAACAAAAAAACGTAAACAGGCGCCGTCACTACAATTTTTAACCTCGTGCAATGTTCCCCGACAGACCCCGTGAAGTCAGAACCTGTTGCCTCATTTGAAATTAATAGCTAGCAATTATAACTTTAAATATTTGTTACAAATTTAATATTGCGATTTAAGGGCTGATATTTGGCATGGCCCATTCTTCCGTATAAATAAACACTCTAATGAAATTAAAAAAAAAATTGCAAGTTCCCTATTGAATTGATGTATCTTTTCTAGAACGAGTTTGCTATTTCCAGTTTAATTTTTGAAACATACAATAATTATCATATTCATGGCAGATTATTGCCAGATATCTTTTGTTAAAATATATATCAAAGTGTTGTTCATCTGAAATATTGTCGGGAGAAATACAAAGTGATGAAGGGTGTTAAGCGCTGTATGTTTAGCAGACCTACAAACCCGTAACCTGGTTCTGAATGTGCAGTTTTAGTTAAAATTGGATGAGTTACTTAACTTTGAATTAAATATCACAGCAAATAGATTTAGCTCCTAACTTCAAAATTTATATTTACGTGGTTAGAACAGTCAACTTGCCCCCCCCCCCCCCCCCCCCGTTACTTTTTCTTCTCCAATTTGCTAGCACACAATGTTTAGATCTAGCACACCCTAGCACAGCCATTTTTATAGATAGCGTAAATAATAGATGGGGGTTGTTTTCGGGGGCGGCCAAGTTGACGCTATCCCCCCAGTTACTTTTTCTTCTTCAGTTTGCTAGCACACAATGTTTAGACCTAGCACACCCTAGCAAAACCATTTTTAAAGCTAGCACGCCCCCGCGAAAATAATAAATAGGGGGGGAGCAAGTTGATGCTAGCCCCCCCCCCCAGTTATTTTTTCTTTTCGAATTTGTTAGCATATATTATTAACACCAAGCGCACCCTAGCACAACTACTTTCAAAGTTAGCACATCTACAGGGGCGGTAATACACAGGGTGTAAATTTTTTCCTCAGCCCCCCGCCAGTTATTTTTTTGTCTTGAATTTTCTAACACGTAATGCTTATACCTAGCACACCCTAGCACAACTTCCCAAGCTATCGCTCCTACTGGGTCGATACTATACAGGGTAGAAATTTTGTGCCGCCCACAGATATTTTACATTTTCTATTATTATTCAGATTACCTTACCTACCAAAAATGATCACAAATATAATAAACTGTTGAAATAGAGAGGTTAATATAGACGGTTGAAATTTGTTTGTTAGCCCCCATGTACTTTTTTTCTCAAAGACAGCACACAATGTTTGCACCTAGAACAACAACTAAATAATTAAATAAATAAATTAATTAAACTTTATTTCATGAATAACTTTTACAATCATCTTAGTAAATATAACAACACACCACAAAAATAATAATGACATACTTAAAATATAATATACAGTGTTGTTCAAAACGCTCTCATCATGGTGGGAAAATTTTTATTATTGTTTCTATGGAAAACTAAATCGATAATCAATATCTCCTCAACTGTTTGAAATTAGAAAAAATGTCCAATATAAAAATTGTACGAGATCTAGAGTGATATATTTTAAAATTATTCTGACATCTACAGGATGTTTGATATAGTGGTGGCAAGCATTTACTTGGATTTTTCATTGGAACACTCAGTAGTAATTTATATATTTATATTTGACTTCTAGTCCTCTATACTGGCATATATCACTGCAGGGTTGCCACGTTATTCAATTTTTCTCGATAAAAAAATGCATTAACAACACTCAAGTGTAAAATCTTAAAAAAATGCATTTTCATCTTTTAAATGCAATTTAACTTTCACTCCCGGGAGCTGAAATTTTGCACAGAGGTAGTTCATAAACTGCCGATCAGAAGTCTATCTGGTCACAAAAAATTTTAATGACAGGATTTCGAGATATTTGCCAAAGAAAGACTTCGGCCAATATCTCAAAATCCTATAATTAAATTTTTTGCGACCCTGGATACTGCATATTATATTTTAAGTATGTTATTATTATTTTCTGGTGTGTTATTATATTTACTAAAATGATTGTAAAAGTTATTTATGAAATAAAGTTTTATTTATTTATTTATTTATTTATTTAATTGTTGTGCTAGGTGCAAACATTGTGTGCTGTCAAATTTGAGAAAAAAAAAGTACATGAGGGCTAACAAATAAATTTCAACCCTCTATTATATATGTGATCATTTTTGGTTGGGTAATCTGAGTAATAATAGAAAATGTAATATATCTGTGGGCGGGACAAAGTTTCTACCCTGTATATTATCGACCCTGTAGGAGCCTTAGCTTGGAAAATAGATGGACTAGGGTGTGCTAGGTATAGGCATTGCGTGTTAGCAAATTCAAGAGAAAAAATAAAGGGGGGAGGGGCAGAGGAAAAAAATGACATCCTGTATATTACCGCCCCTGTAGGTGTGCTAGCTTTAAAAATGATTGTGTCAGGATGTGCTAGGTCTAAATGTTGTGTCCTAGCAAATTGGGGAAGAAAAAGTAACGGGGGGGGGGCTCAAGTTGACTGACCCATAGAACAGTGGCCTTTCTCAAATAATTTAACGATAGTACATGTGTATCAATTACACAGCCCCACAAAAAAAAGTTCAAAGTAGCAAACCAGACCCATGTATCCCTATGTATTTTCGGTCGCTAAATCCGAATCCTGGGTCAATAGAAATAGCACACCCCCAAAATCATTAGCTAGAGCCAAAAAAACACCTCTGAAATGGGATAAAAAGAAGATTAAGCTACGAGAATAGTTGTTACTTCTTAATCAATCGATTTATACAAATTAAGGTTAAACAGCAGCGTACATACAATAGATGTGAAACACACCCCCAGGGAGAGGCGAAGACTAGCCCCCATATATAAAAAAAATCGATCCAAAACAGCAATGACTGCTGAAAATGTCTAAGTTTTGTTAAAGTGTTAAGAAACTACATCAGGTCCGACATGATCTTCATAAACTGCCCTTATAGGGTTGAGAACAACCACCAAGTTCAAAGGACACGAGAAAAACAAGAAAAAACGTAAAATCCAACAGGATTTCAATTTTCAAGGATGCTGTGATTGGCTGAAATTGCGTAGTACTCTAAAATAGAACCAGAAACTTACGTACCATCAACATCCTACACTGTCAACCCTCAGAGGGTGTGAAAACTATCACCTATGTAAGAATTAACTATAAAAAGTTACAGTGACTTCTATAAAAATTCGAAACACCTGCGTTGTGTGGAAGAGAGAAGAAACTAGACTATGTTCGGCGATGGGCTTGAAAACCACCCCCACGGGGTTGCGAGATACTACTCCTTTATCTATAGGATGCTGGAAAAACAGAAAGAAACTAACCGGATTTACATTTTTATGGATGCTATGATTGGCAGAAATCGTGTTGCACACTCAGAGTTTGAAACTCATGTCCTATAAATGTTATTAAGTAACACCCCCAGAAAGGATGTAAACTATCGTAATTCAAGATGTAACGAAAAAGCTATACTGTTGCTTATTCGTTTCATTTCCATAGTTTTTTTTTTTTAAGAGGTGGCGTCTCTCAACCCCGTGGGGGTGGTTTTCAAGCACAGCGTCGAACATAGTCTAGTTTCTTCTCTCTTCCACACAACGCAAATGTTTCGAATTTTTATAGAAGTCACTGTAACTTTTCATAGTCAAACCTTACATAGGGGGTAGTTTTCACACCCTCTGAGGGTTGACACTGTAGAATGTTGATGGTACGTAAGTTTCTAATTCTATTTTAGAGTACTACGCAATTTCAGCCAATCATAGCATACATGAAAATAGGAATCCTGTTGCATTTTACGTTTTTTCTTGTATTTCTCGTGTCTTTTAAACTTGGGGGTGGTTGTTCTCAACTCTATAGGGGTAGTTTATGACGATTACGTCGGACCTGATGCAGTTTCTTATCACTTTAACAAAACTTAGTCATTTTGAGCTTTTTCAGCAGTCATTGCTGTTTTGGATCGATTTTTTTATATATGGGGGCTAGTTTTCGCCCCTCCCCCCTGGGGGTGTGTTCCATATCCATTGTAGGTACGCTGCTGTTTAACCTTAATTTGTATAATTCGATTGATTAAGATGTAACAACTATTCTCGTAGCTTAATATTCTTTTACCCCATTCGATTTTTTTGACCCCAGATTCGGATTCAGCGACCGAAAATACATAGGAATACATGGGTCTGGTTCGCTGCTTTGAACTTTTTTTTGTGGGGCTGTGTTATTTATCAATATCCAGGTATCTATTTTTAATGTTAAAATATTTAACCCTCTTATTTTAGAAATAAAGCCCTATTTAACATTGCAAGTTACAAAAATGAATAACTGAAAACTTGGATAAATAATATAACGAATTGTTTAGTCAAGTGTACTAGATAAATTCACCGAACGATTGGGATCCCATAAATGTACAGTTGAATAAAATGTTTTTTACTCTCGGACAAAATGTGCTACTTATATCATTTACCTAATGTCATAAAAGGCATGGTAAAATCCACTGCTTTTCTTCTTTCGTAGGTGATGGTCAAATCACATATGGCAAGGTCGGCTTTCTGAAAGAGAAATAGTAGAACTAATCAATAAAATAATAATTTTCTCTACAAATAAACAAACATTATAGTACAGAAAACTTTGCTGTAACTCGAAAAAAATTTGTGCAGACCTTAAACTTTGGTTATAGGTTCAAAATAGGCCAAAGTTCACGGAACAAAAAAGTATAGGAATTTTACGGATCCCCGGGAAATATGGCACTTACAAAAAAAATAGTTCAAATAAGAGTTGCTTCTGATAAAATTATAGTTAATTTGGTGTAAATTTAATTTTCTACCAATAATTAACCGAAATACTACATATAAATTAGATCTCGTTCATTTTTTCCAGCTTAATAGTAAATGCATAAAAAAAGAAGTTTCTGTATTATGCGAGATGATTAATGCTCTTTTTTTTTTCCTCTTTTCTTCTTTTTTTTTCTTTTTTTTCCCTTATTTATTTATTTTTTTCTTATTTATTTTGTTTTTTTTTCTTATTTCTTTTGTAGTTTTTTTTCTCCATTTTTTTTCAATATATATATATATATATATATATATATATATATATATATATATATATATATATATATATATATATATATATATATATATTTATATAAGGTATTAGTTGGCATCCCACAATGTAAAATTTTAGGTTCAGTTGGCATCCACGAGTCAGATGGCATCCGGTATTCGGATGCCATCTGACCTGCTAGAGATATTAACGCAGGGGCATCGTAGATGTCGTATTATGCCATTAAAACTTATTTTAAGTTGGAGGTCAAGTGACCCATTTTAACACCCTAGTGAATATTTTAGTTCAGCGGTTTGTTACTAGCTGCCGTGCCTGTCGCTCGAAAAATATTCATTTTGAATACCTGCTGACCACAGAAGCGGTTTAGATGGCATCTAGTCAGCTGGCAACACCGTGGAAGTAGGTTATTATATACCACATGTTGATCCAGATGTTTTAGTTTGCTCGAATATATTACTACTAGGAAAAGTAAACTTAGTGGAGACAATTCGTGTAACTGTTAAAATGAGGACGGAATTTGTACCTCTTGATTGTAAACAACTTTTGTTAAGGATGGTTCAGCAAGGCTATAAGTAAAATAGTGTTCTGTAGTTTAATTAAACTACAGAAGTAAGAGAAAAGTTATTAGCAAAAAATATTTTAGATACGTGATAAACTACAAAATTATGTTAATGTAAAAGAATTTTATTTAGTCTAATTCACAAGTTCAAACACGTGTTAATTCTTGAAAAAGCTTGTAAAAATATAAGTGAGGGCTCATTGGATTCGGAATGACGTCTAGAAAAATGTGCAAAAGTTATAAACAAATTAAGATTGAAAAAAATGACGAGTTTCGTTTTTTGCAAATAACTCGAAAACTATTAATAATTGAGAAATTAAAAAAAAAGAGGTTCTTAAAGAGGAAGAAATTTCCAATAGAAAAGTCTGAACTTCTGGAACTATATCCCTACTATTAATAACTTTAATTTAATGTTGAAAATGGGGCTTCGCACGGCGAACGCTAAACCTTTACGAGACTCTGAAACCGATCGTAAGAAGCAAAATAATTTTTTTATATTGGCAAGTATTAATATATTTTTTTTTAATTGCGTTATTATTTAGACACTTAAAGGAACAATATCCCGTTGGAAAATTTTTTTTTTCCGATTTTTCATAAAATGAGCTTGTTGTTAATTAACAATTTTTTTTTTGAGTTTACGTTTATGTTTCAAGTCGGAAAATTGTTAAACAAAAGCCACTAAAATTATTTCGCTTCGTGAGGACCTTATGTCAACTATATTTTATGAGATTATGACATTGCGATGTTTTTAATTGTTACAGTCTATTAGTTATTAATTATTTAAGCTAACAAGAAACTAAGAAATTAAATAGAGGTTGAAAATTTTTTTTTATTAATTTTAAAATTATTATTATTACTGTTTTTATATTCAAAAATACTATAAAATTATATAAACTTTAAATTTTTAGTGCTATTTATTTAAACAAATTTTATAAAGAAATAGATAAATTACGTATTTTTGAAAAAAAAATTTTTTCTTAAAACATTTTTTTAATTGTTTATAATTATTTTTTCCCGTTTTTCTTCATTTAAACAAATTATTAAGAAAAAAAACATTCTTAAAATTTTTTATTTGCAATTCTCTACAAGGTGGAATTTTTGTTATTAATTAATTTGTTTATTTAATAAACAATTTCTAATTAACAATCGCCGAATGTGTTTATATTTTTTTAGACAGAAAAAAATAACCAGAACAACCGTATACATAAATATGTCAAAAAACATTTTTAATATTTAAAATTTAAAATTCTATAAGAAATATTAACATTTTTTTTTATGTGTTTATGAATACGGTTGTTTTTTTTTATTATTTTTTTTCTATCTAAAAAAATATAAACACATTCGGAGGTTGTTAATAACAAATTATTTATTAAATAAACAAATAAATTAACAACAAAAAAAAATTCCACCTTGTAGAGAATTGCAAATAATAGGTTTTAAGACTAAAATTTTTACTTAATAACTTGTTTAAATAATGAAGAAAGGAAAAAAATGATTATAAACAATTAAAAAATGTTTTTAAGAAAAAATTTTTTTTTAATTCAAAATATTTTATAACAAATAAAATGGCAAAAAATGTTTTTCAAAAATAAGTAATTTATCTATTTGTTTATAAAATTTGTTTAAACAAATAACACTAAAAATTTAAAGTTTATGTAATCTTATGTTATTTTTGAATATAAAACCAGTAATAATAATTAAAATTGATAAAAAAAATGTCTACCTTTTTGTTAATTTTTTTAGTTTTTGTTATCTTAAATAATTAATAACTAATAGACTATAACAATTAAAAATATCGCAATGTCATAATCTCGTACAGTATAGTTGATATAAGGTCTAAAGGAAACGTAATAATTTTAGTGGCTTTTGCTTAACAATTATCCGACTTGAAATATAAACGTAAGCTCTAAAAAAAATTGTTAATTAACAATAGGCTCATTTTATGAAAAATCTGGATTTTTTTTCTTTAAATGTCTGAATAATACCATAGTTTTTTAAAAATTTTAAATTAATATTTAATACATAAAAAAATATTTTTACTTATTACGGCCGGTTTTGTAACGGCTTAGCGTTTGCCGCACGAAGCCTTATTTTCAACATTAAATTAAAATTATTAATAACAGAGATAGAATACCGGGAGTTGTGACTTTTCTATTAGAAATTTCTTTCCTCTTCAAGAATCTTTTTTTTAAATTTCTTAAATATTAATGGTTTTCGAGTTATTTTCAAAAAACGAAGCTCGTTATTTCTTCAATCTTAATTTGTTTATAACTTTTGCAATTGTTTATATGCGGGTTTGAAAGTTTTGCACATTTTTCTAGACGTCATTCCGAATCCAATGTGCCCTCACTCACATTTTTACAAGCTTTATCAAGAATTAACACGTCTTTGAACTTGTGAACTAGTGTATGTTGGAGATTATTTTAATTCGTTTTGTTTAAATTTTTGGATTTCTTATTGGATTCTATTTAAGAAAAGTATAGTAGGTGACCCATGAACAACCTCTTGTAGAGAAATGCATGGTTGAGAGAGTTGTAGAGTTACTAAGATACCGTTAAAGATAAAGCTGTCGAATTGAAACTAACAAGATGGAAAAAAATTATACGATAAAGTTTGATAGCTTAAATTATAATATATTTTTTACTTTACACTTGCCACTGTGCTTCAAAATTAATCAGTTTAGAGCATCTACACCTCGTGATTTTAAATGTAAGTTCACAGATATCTGTAAAACTATAATTCATCTAAACTAACAAAGTTTTTTCCAAAGTATATATTTATATAAATAAAATTAAAATTTAATTGCAGTTTACTTTTACATATTGTACATATTGCACGTAAAGTATATTTTAGTTTTAATTCGAGCTAGTTTTTTCGTTGATAGTGTTTAAGTAATTCAACAATTTTTACTTCTATTTCTCTCATGATATTAATTATTATAGGTCACTCAAACAACATGTTATAATTAGAATAATAAAGTTGATATAAAAGTCATACAATTTTGTCAATATTTCCGCGCAATTTGTATAGTTTGAATGTAAATGACCGTGATTTTTGATTCGTTGTATCTAGCAATTCGTTAAAAAATGGGTTTCTGGAAATATCTTGAAAATTACGAATTATGTCAAAAACTGTTATTTGTACGACTTGAAACATAAGAAATTAACTTTACCTTAAATTTCAGATTAGTCCCGTTCAAAGATTGTTCGAGATATTATTTTTTTAAGGTTTTGTATTTTTTCGTCCCTTTCTAAATGTCAAATTTCAACACGTATTTTTCGTGAATAACTTAAAAACCGAAGGGTCTGAAATTGGTTATTACAACGTTGAAAGGTAATTCAATTTAATACATTCCGGTTCTTCTGCAATAAAAATTGTCAAAGTTATGGCTATTTGTTAAAAGATTACTTTTTTTATGAAAATCGAAATTGGAGTATTACTCTCAATTGAGTTGTGATAAAATAAATCATTCAAAATTTGTTGTAGCTTTTGGAATAAAACCGCTGCCTAAGGAATCAATATTTCCACATCCAGATTTCCTATCCAAGTCTCTTTAAAGGAAAACATCTTGACCATATTTGCACTCTAGTATGTGGAAATAATTGGTCACAGAATTTTAATAAAAGGGCGTTGCCGAATGCTAGCCAAACCTTCAGAACTTCCGGACGCTGCCGAATACGAAGGCAAATTCCGGGCGTTTCCGTATCCATATTAAGATAGTGCCAAATCCATATCCGGGCGCGCATGAATACCAAGGTAATTTCTGGGCGCTGCCGAATCGATATTAGGATGCCGCTGAATCCATTTTTGGGCGCTGCCGATTTCCAAAGTAACTTCCAGGCGCTGCCAAATCCAAATTAGAACGCCGCCGAATCTATATTCGAGTGCTGCATAATCCATATTTGGGAACGGCTAAACACCAAGGTGACTTCCGGACCATGTCAAATACCAAGGCAATTTTCAGGCGCTGCCGAATCCATATTAGAATCTTTCCGGGCGCCGCCGAATCCACTATTAAACAATACCTCCTGGATCCATTTTGGTTGCACGATTTGACTCAAACATACTAACTACCGTACAAAGCTTTTAAAATGAAGTTAAATAGAAGATTTTAAAAATTAAGTTTCTGGACTGTTATTACCTTGCTTTATTGTTTTTCCCTATTTACCCTATTTAACTCACAACCCTTCACCGGAATTAGCGCCAGACATAATCTAGTACCAGATCTCGTCATGGAACATATGTGTGCCAAATTTGAAGACAGTATCTTAGACGACCGTTCCGAAGAAAACGTGCGCACAAAAAAGTTACAGACCGACACACAGACATAATTTTTTTCTCTCTTAAATTTAAAATCTCGACGTTTTATGACATTTATTATTTCAGCAAAAAACATTTTGAAATTTTTTTAAGATTACTATACAGGGTGCGCCACTTAAAACTCCCCAGGCTTGCAACTTTCTTATTTTTTAAACTACGACCATGTTGGACATATCAAATTGTAGATAATTTTAAGGCATTTAAACATGTGTACAGAGTGATTTAAAAAAAATGAAAATAATTGTTAAGAAAGAAAACTTAATTTCCTTGAATATTTGTTTACCTCATCCTGTACATGAACTGCGTCAATGTTTTCTTATAAAAGTTTTAATTAGCTTCAATTTATGTTATGTTTATTACGTCATATCCGAAATTCTTTTTGGTTTTAGAGAAAGAAATTAAAAACACTCCTTCCGACTCCTGATTTTTTTAAAATAACTGAAAAAATGTAAATAATAATTTTATGCTTTATTTGTAAAAGACATATCACAGAAAATCCTCAACGTAACAAAACAGCAACAAGAAATAAAAGAAATAAATATTTTTAAAAACAAACTCTATTAAAATGTACTAAATAATAGGAATTTTTATTCTTAAAACTTTTTTTTTAACATAAATTGAAGCTAATTAAAACCTTTATAAGAAAACATTAACACATTTCATGTACAAGTTGAGGTAAAAAAATATTCAATGAAATTAAATCTCCTATCTTAACAATTTTTTCAAATTTTTTTTTAAATCACTCTGTATGCGTGTTTAAGGCTTTAAAAATGTCTACAATTTGATGTGCCCAACAAGGTCATCGCTTTAAAAATAAAAAAGTTACAAGTATGGGCAGTTTTAAGTGGCGCACCCTGTACATCTTTCCACTCCACTACGTGGATGTGGAAGTAATAAATCAAATGGCATATATTTTCATTAAAAATAATGTATGTTTTTATCCGAATTTGTTATAAATAAAAACAGGAAATGAAATGTTTCATATTTCTATTGTGAAATATAGTTCATTTAGTTATCCTTAAAATAAAATCATGGAAAAAAACATTTTATATTTATTACAAAAAATGTTTTGTAAGACATACAAAGAAAAATGTTAGTGTAGTTTTGATGAATAAGTATACCTACTAGAAGCCTCAGATTTTTTATAATATTTTACACTACTATAAAGAAAACTACCTGTTGTTAAACTTGAGGCATGTTCAATTTTATTAACATTTAACATTACAAATTGTGTTTTTATAATAAGAAATGTTTCTTTTTATTTAAAATACACTTTCAGATGTATCAATAAACCCTCATGTCATAATATTTTAGCTTCATTAAATCAGTATTTATAATTACTTAATAATTTTCGCACAATTTGTATCCCAATTTGGGACACTGGATGATTTGAGTCGTAAATTTTACATCCACATCCAAATAGTGGATTGGAAGTATAGTAATCGTAAAAAAAAACTTCAATTTTTTTTTTTGTTGAAATCGGTTTAGAAAGTCATGAAATATCGAGATTTTAAATTTGAGGGCAAAAAAAAACTGTATCTATCGATCTGTCTGTATTTTTTGTACGCACGTTTCCTGTGGGACGGTTTAAGATATTAACTTAATAGTTGTTACGTGTATGTATTATAAAAAGATCTGGACCACATTGCTATAAAATTACACAAAAAATAATCGTTTTAGAGATTCTAGCATTTTACTTAATCGCCAGAATGTATTACAATAACGGTGTAAAAGCCGCTCGAAAAGTGGCTTATATTTGGTAATTTTTTAGTTTCGGAGTCTGTTATTCTAGTTTCGGTTAAACAGACAATAATGGGTTGTATCTGAAACTAATTGACTTGTCTTTTTGAAATGAAGGATTGCTAGTTCTGAAAGACAGTTTTATTGCGTCTTATTATGAACGCTTGTGGGGTAAGGCCTCTATTGTAAGAAACCATTTCCGAAATATATTTATTTCAACCATATGTTTTGTTTTTTAAATTCATAAACATTTTCTCTACAGATATTTTACAGGATGTTAATTGTGTAATTATCTATTGTTCAAAATAAGTAGACTTCATCGACTTACAGTCCAATTTACGTCTTTCTATTTGAAAGGGTAAAGGTGGTTTAATATTTGCTTACGAGACTGCAGTAGAATTTTTTTCGTTCTTTCTTTTCTTCACAAATTAGATATTTTTCTATTAAATATATATAAATTAATTACAATTTTAGAGATTACATGCATTTTGTGTCATGAAAAAATTTAGATACATTTTGATAGTGAAAAACTGTTGAAAACTCGGAAAATATGTACGTCACAAAAAAATTAGAACAGAGCAAAATTTTAAAGAATGTATTAACCTATACGTTTGAATTTTTCCAGATTTTTAAATTTCATAGTTTACGATATTTTCCGTTTTCCGAAAAGGGCCTTTTTTTCGGTTTTTTCCAGGAAACTTGGACAGAGTGCACTTTAGGAAAAAGTCATAAAGGAAAAAAAGTCTTGTAGTTTAATAATATATTCACTCGAATTTATGGATTTTTCTCGTCACTTTTTATTCCACCTTCAACCCTTTTTGGAAAAATTCAATCGCTATATCTCGGAAAATATGCATTTTTCGAAAATTTTACGAGAGTAAAAAGTTGTTATTTTTCATAAAATTATCTAAAAAGACATTTTATTTTTTTAATTTACATCAATTTCACTAGTTAACAAATTAGCAACAAGATCATTGTTTATAATAATTGCGAGGCAATATTAGCGGCCATTTTTTTTTTGGAGTTTGATCTAGACTTCAAAACGAACAGAATCCACAAAGTTTTGTGAAAATCCATTCATTCGATAAACTATTTAGTCAGAATGCTAATTTACCTACACTATAATGTGTTAGAACTACAAAGCACACACATAACATAATCCTGGGATTATATAGACAGAGAAAATAAATTTCCTTTTAAGAGTTGTTCGGTTTTTGTTTCATTTTACCATTATTGTATTATTTTGATTTGAAATACGTATGTTTACATTTTCATAAATGCTAAATATTTGTGTTGTATTCATTTTTTTAAAAGCTTTTATTTAACTTGCAATGTGTTATGTATGAATGTATGTTTGTTTGGTGAAATCTTGCAAGCTGAATTTTTACTAGTTCTTATTATACTAGAGCTTTGAAATTTGTCCGGTGACAATGTAACATAATATAGCCATTTTCGGTCTAAATCCAATATGGCGGACGTCCCAAGATGGCGGATCGGCTTTTTAGTCACAACCCTATTGATATGGGTATCAAATGAAGGGGTTTTACGAGTAAAATACGATAGACAATGTGACGTCATTCTAAATTCAATATGGCGGACGTCCCAAGCTGGCAGATCGCCTTTTTCTTCACAATCCCCTTGATATGGAATCAAATGAAAGGGTTTGACGAGTAAAATACGATAAACTATGTAACGCCATTATAAATCCAATATGGCGGACGCCCTAGGATGGCAAATTATCTTTCTTTACGACTCCCTTGCCATTTGTATCAAATGGAAGGGTTTTGTCTGTCTGTCTGTAAAATAAGTAGACTAAAAAGTAAAAAATAAAATTATATAAAAAAAATATTTTTAAGAAAAAGCCTTCATTTGAAAAAACTGTACTAAAAAGTTTAAATAATTTTTTAAAATTCATACACCTGGAAACCAAAAGCTTTGGGGGCGGTCACTTGAGCAAAGTAACTATGCAATAGTGCTATATGACCGTCCGCAAAGTTTTTGGTTTCCAGGTGTATGAATTTTAAAAAATTATTTTTACTTTTTAGTACAGTTTTTTCAAATAAAAGCTTTTTCTTAAAAATATTTTTTTTTATATAATTTTATTTTCAATAAAAACGTTTTCAAATAAAGCTTGTCCTGTCATTTATATTTTTTTAAATTGGAATGTGGTTTAGGTTTTTGACTTTTTAAAAGTTTTTATGTAGAAATGAAACACCGTGGTCTCTTGCCGATTTTCATTTTTTTTTACGAAGTTGTTACTGGTCTATAAAATTAGGAGGTCTAGTTATATAGCAGGCAGTATGGGCGTATGAGTTTCGAATACATTTCGGACGCAGTTTATTTGTTGGAATCAGTTCTGGAGACACTACTGATTATGAGCATCCATGTTACCAGACGGTAACCCGGTCTGATATTGTTTAAAACAATTTTGCTTACAACAAAAGGAAATATTACATTTTTTCAATGAAACTATGTTTTTAAATATTTTTTTATCGATTTCCAACAAGAAATGTTCGATAATTTTTTTCATAAAGTTGATATTTTCAATGTTATTATGTTTTAAAAATTAAAAAATCTCCAATTTCTCGTTTCAGTAAGAGCCTTACATTTTCTAAGAAAGCATATACAGTGTGCCAGGGAGCGACGCATGATTAAATGAGCAATTCATATGTCTTGGAAATTTACCAAAAAAAAGTAATTTCTCTCATTTATAAAGTACTTTTTCTGAAATCGATCGGCAATGTCTACATTTTCTGCGCGATTTCAGATCGAAAAATGCACAATTCCAGTATTTTAGTCCGTTGCTAAGAAACTATCAGAAAACAGACCGGAAAAGATCCGTTGCCAAGCAACGATCAACAAAACCGTACGGGAATGTTACTTTCCCGGCATAGGCCGGGAAAGTAACATTCCCGTATGGTTTTTATGTATATTTTTGACAGTAAATAAATACACGCAGACAAACAATCAAACTTACATTTACACTTACACATACATCAAAATTACATTTATTATTAAGCAGTTAGATTGTAATGAAGAAATGTAATGAAGAAATGTTAGATTATAATGAAGAAATGTTATTCATTAATGAAGAAATTTTATGCATTAATACAAATTCCTTAATTTATAATAATATTGATTGTGATTTCAGAAAAAATAGTATGCGTATTTCGGTGTGAAAGCACATTCCCGAACTTCGATGCATCGTCGTCCGGGAATGTACTGCTTTCACACCTAAATACACAATATACTATTTTCTGTAAGAGATAGGACAAAATCTTAGAAAGAATTATTCAGAATGAGTATTGTTTATTTGAGATTTTTTTATAGAAATAGTTTTGAATTAGTCAGATTTCAGTTTGTCTTAATATTTTAAGGTTTTTCAAATTGTTTAAACAATTTTAATTTACTTAAATAATTATAATTTATTTAAGCAATTACGTTTTGTTACAAATTTGTAGAATTTCCATCTTTTTTTAGTTTCACAATTTTGTTTATTAAGAGTTTGCTAATGAAACCTGCAAATTATTTAAGCAACTTATTCCTGTTTATTGCCAACTTTCTTCAGAATGGAGCTAGAGTTGTGCAGGTATTAAGAAATTTTGAACTTTTTATCGACTTTCTGCTCATATTTAAAATAAAGAACATTCTTGAGACTAATTAAAAATAATTGTCTGCAAAAAGAGTCGCAAATAAATAACAATAAATGCTAGAAATACATGATACTCTACTTTTGTCCTTATGGGGTCATTTTGAGGCCCAATAGTTCTCATGGGGGGTGTAATTGAAAAAATAATTATTAATTCGTATTCTTTGAACTATTGTGAAATTTAAAAAAGTTGGAAATGTTACAAATTTATAGCAAAATATAATTTTTTGAATAAATTATAATTGTCTAATACATTTGAAAAGCATTAAAATATTAACACAATCTAGAAGGTGATTAATTAATAATAATTTGTATAAAAGAGAACTCAAATAAATAATAATAAACGTTAAAAATACGTGATACTCCAAATTTACCCTTATAGGGTCACTTCGCAAGTGAGCAAAATTTTAACAAATTCAGTTTTATTTTTCTGAATAATATTTCTTTACAGCACCCTGTCCTATCTCATATAGAAAATTTGATAAATTGACAAATAGCAGAAAAAAACTATCTGTGAGAACTAAAAAGAAAAACTATCTACTAAATTAATTTCCAATCTTTGCAGATAGATTTTTTTTTTAGTTCATACAGATTGTTTTTTCTACTGTTTGCCAAATCCCATAAAGAATATGTTTTATAACAATTATAAGCAAATAAAAAGTAATTCACTTTTACGCGAACTTCATGTTTCGAAACTTAAATTGTGACATAAATTAGTATTCTCACAGGGTGAGATTTCCTTATTTACTTATATGTCGACAGACTGCAGATTGTAATAATATTCTTCTAGGCAAATACGATAAAGCAGCATAGCATACATCTGACAACGCCGCCGGAAGTCAGTTAAACCTGTAATTTTTATATTCGGGTGTCATTTTACGCATCGATTAAAATATTCATAAGGACACCAATTAAACCGTAAAGTAGGTAGGATGCTAACTTAGCCTTTAAATAAATTTTGTGTATATCAGTGTGTATATTAGTGGATGCCAAGTGAGAACGTTATTAGGTAGGATGCCAACGGATACCTTATATAAATATATATATATATATATATATATATATATATATATATATATATATATATATATATATATATATATATATATATATATTTGTCCTGCAAATAATGCTGCGTCCGTACATGTGCACGATACCATACACTGCTGCGTCCTGTACAATACTGCGTCTGTATACCGGACGCAGTATTGTTTTCCCGTGTTATCTTCAACAAATCTCTGAAATGATCGATTTTCAGCACCTCAAAATGTTCTTCGTCTCCTGGATTATATGTAAACATAGAAATGAGTTCTGTTTCGTTTCAATTGAGCAAAATATCAACCCGAGTTTTTTTTGGATTCGGACGCAGTATCATATGTTCCGTAAAACTAAAAGTATATTTTTAGTTCCATCGAATTATGTTTGGGGGCGCATACATTTGTGAACATAAATATATTTCAAATATTCTCTATTCAGAAATCATAAAATGCTGCGTCCGAGATGTGACAACACCGGCACTATTAAATATCCAGTCATTCTTTCATGCTTACTTGGAATGCCGTAGTTCGGACGAGTGTAAAATTCTTGTGAACATTTATATAAGTTTACAAGTAATTATGTTTGATATTTAAACAGTTATCTTCTTACTTATAATCTGAATGTTTTTATCACAGAAATTTATTTTCAGGAAATGAAATTAATTTCAACGGAAAATAATTTACAAATATTTAGTTATATATAATCATAAAAACAATACCTCCTCCAAAATTAAACTGGTAAGCCGTTACTTTGTGGTAATTAATTATGATGATATAATAATGAAACACCAACATTAACATTTACTTTATTTTTTACCGTCAAATTATTGTAACGTGCACCTTACTGCAGTTCGACACTCAACGTGACATTTTCAGATGATTAAAGTGAATGAACATACAAAGGCAGTCAGTCTACACGACATTATGCTAATTTTATGGTTACTGTTTTGAATAAGGAAATAGGAGAATTACAGACAATATTGTGAATGTAAATAGGATTAGAAATATTAATAAGATATTGTAGGTAATATTCTAGGTATGCTAAGTTAGGAGCAACAAAAATCTATGACTAATATAAACTACTTTTGGTTATTTTATTTACTCTTATTAGGTTATATATTATTTTTTAACTGCTTTTGAACAATTTATAGTATCCATAAACAAATAGCGTGAGTTATAATGAGTGAGTTATTATAAATCACTAGGTGATAGTGCCAATCATCTGTATCTTCATGCCGAGCCTATCCAATCGACGTAACGCGCTTCACGAAGGTGTGGCTCTGTCCGAGAGAAATCCTTAAATTAAGTTGAGTTAAATTTTACAGTTAATTTTATTAATAAACAAACTGAGTACCTAATTTAAACAAAATTTTCTCAATTTAATATTTATTGTTATAATCGTAGATAAAGTATAGTATTCAACTTGCGGTAATGGTAATAACCCACTTGATGAATTACAGCACTTTCCTGCGGCTCATGCTGTAAACTTCATTTGCGTGAGTTATTACCTACATTACCGCTCGTTGAATAATATACTACAAGTTCATCAAATAGTGTGGTTTATTATAAGTCTAATAAAAATAAATAGAACCATTACACAGGCCCACAAAAAAAAAAGTTGTCTGCGCCGCGGTACTAACCATTCCTATCCCTTGTATTTTGACCCGCTGAACACGAATCTGATGTTAGTTTTTCCCCTATACGTCAGGTTTTTTTTTTAAAGCAAAAAAGTCTAATATTTATACATTTATTTGCTATTAAAAGAAAAACCTGACGTACTGGTGAAAAACTAAGATCAGATTCGTGTTCAGCGGCTTAAAATACAAGGGATAGATGTGGTCAGTACCCCCGCGCAGATGACTTTTTTTTGGGGGATTGCGCCACACTGAGTGTGGCACAGTGGCAACCAAAAAAAAGTGGTCTGCGCGGGGGTACTGACCACACCTATCCCTTGTATTTTGAGCCGCTGAACACGAATCTGACCTTAGTTTTTCCCCTACACGTCCGTTTTTTTTTAACAGCAAAAAAAGTTGTGTTGAATCGTGATATTTATATATTTATTTGCAGTTAAAATAAAAACCTGACGTATAGGGGAAAAACTAAGGTCAGATTCGTGTTCAGCGGCACAAAATACAAGGGATAAGTATGGTCAGTACCCCGGGAGGTTGAAATTTTAGGTTTTTCCAGAAACGGTTAGATGCATGATGCATGAAATTTGGCAGACATATTTTTTGTTGAAATCTATTGTTATCGTGTTAAGACGAAATTTCGATTTTCACTTTTTGAAGAGGTCAAAACGGGGGTGGTAGATGGTTTAAAGCGCACCTGTATTATTGAAATCGCGTAAGTCAGAAACGTGATTATTCGAGCGATGGACACTTCTGAGAAAATAAGAAGACACGCACGTATTTGACGGTTTTCAAAAAGAAACCTCCGAACGGGTGAACGGGGAGGGGGAGGTTTTTTAAGCCTTCCGGAAACGGTTAAACCCAGAATCATGAAATTTGGCATAAATACTTTTTATTGGAATCTGTTAGACACGAGTAGGACGAAATTTCGATTTTCAGTTTTTAAAGTGGTGAAAACGGGGGAGGTAGATGGTCTAAAGAGTACCCGTATCTCTGAAATCGCGTAAGTCAGAAACACGATATTCCAGCGATAGGCTTTCCTGAGGAAATAAGGAGACACGTATTCGACGGTTTTTAAAAAGAGACACCGCGAACGAGTGAACAGGAAGAGGGATGTTTTAAGCATGAAATTTGACACATACCCGCCCATGTGTTCTATTGTGGATTAAAATAATTATTTTTTCGTTTAACTCGCTCTAACACAAAAAAAGAATAATGGATTGTTATCAAATTGCGATGTGCAATGGGTTTCCCCGAGTACTATAGATGCGCAGTGGGTTTCCTCGAGTACAATGGATGCGCAGTGGATTTCCTCGAGTGCAATGTATGCGCAGTGGGTTTCCCCGAGTCCTATGGATGCGTAGAAGGTTTCCTTGAGTGCGCAATGAATGCGCAGTAGGTTTCTCCGGGTACCATGAATGTGCAGTGGGTTTCCACGAGTATTATAGATGAACTTTGATTTAAGAATGTTGGGTTATTCCTATTATTGTGTTAAATTTGATTCGTTTAGAGTCGTTTGGTTAAGATTGTTGGGTTGTAGGGAACACGGTTTCAAATTCATGTCACCTTAAAATGGCTATAACTTTGCGAGGAAACATCATAGATGACCATTCGAAAGCTTATTTTAAAGAGGAAGGATGTTACTAAATGATATATTTATTAGAAATAAGCTGAAAAATTTTTTGGGTTCTAGACACAACTTCAAAACTTGCTAAAAAGTCATTTTTTAAGTACTTAACCTCAAATATTTCAAAATCCTGACGTGATGGGCCAATTCTGAGGCCAGATTCGGATTCAGCGTGAAAAATTACTTCTGAAATGACCTTAGCTGCACAACAACATTCATAACCTGTGTTATTGAACTGTCAAACTGGATAATATAAGTGAAAACATCCCTAAGGGATCTTATCAGTGTAATTTTGTTCTGATTGGTTGTTTCAGCACACGTGATTAGAAATTAGCGAATTAAATTGCTATTTGAGCTAAAAATTTTCAACAAGTTTTTATTTCCCAGTCAGTACCACTAAAAAGTGTTAAGCTCTTGGAATTATTATTCAATGAAAATTGTATTGAAACTATCTTTGTTTTATTTAGAATTAGGTTATTATTTTGAGACCAATGTATGATTTCTTGATAAAATCTTTCAGTGTTTTTTTTCTTCAATTACGTTGTTGCCGGTAACTAGAATGTTTGTATCATCAGCATAACAGATCACATGAACATTTGGTATCTTTTGTTGATGGCTGACCACATAGTTAGTAAATATTATATATAAAAGTGATCCCAAAATTGACCCCTGTGGAACTCCTTGTGTAATATCACAAATTACTTTCAACTCCACCGACCATTTTTACAATTTGTGTCCTGTTGTCTAAATAGGAGGAAAATATTTGTAAATCGGTTAGTCGAATACCGTATAGTGCTAATTTGGTCTTAAGCAGCTGATGGTTTACCAAATCAAAAGCTTGTGAGAAATCTTCGAAAAGACCCACAACTGATTTCTTGTTGTCTATAGCTTTAATGATTTTGTGATGAAAATCACACAACGCAGACTTGTTGCTTTTGTTTGTAGTGAAACCATGTTCAGCAGGAGACAGTAACATATTCCGATGTAAAAAATCTGATAATTGCTCCTTGAGATGAAGTTCTAAAATTTTAGAAATTCTACATAGTAGACTAATGGCTTCATAATTATTATTATAGTCATTTGGTATAATGAAGATACTATCGCTCTTTTAAATTTACTGGAAAATATGCTTTTCTCTATAGAAATGGACCGCTTATCGCATATTTGCATTTTTTATCCAAATTATTAGAAATATCATGACCATTAGAGTTTGAAGACTTTAATTTATTTACAAGAAGTTCAACATCCTTACTTGAAACTGTAGATATATAGAAAATAAATCCCCTCTTTTTCCAATAATATTTGGTTTCTGGTTTATAAAAGAATTAAATTAAATTAATTAATTAAATTGATATTAAATATGAGTACAAAAACTTTTATCTTCATAAAAACAGTTTTTAAAAATTCTATCGCGGTAAAGTGTTGAAGCCATCTTTCTTTACTAATTTTGGGGTGTTGAAAACGAATCCGTTGCCAGTTTTGCCAGTCTAGGGAGCACATTAAAAGACGACCCTTATTTGGCCGCCATAAAGTGAAGGTTCTCATGTTCCCAACCCAAAGTCATTTAAATAATTAAAGAATTTTTTAATTTAAAAACAAGTAATATTTTCTGAATAGTGATACGCACACCTTACACCCCAACCCCAAAAATATGAGAAATATTCAGAGGTGAGAAATATTCATCTGAATTGAGTAAATCACCTCATTATGATAGAAAAACATCAAATTGGGTGATTAGGGATTTTTTTTGCAATTAAAACCAATAAAAACTCTTAAAAGATAAAATCCACCACCTTGATTGTTGGGGATGGGTGTAAGAGTATTCAGAAGTAATAATAACCTGATAATAGCCATTTAACAAGGAGTAATATTGTAAATATACACCGTTCTTAGGGTGGTGAACGGTGAGGGAAACGAGGGGGAGGGATGGTGAATTTAGAATTTTTGCTTCTTTCATTACTTACCTAATGAAACTGAGTATCTTGAGAGAATTTCTTGCACTAAAGAATAACTTTTTGTTGCAAGCTATAATATCAATTTCAATGCCACCCCCCAAATAAGAGTTATTTTTTACTCTCTTCCCGATGTTTTTAGTCAAATCGGATTACAGATTCGTATTCAGCACCCCAAAACTAGTAAAAAATGGTTTCCACACTTTACCGTGAATGGGCCAAAAAATTGCTCTCCCTCGCGTTCCCCTCACCTTTCACCAGCCATAAGAACGGTGTAAGTTACAATATATAATATACGATTATTTATTTATTAAAAAAAAAAAATTCCTTATTAAAAAGCTATTATAATGTGATTACTTCTGAATATTCTTACACCCATCCCCACCAATTAAGGTGGTGGATTTTGTCTTTTTATCATACTAAGATGATTTAATCAATTCGGATGAATATTTTTCATCCCTGAATATTTCTCACACTCTTTGGGTTGGGGTATACGGTGTGCATATCACTATCCAGGAAACATTGTTTTTTATATTAAAAATTCTTTAATTATTTAAATGACTTTTGGTTTGGAAAATGAGAATCTTCACTTTATGGCACCCAAATAGGGGTTGTTTTTTAATGTGTTCCCGAGACTTTTCGTTAAAACGGGTGAGGATTCGTATTCAGCAGCCCAAAATTAGTAAAAAAAAAAGATGGCTCCCACACTTTACCACGAATGGGCCAAAAAAGCCCTTTTTTAACATTGTTCTTTACAAAATAGTAAATCCGAAGGTATTTATTATCAAACACATTTGTACTTCAAGAAATGTGTTTTTCAACTTTCAAGACTAAAACACTTATCATTCGAGATATGTGCAAAAAGCAAAAGCAAGAAGCATATGCTCTCCCTTCTATTCTAAGGTGAACTCATCGCTTAGTGAAGGAGTAAATAAAAATGAACATCTATCCAAAATTCCATTGATCTCCTAAATTCAGCATTTTATATTGCAAATTTGAGGCTACTTTTAGTGCACAATTGAAAAACTGATCCTAAAATAATAATCGACAGAAAAATCATATTTCGAATTTTACTGACATTTAGAAATAACTGACGGCTATCGATTTGTTCTACTACAAGTGCAATAAAATTATTAGGGTAAATATGACAACCGCGCCGGACGCAGTAATATGCTAATTTTCACAAAAAGTAGTCATCTCGGACGCAGCATTGTATTGAAGAAGAATGAAATTATTCTCGGACGCAATAACATGCTGTTTTTGAAAGGACGCAGTATTGTCCTGTATATTAAACTTTTTTGTTTCTTGAGTTATTACAATTCTAAAACCAGATATTAACTGAATTTGGTTAGTAGATCCAATATACTTCATTAGATTTGAGCTAACTAGCGTATTTCTGGGAGACGCAGTAAGGTTGGCTTGTGAAAGGACGCAGCATTGATAGCGGGATGTATATATATATATATATATATATATATATATGTATATGTAAATGCATTTTACTTCCACGTCCAGTGGAAGTATAGTAACGACAAAAAAAATTTTAAAAATTTTTATTGTCCAAATAGGCTTAAAATGTCATGAAACGTCGAGATTTTAAGTTTGAGTGAAAAAAAATTTCTGTCTGTCTGTCGGTCTGTCTATCGGTCTGTCTGTCTGTCTGTAAATTTGGGGTAAATAGGTCAATCAAGCAGGTAAGAGTCCATAAAATTGGTATCTAGTATATACAAGAGAAGCTAAGGTCTCAAAAAAAATTTTGGCTTTAGCCACCCCCATTACCACCCCCCACCCCCTTATTAAAGAAAAAAAAATTGTGATTTAGTGTACCCATGTACAGGAACCAGAAACCTCAAAATATTTTTTTACTTCATCCACCCCCACTACCACCCCCCTATCATCACACCCCACCCCACTACCGATGTGGGGTATCGTTTTATGGGTTTTTGGTGTAGAGGATTTCAAATATTATATTATTAAAGTTCCATAAACAATTATTTTCACATACAAAGATTTTTTCGTTGTGAGTGACTTGGATAGAGAATCTGGATGTGGAAGTAGTGATTCCTTGGGCAGCGGTTTTTTTTATAATTAGTTAATTTAATTTATGTATATATACTTTTTTATTTTTCTGTTTCTTTTTGTTTTTTTGTTTTTTTTTGTTTGCTTTTCCTCAGTAGATACTTTTTTTTTCTTAACATCTATTTACAATTTTAATTTAGTTGATTTAACAAAATGATAAATATACACATGTATATTATAATTGTTGAGTGATAGCAAATATCCCAAATTGAAAGGTTGAATCAATTTCTCTTTACAAATATTTTGAAAAAAAATTTCCCTACAGTCAGTATAACGTTCACAACTAAAAATAATATGCTCTATTGTGTCCTCCTTAATGAAAGTGCTGTATCTTCTACGCGTATCTTATATTTATATGATTTGTACAAACAGTGGCCTGATCTTATTCTGGAAATGGTGCTTATAAAATTTCTGTTCGTGTAAGGAATTTTTGAAAACCAAGTTTGCGTGGGTACTGTTGGTTGAAAGCTTTTATATAATTTACCCTTCTCGCTATTTTTAAACTGTTGGTTAAATTGTGCCTTTATTCTTGTTTTGATTATCCTTGTAAAATCATCGTATGGTAATTTATATGTACTTTCGTCCCCCATATCGCAAGCCATCTTTACCGATTCATCCACCTTTTCATTTCCCTCTATACCAATATGGCCCCTAATCCAAGCTATGGTAACATTTTTTCCTTGTCTAACACATTCGCCTATATTTTGTATGATGTCGGCTGTTAGATTTGTTATTTTATATAATTTATTATTTTGCACCCTTTTGGTCACCTAAGAGAATCGGTGAAAATAATAAAGTTCTTCCCGTCTGTATGTGTTTCAGTGCCTCTATAATAGCTATTTGTTCTGCAGAGTATAATGAGTATGCGTCATTGAGTTTTATACACTTTGTATAATTGTTATTTTCATTATAAAAAGCGCACCCTGTTTTTTCATTTTGCTTGGATCCGTCTGTATAAGTTACATTATAGTCATTCCATTTTTGTTTTAAGTCATATTTAAAGATTGTTGTATTAGTTGCTGTGGTATATTTGAGTAGTCAGTTTCTAAGTATATTTGTTGTTCTTTTATTATATCTTCATAATTCATGTTGTATATTGGCAGTTTGTCATGTTTGTAAACATCGTTTACTCTTTCTAGGTATTTTATACAGCTCTCTATTAAAGGAGGAGCTCGTTTTTTAATCCAATAATTAGCAGTCTGTACCAACATAGCCATGTGGAATATTTGACTATAAATGATATCATTGGTGGAGTACGTCTTTATGAGATATTTATCAGAATGATATTGTATTCGATATTCAAATGGTACTTCACGGGTTTCTGCATATATGATATCCAGTGGCGTGGATTTTAGATATCCCATACATATTCTTAAACACTTATTCTGTATAATTTTAATTTTATTTAATGATTTTATTTAATGATGATGACCATAGAGGTCATAAGACGAAGTATTTAATTTGAATGTTATGTAAATTTAATTGAAATGTTAATTATCTCAGAAACTATGGCACTATGGCACTTAGGCCAAAAACGCTAATAACCAAAATTAAAAACTATTGTGATGTGTTGCCACCTCTAGAATAAATTCAATTAATTCAGATGTATTTGCACCTACTCGAGAAAGAACCTACTAGAAGTTAGTTCTAAAGTGACATCTGGAATTATCTAGAGAATGGTGGCGTCATCACAGAAAAATCGAGATCTGTCATTTTTAGGTATAAAAGACCGACCGCATTCTCGGCGGGTAGTTCAGAAAGTATAGAAAGTAGAAGTAATTTTGAAGTTTGATTGACAAGCGAGGTTAAGAGTACAAAGTAATAAACATTGTTATTTTTAGTCAGTAAAGTGCATTTAAGTAAATAATAGTATTGTGAAATATCCAGTAAGTTATTTAATAAAGTGTGTTAGGGACAATCTCTTTTTATAATTTTTGGAACCCACGGAATTTGCGAGGGTGGTTTCCTAGGGGTGGAAACACGTCACAAATTGGTGTCAGAAGCGGAATTTTATGACAAGAGGAGCTCTGAAGTTGTGTTGGAGTGTTCGAGAAGTATTCTCGAGGGTTAGTGCTAACACAGAGGACTAATTTACTGGACATTGTTCGAGGGTTATTTTCGAACAGGAAAATAGTGTTAAGTGCATTTTTGAGACATTGTAGAACATTTTTAGTAGGACATTAGTGTAATAATTAAATCCTTTAAACTGAGTGGTGATAGAGACACTGAAAAAGACTCATTTGTGTTGGTGCGTGAAAAATTTCTAGAACTTTTCTATTTGGACATTAGTGGAGATTATTAAATTATCAGAAGAAGATAGTGACAACACTCTGGATAAGACTTTTTCGTGCTGTTTTGAGATTTTTCTGAAAAGTTCCATTACCGATATTGACGTGGCAGTTAAATTTATTTTAACATAATCGTTTGCCCATTACAACAAGAAGCATGGCTACGGAGAAACAAATGAAGGACCTACTTGCGGAATTTACGAAGATGATGGCACATCGGCGTCAGGAAGAAAAAGAAGAAAAAGAAAGAAAACGCCAGGAATAAAGGGACGAATTAAAGAAAATGATGGAAGATCAGGAAATAAGACGTCAGAAAGAAAAAGAGGATGAAGAAAGAAGATGTCAAGAAGAGAAAGACGAATTGAGACAAATTATGGAAGACCTGAAGATACGACAGCAGGAGGAAAAATAGGAGCAAGAAAGACGCCAGGAAGAATTAAGGAAAATTCTGAATGAACAAATGAAAATACAACAGGACGCATTTCCACCACTGAGGAACTAAAGAAAGAAATCAAAGATGATATGGGTAGCGTAAAGTCTGAAGTAGGTGAAATCAAGGTTGAAGTTTCTGAAGTCAAGACGGAAGTCAGTCATATAAAAGGGGAAGTAAGTGACATCAGAGGAAAAATGAGCGAGTTCGAAGAAGAAGTCAAAGGAGAAATAGACCGGCTTAAACAACAGTTGAGAGAGAAAGGAGGCCAGCTAGTAACATCATCGGGTCCATGGTTAAAACCTCCCTCCTTTGACGGCCAAAGCTCATGGACAACCTACAAGAGGCAGTTTGAGGCAGCAGCGGGCGCGAACAACTGAGATAATGAGAAAAGGCCGTGGCGTTAAGGGGCCAAGTATACCAGGCCCAGCTAAAATCACGGACACAAAAGGCTGGAGAAAGCTTACAAGAATTCGAGGCTGCCATAGAGAGACTGGCACACCTGGCGCATCCGAGTGCACCTAGAGAATTTCAGGAGCAATTAGCCGTGGGGGCCTTCTTAGATGGCATAAGGGACGAAGAGGTCAGGCGGGTTTTGAAGCTGACGAGACACCAAAGTAGTAGCGAAGCTTTGGTGCGTGCACTCGAAGTAGAAGCAGCTTATAGAGTTACTCCAAGGTCGAGAGTGCGAGCTGTGACTCTCGAAGAATCGCAATCAGAAACGAACCAGAACTCTATGTTGACTGAGATGCAGAAAATGTTCACCAAATTATTCAACAAAGTGGATGATCTCGGGGAGCAGAGAATACAACAAAATAAAGGAAAGCCGAGCAGAGGTATTAAATGTTACAACTGCGGCAAGGTAGGACACATGAAACGAGACTGTCGACAGCAGAACTCGGAGAGTCGAGTAAATGCTGTGAATGTTGAAGAGAAGCAGGAAAACTATACCAGAGGGTTGTGCTGGTTAGGGAATGCAGTGACCCCAGAGAAATAAAGATTTCCCAGCTTCGAGAAATTTCGAATAGTCTGCTGTTACAAGGCTATGTGAATGGAAGAAAATGTTTGTTTACCATCGACACAGGTACTACGTCATCAATAGTACGTCCAGGATTTATATCGGGTATAAAGATTACCAAGAGGCAAAATGAAGTGATCGTCCGAACAGCTACGGGAGACAGGGCTACGGTTCATGGAGAAGTAGACCTGGGTTTACAGATTGGACAATTAAGGTTCGACCACAGGGTCATCGTGGCTGACATCACGGATGACCTCATTTTGGGACTGGACATTATGGAACAGTATGGATTTATTGTTGACGTATGAAAGCGAGTCTTAAGGATTGGGAACGAACAATTTATTCTGTCAAAAGTGAACAACCAATGTGAGAAAACCAGGCTGTTGACAACGCGGGCAGTCAAAACTCCTGCATTATCCAGAAAACCAGACAAGGAAGATTGCAAGCGCTACCCCCAGGTGAGAAAATTGCCGAACATGGTTGAAGTCAACACTGTCAAGATCGATCTTCCAGACAGTTGGCCAAAGAAAACTCTGAGGCAAGAGCAATTGCGCGATGTAGAAATCGGACCCATGTTGAGAGCAAAAGAAGGCGTCCAGCATGGAAGGATGTTTCCAACAAAGAAGTGGGGTTGAAGGTTTTATGGTCACAATGGGATTCACTTACGGTCGTAGATGGGCTTTTGAGGAGAGCATGGGAAAGCCCAGATGGAAAGCAGGTTGCCATGCGTCTAGTAATTCCCAGAAGTTCTCCAGGAAGCGCATAATGGAGCATCCGGTGGACACTTCGGCGTTAATAAGACCCTGAATAAGGTACGAGAACGATTTTATTGGGTAAATAGTCGTCAAGATGTGGAAGCTTAGTATCGCCATTGCAAAATTTGTGCAGCCAGTAAGACACCACAGACTAGAAGCAGAGGTGCAATGAAGCAATATAACGTCGGAGCTCCTTTCGAAAGGATTGCAATCGATAGAGCCGGCCCATTCCCAGTAACCAAGGATGGTAACAAGTATATACTGGTTGCCATGGACTATTTTAGTAAGTGGTCAGAGGCCTATGCGATTCCAAACCAAGAAGCAGTCACTGTCGCCAAAGTCTTGGTAGATAATTTGATATGTCGGTTTGGTGTACCCCTGGAGTTGCACTCAGATCAAGGGAGGAACTTTGAGTCAGGGGTGTTTCAGCAAATCTGCAAGTTATTGGGGAAACACAAAACATGGACTTTCACCCGCAATCAGATGGAATGGTGGAACGACATAACAAGACCATGGAAGAACATCTCTCTAAAGTGGTTCATAAGAATCAACGTGATTGGGATCTCCACATACCATTCTTCCTCATGGCACACAGAGCTGCTATCCACGAGTCTACCAAACAAACACTAACCCGTGTAGTATTTGGACATGAAATCAGACTGCCGTGTGATTTGATTTTCGGAACACCAAGAGGAGAACAGCTTCCTGTGAACAGCTATGTGGATGAAATGAGTGAACGGCTAAGAAATGTTCATGAGCTGGTTAGAGACCAAATCACCATAGCCAGTGACAGAATGAAGGCTCGATACGACCGTAAGGGTAGTTCAGAAGGGTTCAAGGCAGGAGATCTGGTTTGGCTGTACAACCCACAGCGAAAGAAATGGAAGTCACCGAAACTTCAACCTCCTTGGAAAGGACCGTATACTGTTATTACCCGAATTAATGATGTCGTCTATCGGATTCAACGAAACAAAAAGTCCAAGATGAAGATCGTACACTTGGATAGACTGGTGAAGTATGTGAAAGAGGCTGAATTGCATGACCGGGACGTTCAGGCTTAAGGGGGGCAGTGTGATGTGTTGCCACCCCTAGAATGAATTCAATTAATTCAGATGTATTTGCACCTACTCGAGAAAGAACCTACTAGAAGTTAGTTCTAAAGTGACATCTGGAATTATCTAGAGAATGGTGGCGTCATTACAGAAAAATCGAGATCTGTCATTTTTAGATATAAAAGACCCGACCGCATTCTCGGCGGGTAGTTCAGAAAGTATAGAAAGTAGAAGTAGTTTTGAAGTTTGATTGACAAGTGAGGTTATGAGTACAAAGTGATAAACATTGTTATTTTTAGTCAGTAAAGTGCATTTAAGTAAATAATAGTATTGTGAAATATCCGGTAAGTTATTTAATAAAGTGTGTTAGGGACAAATCTCTTGTTATAATTTTTGGAACCCCACGGAATTTGCGAGGGTGGTTTCCTAGGGGTGGAAACACGTCACACTATTAATTAGGCTTTCGAATGATTTCCTATTTCTATAGCATAAAAAACAAAGAATTTAGGACAGAAACAATGTACTTTTTCATATTTTTTTTTAATAAAAACGTCTCAATTTTGTTAATATAAGTAGTCAGCAATTAAAAAAATATATTTACATATACCGTTTTTTTGTTAATATATAGTGGGATTTTAGAGAAAACGTAACATTCTTGTTTCTCTGCAAATATCTCAATAAGTATTAGTTTAAAAGAAAATATGGTGGACATCAAAATGAAGCTTAAAAACTGAGAGTAAATTTATTTTGTTTATATATTTGTGTAGGGTTGATTGTTTCAGAGATATTTAATTTTATAGATGGCATTCGACCGTTTTTAGGATGAAGTATTTAGTTTAAAAGTTGAATATCTTAGAAACTGCGGCACTTCCATAAAAAGTTCCAAGAAACAAAATGAAAGGTTATTAATCAATCTTTAAAATGATTTTTTGTTTGTTTCTACAACACAAAAAATAAAGAAGTTATGGCCGATTCATTGTGCGTTTTCACGTTTTTGTTAACAAAATGTCGGCATTTTGTTATTGTAATTGCTCAGTAAATAATTTTTCTTTCAAAAATGCTATTTTTTGTTAATATATAGCATCACCTAGATGCTCAATTTATTTTGTCCCTTTAAAACACTTGTTTAAAAAAAATTCCATTCGCCATCCCCATCGAAAAATGGCAGTTCGGTTAATTATTGCTATAACACCAAATTAAAGATAATTTTGCCAGAAACAACTTTAATTTAAACTATTTTTTTGTAAATGCCATATTTCCCGAGAAAATGGAAAAAAATCAATTTTTTTAATTAAAAATACTCCTTTTTACCCCCTATACGTTCCCGCGGATCCGTAAAACTCCTAAACTTTCTTGTTTCGTGAACTTTGGCCTATTTTAAACTTATAACCAAAGTTTAAAGTCTGCACAAATTTTTTTCGAATTATAGTCATTTTTTTCAATCTTTCCCTGTACCGTTATATGGTGGAGAAATCAAATATTATCGAATAATTATTTTAAAAGATCTTCATACATTTCATTAATGTTTTGCTCTTGCAAAAGTTTACACTTAATAGTAGCAAGTTCATATTTGTCAAATAAAATGCATTTTCAATGAACTTGTGCTCACTTCTCGTATTAATATTTAATAAAGAAACTCTCTTATACACCTGTATATAAGAATGAGTAATTTTTGTTGTTGTGGTCATAGTATTTAACTTTATATTTGCAAAACTAAACAATTTTATTTCACTAGATTATCAATTGTAGGAAATGGTGGAGGCCCCGGTGTTAATAGTTATTCTCCATATTTTTATTTAATGACTTATAAGGATTGTATTCGAGGTATTCTGTAGATTTTAAAGCTATAAATTGCAAATTTGATATCACAGATCGATATATCAAATTATAAAAACAGTTACATTTCCTTGTTTTGCACAAATCAAAATGTACCCTGGAGCACTGTTTAATTATTCATTGGTAATGGAGTTCGAAACACGAAATTTTGCGTTGGCTACACTACTTTCTCTTTATTGTTTTAGTCGTGTGAATGTATAGTAGTGTTCCTGGTATCAGTTTACAAGAGGGAATGTTTTTTTATTTTTACTTTTACAAAAAGATGCCAAAAGTATAGAAAGGACAATGCTAAAAATAAGGATTTTTTTGCCCCTACATGAAAACGCATACGACACAAAATAAAATGTTGGAAAATGTTAGATCCAGTATACTTATGTGCAATGAAATCCTGTACACTTGCAAAATAAAGTAATATAATAAAATCAGTTTTTTGGAATTTATATTTTTTATTAGCATATAGGTTATAAGAAACTGATATTGATTGTGAAACATCATAAGTAAGGTATTTGAATAATGTTAATCCATGAGAAAAACATACTTATTTTTGTTTTTTTTTTACTTTTTTTACACCATTCGTTGGGAATGATTTCGATTTATAACAGATGTAAAAATTGACGTTGAAAAATTTACAGATGCGACTACACATAACTGCGATTGTATTTATTGTGTAAATAATGTAACCTAATATTTTCTAGTGGCTCCGTTTCCTTCCAAGGCATGGTAAAATCTTGTTGGTATAGAAGCAATTAGTCTACGACAATAGTTTTCTTTTTCTCTTAGCTCCTTCCAGCAATTTTCAATGGCCGACCATAATTCTTCTTCATTTCATTCTTCTTTCTGAAGTTTATTTCATATTTTTTCTTAACTAGCAAACCCCAGACGTTCTCAATTGAGTTTATTTCGGGACTGTGTGAAGGTTATGGTAATAATTCAATATCATTGTTCCCAAACCATTGAGTAACTATTCTGGCAGTAGGAACGTGTCTTGTTCATAAATGAAGGGGTTGTTTGGATAGAATTGCTCCACCGAAGGAAGCATAAAGTTTTCCAAAGTATCCGCAGAGACACGTAACATTCGTGAAACCTGGTATTTGCAGGACCGTACACCCGAATATGTCCGTCATTACAAGACTGAAATTTTTTTTCAACGGTAAACACAACATTGTTCCAAAACTCCAACGGGCGATAGACATAATTTAAACAAAACAGAATGCGGGGTTGCTTCTGTTCTTCTGTTAATATGGTATTCTCGGCATTTGTATAATTTTTTCATTTCGATTTTCCTATCCTTCGGCTAGCTGTTGACCTCGATGCTGGAAAATTTGTCATGAACACAGCGACTCCTGCTATTTGAAACGGATTTTCCCTCAAATAGTCAAGGTGAACGAGATTTGAACTTCTAGATCAGCCTGAACCGTTTTTTCTCTTTACGCTACCTTCCTCCTCCCACCTTTTCTTCGCACTCATAACAGTACTTTTATTCAATTGATAATGGTAAGCAACTGCTCTGATAGACCATCCCTCTTCAATTTTAGAGAGAATTAAAATTTTTTCATGTTTAGTTAATTTTGGCATTGCGAAAATATGACACTGACACTGACAAATAAAGAATGATTTAATATAGCGAAAGATAGGTGAACGGAATTTCATTGCACAGAAGTATACATCTAGATCATTAGTATAGGGAGAAGTGGAACATAAAACTGGGACATTGAATAAGATAGTATTAGGGGCCTTTTTTATCGTACTAAAAGTCCCCTATAGCCCCTCTGGTCAAAGGGCCTCAAAATGGATCCGCCATCTAGAAAATCGGCACCTTTTTTTTTTTAATTCTGGAGACAGTTACAGATATTAAAAGTTATGAAGAAAACGAAATTAAAGAGAACACGAAATACACTCTGTGTCCTACCTTTAAACATGTTAGCTACATTTGAATATTAAGAAAGTAGCAAAAAGTTGTAAATGTGACAAGAAAAAGCGAGAACTGAAAAATAATGGCAATTATTAAAATATGTCGAAGACGTAACACTGCAGGCTACAAAAAATGCATAATTAAAAAAAAGACTAGACTTGTTTTTTATGCTAAAAACTTTAAAGGTATATGACCAGGAAGTTTCAGTTAATCCAAGCAGATTTTTAACAGAATACTCTGCACTTATAAAACAGAAGATAATTTGAGGAATGTTTTTGGATTTGAGCTTGCACCATCTCTGTTGTCCCTCCTGGAGAATGGTATGTAAAACAAATAAGTCGGCTCTTTTAAAATATTTGGACAAGAAATGTCCACCCACAGACATACTACCTTCAATATCACTGTTTGTCATCGATGGAGGACATTTGTTGCACAAGGTGGTGTGGCAGTTTCCGTCAACATGGAGAAGTTCTAAATCAACATGTTAATTATGTTACCTACCATTACTGTACGAATTGAACAGTAGTGTTTGATTGATATGACACTGAAAAGTCGACCAAGTACAAGAATAGACTTGTCGAATTGGAAAGAATCCTTCTATTGGGATACATTTTACTGAAAATTCCACAATAACTCTCCGTCAGGAAAAGTTCTTCAACTTCGTTACACATAAACAAAAGTATCAAAGAAAGAACTTGCCTAAAAGCTTCAGATCTCTAGAATCAACGTAATACAGGCCGAAAGACATGCCGACACTGTTCTAGGGGAAACAGCGATTAGATTGAGTGCATTTGATTCATCGGTAGTATCTTGCTGAAATATTAATTAGCAAAGTATGGAATGAAAAAGTATTTATGTAACGCCCTGGAAAGGTAATAGACATTTCAAAAGTACAGGAGAATTGAGGCATCCCAAAAGATCTTATTTTATTTGTTTGTGCAATATCTGGTTTTGACACTACCTCTTGCTTGTTCAAAAAGGGAAAAATGTCCTCCTTGAAACTCTCAAAAATTATGTCGGTATTCCATTTATTAGCTCTTCAGATTTACATATATCCGGGATAGACTGGAAGCGTTGAATCCTCGAGACAACTCGCTGTGGAAGCTGTCGAGGGCTATGAAAAATACGAGGGAGGCCATACCCGCCTTAACAACACCAAACGGACAGACGTCGATGACGGACTCACGAAAAGCAAACGACTAGGCTGAATTTTTTCAAAATATACATAACATAGAGATACCAAACAACTTGGAACACGACCGCATTGAAAACGACGTAAACGCACTGATTGGCCATGACATCCAATTGACCAGACGAGAATTTCTAAAAGTCATGGCCAAGCCCTCGGAGGTTGCGGGCATTGTCCGGACTTTACCGAACAACAAGGCTCCCGGTTCAGACGGCGTCGAGTATAGGCTACTCAAATATCTCCCGAGAAAAGGCATTGTGCAATTGACGTACATTGTCAACGCGATCCTGCGATTTCAGCACTGGCCCAGCCAGTGGAAATGCGCTGTGGTTGTGCCAATTCTGAAGGCGAATAAGAACGCGAAGCTCGTCGGCAGTTATCGACCGATCTCGTTGCTGTCGGCGATCTCCAAGTTGGTGGAGAAGGTCATCCTAATCAGATTAGACGCTGCGCAGGATGAACTTCACATCGACCACGAGTGCCAGTTCGGCTTCAAGAGGGGCAGGGGCACTGTGCAGCAGGTCGTCAGGATCGTGAATGACGTCAAGGTACAATGCAACCTCGGGAAGAGTACCGTCATGGTGCTCCTCGATATTGAGAAAGCCTTCGACACCGTATGGATCCCGGGATTACTCTACAAACTAAATTCGCTGGACTTTCCGACGCACATTACCAAACTTATTCACTCTTTCCTGTCAGATAGATCGCTGCAGGTCAGAGTGAATAATAAACTATCAACTCGGCGGGACGTTCGCGCGGGCGTCCCCCAGGGGTCGTGCCTGTCGCCAAAGTTGTACAAATTATACATCTCCGACTTCCCGGAGTTTCCGAATTCGAACCTTGCCAAGTACGCCGACGACACGGCTATGTACGTGCACTCACACAACGCGCAAGCGGCTAATATGCTGCTGAAGGCACACTTGGCCCGTGCCACGGCTTATTACGATAAGTGGAAGATTCGGATCAACGCCGAGAAGTCGGAATCGATTCTATTCACGCGCCGCTTCACCGAAAATCGGATTTTAACACCACTTTCGATCGGGGGTGGAGAAATTCCAATCAAACGGTGCGTGAAATATTTGGGGGTGAACTTAGACAAACGACTGGCGTTTAATACACACGTTAATGAGACGGTACGCAAGGTCTACTTCATGTCCAGGAGTCTGTATCCGCTCCTGGCAAGAGGTAGCGGACTCAACAGGACTAATAAAAAGTTGTTGTACACAATGGTAATCAGGCCGGCCATCACATACGCGGCGCCGGTGTGGTGCAGCATCCCGGCCACGACAATGCGGAAGATGAGAGTATTAGAACACAAATTTATGCGCCTCATTTCAGACTCCGGTAGGTACAGCTCCCTCAGAGATCTTTATGCACGTTGCCACGACATAACCCCACTAGCGGACTACGTCCAAGAAACCTCACAAAAATTCTACCAGTTTAAACTAGACGGTAGCCCGCTTACCCGCAACGTTACCCGAATCAGACAGCACAATGCCATACTTTTCGATATAAGACACCCCCTACCATACCAGGCGTTGCCTATCTTCCGGCAGCTCCCCTAGCCACACTTCCTTCTACGATAACTTACCTCTACCCCCTTACTTTTATCTTTCCTCAACTTTACATATTTCCAATCCCTCTCTCTCCCCATTTATGTTTGTACAATTTTGTTCTTTTATCTTTTTTGTTGTTTTTGTTCCCTTTTTGTCTCTCGAAATCCCCTCTAGGCCGAAAACTTACCCAAATCCTAATTTTTTAAACCACAATTTTATTTCCACCCTACCTTCCTTGTCGGCGATCAGACCACAAGGTCGTCATTTGTTCGAACGGGTTTTTTCGTTTAGTTGTGTTCCCCGTATCAACAATCAAAATTACGAAGTGCGCTCGCCTACGATTTTAGTGTTCTCAGTGTTGTATTTATTTTTAAGCGACTTTTAGGTCCATGTGGACACAAAAATTGTAATCTAGCTTTTAAGTCTGCACGTGGCAGACAGGAGATTCTACGCCCCCCCCCCCCCCTCGAATTTACTTCCAAGCCGAACCGGACCTACTCCGCCCAGCCTCACACCCACCTCGGCGATGTTCGCCGTGGTTGTCTGGCTGGCTCCGAGCTAGGATCCGGTGAGGCACATAAATGTATAAATCTGTTAATAAATTGTTTATTGATTGATTGATTGATTGTCTTGCAATCCAAAGATTGTGTGTTCGAATCCCGGACAAGCTGGATGTTTTTTTTTTCAATTTTTTTCACACATTCTTTTTCACAACAAAGTTGGTATCACAAAATTTAGGATGTGCAAAAACTAACATTATTTACAAGAAAACTGCGAAGAGTATCCTATAGAATATCTAACAATTATATAAAAAGCTCAGTAAATTGGTGAAGAGTACGCTTTTAGCTTGTTTTTACTTTGGTTGTTATTTACTTGAATTTTTATCATTCTAACAAAATATGTCTCTTTGCAATTTGACAGAATTAATCTGTCTGATATTCATTATTCGTTTTTGTATGGTCTAAAACTATTTAATCAGTAAATTTTTTTAGTAGTGTATTCTACATAAAATGACAGAGTTTACCGTAGAATATAAAAATATTCAGTTTCTGTTTAACATAATGAATTTGGTTGCCTCCTTAGATATTATTCGAAGCTAATTAATCTTAGTTTCAAACAACTATTTACAAAAGTGTTTTTTCCATAGTTTGTTGAGTAAAGTTACAAATATTAATGTATTGAGTTATTTTTATTAATTTCTTGCTAAATCATCAGCTATTTCAATAACTGATTTAACCAGTGAATTAATTTAATTTATTATTGTTTTTATCTTTATTTTGAATTCTTAACTAAAGTTACTTAATTACAAGTTTATATACACATTCGGAAGATTTTGGATTTGGGTCGCAGGCATAGCTATTTCAACGGCTTGAGAGACCGCCTACAATAAAGGCGTGTACCAGTGCTCTAGTAGAGGGAGCAAATAATGACGCGCGATCAAGAAAACACGTACATTGCTATTAAAAATTTCAGTATCATTTATTGTAGTTGGCTCTGTTCAGTATAGGTAATATTATTACGTGCTTTAATAACTAAAATTATTTAACTCGTCATACTTTCAAAACGAATCAAATAATTCTTTACATTTCCCGCAGACAGACCTGCCCACGTACATGTGGTGGGGAAAGCAGGTGGCACGATTGTAGGATGTGTTATACGATAAAAAAGAATAGCCTAGTTGCTTCGTTCTCGCTTGCTCTCATTGCCGACCCAAACGAAAATTTTTCTGACACTGTATATATTTACAATTACAAATAATAAATATCCTAGTCAAACGTTAACTCATGTTTTTAAAAAAACAAAAAACAATGTTATCAGATTTTGATTCCACACATTCCACGTTTAGCGACTTTTGTTTCTTTCAATAACTTTAATAACCTGAATTATAAGTATCTGAGTAGTTTCCGTTAATTTTATTCTCATAAAATTTTAATAAAATAAAACAGAAAGCGGAAGTACGAAATGGTAAAACTTTGTACATAGTAGTTATAATATCGTTTCAACCTTAACAATAACTCTAGGTTTGATAAAAAATTGTAAGACGAAGGTTCTAATAATAGTTTTTATACTCTTAAACTTTCAAAAACTTAAATTCAAGATTTTAATGAGGTGGCATAAACTTAAATAATAGTTTTTGGCGTCAAACTTTACAAACAGTTATCCATTTTATGACAAGAAAGTATATCGGTTATTGAAAAACTTTCAGCATATCTAAGAAAATATGAAAACATTTTGCTATAACAATATAATTTTAGTACATAGAAATCACCAATTAGTGGTGCATTATTCAGTTGCAATAAAAAATAAAGCTGCATTTAAAAATATGACAATTTCACCTTAAAATAATATATAGTTTACTTTAATAACGATTATTATCAGTATGTCGATCCATTGTTAGCGAGTTTAACAATAAACATAAAACGTACATCTGCCCAATTATTATGTATTAAATTGAATAATGTAACACAATTAAAATTTGGATTCCTTTAGCACGTAAAATAACTGGTATCGAAACATAGAACAATAATAAGTTATTCGTATATTATACAAGCTATAAAATAATGAATTAACCTCTCTAACAAAAGTCATTTGTTTTAATGTTCCGAGTTTCAAAATATGACTAATTAATATATTAAATAAGTATAGTGCTCCTAGAATTTGACTACATAATCTACGACTTAGAGTATCTGAATGGTATTATTTTATTGCTACCTATGCAAAAATCTTCATATCCTGAATATTTGTCTACTATTTTTAATGATAATGCGTACTTCTGCCGGCAAAAAGGAAACACATTTGAGTATTTTAGAAATTCCTAAATTTTAGGACTATGGGAGGCAAATTTGTATATTTTATGAGAGCCAATTAAATTCTCTAAAAGCGCATTTTGGTCCGAAGATACTTTCTTTATTAGTTCAAATTTTATGCGAGTTTGAACTTGTCATTGAGTATGAAGTATGTCACAATTTGGCGAGGAATGGAATATGGAGGTGTTTCGGAATTAAAAAAAATTCAAATAAATAAACTTGGCAATCGATGGAAGTACCACGTCAAGATCAGTTGCAGGTCTCCCAATTTCCCAACTATTAAAATTTATGCCCTGGAACAACCCCCAATGTAAGCGTTTAAATGATATTTTGTTCACTTTACAACCATTTTTAATCGCTTTTGTTCAAAAAAACATTGAAACGCCTACATTGGGGGTGGTTCCAGGGTTCGTTAAGCCGAGACAGAGTATAAGTAGGGATGACAGAATTGACTGAGTGCATTGAACCATGGGATTATTTTAGTAAAAATACAAAAATATTTTTGTTATACTTCAGTTTAAATGGCCTCCAGATGATGCCAATATGATTGGCGAAATACACGTCTAGTGATAGTATTCAAGGGTTTTGTTGTTTGTGGAAGCTACTTCAGAAACAGCTTCACACCGAAGGTTCCGCCCCTTGGAGGTTGAACTGTTCAACTTAGTTCGAACGAGAAGCAGCAGTAGGCAGTTACCAGCGAGAACCTGAAGATGGAAGATGCAAATCTGCTTAAACATTGTTTAAATGCATCTCCACGGCCTCTCTAAGGCCCTATCAATTACGCGGGACTACACCCGGAAATCCAACAATACTGTAACACCTGCGAATGCCCGAGAACCAACGTATTAGCCCAGAAGACAGAGAACATTTTATAGTGAAACCCACAAAAATTTGCAAACTGATTAATTTTTTTTTAATAAGTTCGTGAAAGTGTGTAGAATAATATCCTTAAAAGTTTACATTTCGCTCGGATGCAGAACATAAAAATTTGTTTTTTACCCATTTTTTCAAAATTTTGAAATTAAGTTAGGGTAGGAAAAAATAAAAAATGCAAGTGGATAGACCACATGTTTCTGAACAAAAAATATTCTAATAAAATTTATCGCTAAAGCCACAGTATTCCTGGAAAAAAATAGTGAAATAACTTTGTCACTCCGCGCGGTCAGCGCACGGTTAAATGCATACTATGGTACCTCTAAAAATTCTTAGCTGTTCTATCGAGTAAAATAAAGCGAAGGATAAATAGTGAGTATGGAGGGAAAATATATAATTATCAATGGATACGCAGACACCACACATAACCGCTGAATCGCTAGCATTAATTTTTACGTGCCTTTACTGTATTGTATTTATTACATTTATACCTGTCCACATTTCAGCTATATCCAATAGATTCCTTATACATTTGTCAATGTATTGGAAAAGTTCCCGAATTTATATTCAAAACCATCAAAAACATTTTCATAGTTATAAGGATAAGATCGTGAAAATTGCAATTTCTTATCATGATATGATTGATCATATTTTCGAAATAATGCATACAAGTAAACGATTTTGTGTTTGAACATTGGAAAAATATACATTTTTGCGAAATAGTGATATTTTATTTTTTCCAACGGGTCAATTTCTCGACAAGTTACAGCCTTCAATATATATATATATATATATTTGAGATGTACTTTTTTTTAATCCTCGTAACTACAACTTAATAAACCATAATAATCATGAAGTGTACATACTTTTCAACAGTTCTCAATGAAGAAATATTTTTTTTAAAGGGCTTTTATTTTTTTCTATATTGTTTATTGCGACGATTGAGTTTAGGCGTGATAATATATATATATATATATATATATATATATATATATACATGCATTTAGTACTTATACACCTCCGAATGTTATACGGTTAGGTGGTGTTTGCCTCCGATTTTACGCGTTCGCCTCCGATTTCGGAGGCGGAGACGTTTTGTGTTGTTTTCATCGCGAATGTCTTGATAATTAGTAAATTCATGACTCATTATTATCAATAATGATTAGCTTTATTGGTGTGCATATAAGATTATGACAAAAAAGGAAGAGATAGAGAGATAGAAGCATTTAACGACACTTTTTTTGGAGGCGGAAAATACCTATAAACATATGTAAACATACACCATAGTCCACTACATTTTTTACCAGGTGGCGCTGCTGTTTTATACATTTGATGTATATAGGTATTAAATGCTTCCTTACAGTAAAGTAGCGACATCGCCTCATAAACTTGGCAACAGAGTAAAGAGGCATACTATTCCTATATACATCTCTTCTAAAAAGCAGAAAATAAATGAATAATAATAACACATTTAGTTTAAAAAAATACACAGGACTCTACCTAGGTACCCGGGGGTTTTTGGGGTCGCTGATTCCGATGCCGAAGTCGGTTAAGCTCTATTACGTCAGGTTCAAGGACATCTGAAGGTCAAACTAAGAAAAGGTGGTTGAAAAAATCTGAGAAAACTCACACATAGGTTTTTGGGGTCGCTGAGTCCGAATTCGGTGTTCGCTTACTCTTAAAAGGCATCCGGAGGTCATTTCAAGGTTAATTTGAGAAAATCGGAGAGGAAGCTGTTAAAAAATCTGAAAAAATTTACATATAGGTTTCTTGGGTCGCTAAGTCTGTATCCGATGCTGGTTAACCTCTATCACGTCAGTTTCAAGGTCACTTGAAGGTCAAACTAAGAAAAGGTGGTTGAAAAAATCTGAAAAAATTCGCGCATAGGTTTTTGGGGTCGCTTAGTCCGAATCCTGTGTTCGCTTACCCTTAAAAGGCATCCGGAGGTCATTTCAAGGTTAATTTGAGAAAAACAGAGGAGAAGCTGTCAAAAAATCTGAAAAAAATTTATATAGGTTTTTTGGGTCGCTGAGTCTGCATTCGATGTCGGTTGACCTCTACCACGTCAGTTTCAAGGTCATTTGAAGGTCAAAGTAAGAAAAGGTGGTTGAAAGAATCTGAAAAAATTCACACAGGTTTTTGCGGTCGCTGAGTCCGAATCCGGTGTTCGCTTACCCTTAAAAAAAAGGCATCCAGAGGTCATTTCAAGGTTATTCTGAGGTCATTTCAAACCGGCATTCGTCCGCCAGCTTTAGTTGCACATGAAGATTCATCGGTTATCTCAGTGCAAATATATATAACTCAATGAATCACCTACTTATTTTCTTCTGTGAAAGGATGGCCTTTAGGTATAGTTGCAGAAGCAGAGCGAACATGCATGTAGAGAGTACCTTGAGTATTCGCGTATAGATGGCGCATGCCCACCGCAAGTGAGTTGGGGCAGAAGAGATATAAGTTCGGCGCGAATCACGGGCGTTGGCTTCACTCACTTGGAGCTCAATCAGTGCTGGTTTTACCTATAAGCTGAGTAAGCGCCAGCTTAGGGCCTCGCTTTTAGGGGGCCTCAGAATTCAGATTTCATACGCAGATATGCACGTTTATTTTATTAGAAGAGAAAGCTTCAACGAAAAATATACCTAGAGCTTAGGGTCTCCGGTTACCTAAAACCGGCCCTGAGCTCAATCCTGTCAGGATTAAAGTAATTTAATGGTTTTTTAAGTCAGACAAACTGACAAGGAGGCAGACAGACTGTCAGATAGAAACATTTAGTCATTCAGTCAGACAGGAAGATAGACAGACTTACCGACAGAAAGGCAGGATGTCAAATTGATGAACAGAGAGAAAATGCAGGCGGATGATAAATACAGACTAACAAGCAAACAAACAGGTGTGCAGGTATAAAGGCAGACAGATAAACAGACAATAAGTAGGTAGGTAAGCATTCGTATAAATTTTTTCTAATTTTTTTCACCTCCTATTCTTACTTTAACCTTCAAACGACCTTGAACATGAGGTGATAAAGGTCAACCGACATCGGATTCGGACTCAGCGACCCCAAAAACCTATGTGTGAATTTTTTTAGATTTTTTCAAAAACCTTTTCTTAGTTTGACCTTCAAATGACCTTGAACCTGACTTGATAGAGCTTAACCAACCTCGGCATCGGAATCAGCGAGTCCAAAAACCCCTGGGTACCTAGGTAGAGTCCGGTGTATTTTTTCAAACTAAATGTTGAATCTTCCACCTTCCAAAGATATTTTAAAAACTTAGATTATTCTGGAGCAAAAATGTAAATATTTCCCTCTAGCAAGAAATAAAAATATTTTAAAAAGCATTCGAGACCAAAACTCTAGAATATATTTGTTGGTTAATCATAAATTTTGCTACTAATTAATGATAGTTTATTGGAGTCATCTCGAATACTTTTCAAAATTTTTTAAACATTTAAAATTTTTCTCTTGCTGGAGGGAAATATTTATATTTTTGCTCCAAAATGATTAAGTTTTGAACATTTTACTTCTTTAAGTATATCATCTCTTTGAAATATTTTATATTATTTTCTGCTTTTCTGCATTCCGTTGGTTCCAAGTTTTCTCCTCGCCAAACATGAATGTAAGAATGTTGACGTAATGCCTCGGATGTTGGTGGCAGTCTTGGTAGAATCCCGGTAGTACTAGATTGGCCGACTAACTTATTGAAGATAATGAATCTTTGATGATTCAAAGATGTCTTTTTTTGGGGGCTTTGTATACTGCTAGCGCGAATTTCTCTCCAGCACTCGTAATTTCTTTTTTCGTTGAGCTACGGTTGTTGAATATACGGACAACCTCTTCGAGATATTTTCTTTTATTGACGCATTCCACCGTTTGCACTTTTCCTTTACCAAAGAAAGCTGAAGTGTTATCGTATCCACTGAACGTGTGGCCATACAGCTTTTTAAAACTTCCGAGGACTGCAAGTCACGAGAACTGTAATCTTTATTTTTTATTCTTCTCTGAGCCTCTCTTAAGAAACGGATATCTTTATTCAGGTGCGAGAGCGATAATCAATGCGAGAAGATCAATATCTTGTCCGAGATGACCACTGTATTGTTTTCATGAGATTCGTTTAAGGCGGTTTGAACTGTGAGTACGTCAGCGTCGTCTACAGCAGTAATTGTTTTGATTCCCTCGTCTTTAAATCTCTTCACCAATTGCGAAATAAACCGTTCCTTTTTGTGAGATTGTTTATCATTTTATTTTGCGTTTCAGTCAGTGGCGTGTCTCATCAAAAATAATTTCCGGTGAAATGCGTTTCAAAAGTCGCTGCAGTCTTTCGATGCTCTTAATACTCCAGGCATTGTCAGCATATCCGTCAAACACTACAGTCACTTTTTGGCCGTAGTGTTTACGAATAAAGCTGCTTCGGCCATACTACACGATGAATCTAATTTCCGCCATCAACAATGAACTGGCAATCGTAAAAATCTATTGACCTCTCTCGTACAGCATTGAAAATATCATACAGACGATTTCTTAATTTTCCTCATTAACCCTGTTTCATCGAAGAGAAGAAGTGGAATTGAAGCAAGCTCAAAGTTGAAATATGACTCCAAATCTTCTTTTGAGTGAAGAGTACAGATTATCCTCTAATATAATTGCAAAGAAGGGGAAAATACATAAACTACTTGCGACAAAACCCTCTATATATGCATCTAATAGAGAAAATTCTGCTCAATAAATTCATTCCTGAGCATTTTTCTCGTTAAAGTAACCGGTTTTAAAATATTCGGAGTCAAACTTGGAATAGGATGGATTTTTACCTCTGCGCCCCAAACTACCTCTCTGTTCGGACGCTGTTAGCGCGAAATAGCTGAGGACAAGCTACAAGGTTAATAGTACATTTTTTATGCGGAATTTAATGCGACAAATTTTTTATTTCCTGTACTTTTTCTCTTTCGACGAACGGTTTACAAGATGAAAGTGAAAAACCAGCGTTAAGTCCCCGTAATATGGCCGAAGCAGCTCTATTCATAATCATTAAGGACGTTCCACCTCTAAATTGGGGGGAACTTTTCGGGTATCTATTTCTAACTCTATCTAGATTACGCATCCCAAATATTATTACTTTATAAATTATTTCTTCTAAAATATCTAATTTAAGTGGACTAATATGTAACAACTGTATTACAAAAAACCACTGCCTAAGGAATCACTCCTTCCACATCAAGACTTCATATCTAAGTCTCTTACAACGAAAATACTATATTTGTACTCCACTAAGTGGAAATAATTGTTTATGGAACTTTAATAGTATAATATTTGAAATCGTGTACCCCAAAAACCCATAAAATGATATGCCCCATCAGTAGTAGGGGTGGTGATTCTTATGACTGGTTCCTGTATACACACTATCACAATATTTTTTTCATCCCCTTCAATAATAGAAGTGCCAAAAATGTTTTTGAGACCTTAGCTCCTCTTATATTTACTAAATACCAATTTCATGCACTCCTAATTGCTTGATTTACCTATTTGCCTATTTACCCCCATTTACCTTCAACTCTGCAACGGAATAAGATCGATATATGATCTAGTTCCAGATCTCGTTAAAATACATACGTGTGCCATATTTTTAAGTCAATATCTTAATCGTGAGCACCAAAAAGATACAAGACTAACAGACAGACCGACGCGATAGACAAATTTATTTTATTCAAACTTAAAATATCGAGGTTTCATGACATTCTAAGCCTATTCGTACAATGAAAGTTTTAAAAAATTTTTCTTGCATTAGTATACTTCAACTGGATGTAGAAGTAATACGCAGAAATAGCATGACAAAGATATAAAAAATCATTTTGTGCCGTGGACTTCACGATAGAAGTAGAGCCTCTACTTCAAGCATTTTCCTCAATAAAACATACTACCCGAGGTAACCCACTGTTTATCCAATTTACTAGAGGAAAGCCACTACGCATTCATACTTCTTGAAGAAACCCACTGCGCATCCATTTTACTCGAGAAAACCCACTGCGCATCCATACCACTTGAGGTAACCTACTGCGCATCAATGGTATTCAAGGAAAGCCACTGCGCATCCATAACACTCGGGGAAACCTACTGCGCATCCATACTACTTGAGGTAACCTACTGCGCATCTATAGTACTCTAGAAAAGCCTCTGCGCATCCTAAGTACTCGAAGAAACCTACTGCGCATCCATACTACTAGAGGTAACCTACTGCGCATCGATGGTACTCGAGGAAAGCTACTGCGCATCCATAATACTCGGGGAAACCTACTGCGCATCCATATTACTCGAAATAACTTTATAACATGATATTTGAAATCGTCTACCCCAAAAACCTATAAAACGATATATCACATCGATAGTGGGGGTTGGGGTGGTGGTAGAGGGTTGGGGGTGGGGGTGGATTAAGTAAAAAAAAAATTGAGGCCATAGGTTCTTGTATACACGCTAAATTACAATTTTATTTTTTTTCACCCCCTTTAATAATGGGGTGGGGGTAGTAATGGAGGTGGCTAATATCAAAATTTTTTTGAGACCTTAGCCTTTTCTTATATATACTAAATACCAATTTCATGGACTCTTACCTGCTTGATTTACCTATTTACCCCAAATTTACCCAAATTTACCCCCGACCCTTCGACGGAACCAGATGAAAATATAATCTAGTTCTAGATCTCGTTAAAGTACATATGTGTACCAAATTTCAAGTCAATATCTCAAACGGTTCCTGAGTAAACGTGCGCACAAGAAAAAGTTACAGACATACAGACCGACAGACAGACAGAATTTTTTTTTTTCGCTCAAACTTTAAATCTCGACGTTCCATGACATTCTAAACCTATTTGAACAATAAAAATTTTTAAAATTTTTTTTGTCGTTACTATACTTCCACTGGATGTGGAAGCAATTGAACTGATTCAGTGATCTTTTGAAAAGCATATTAAATAGTAATAATAATTCCCTTAAGAACATATTTTGAATTACATACATTATTCTACAATAGATACTTAGCGGGAACGGCTCATTTTAAAACAGATAATCACAGATTATCGGGTAAAACACCAACGTAATCTGATAGAGTACTGCTTACACAATATTAATCATCATAATAACAAACGCATACGGTTGCATAGCGCAACTAATTGCGCAAGCGCTAGAGCATTTTACACTATAGAAGTCTGGCAACCTCGAAGGAGGCAAACGCTACCGTTATGTATAACAGTTTTAAATACATTGAGTCAGAGAGGTACTATTTATATAACGAGGTGTAAACATACCAATCGTATGAACAAAAAAGTGTATGTAAAAAAAGATAAAAATCCTTTCCCCTCTCCGCGTGCCCTTGGTAAGTGAAATTTGGCGGTTATGTATATGTAAACAGAACTAATCTATCTATATTATTTCTAGTGGAGGTGCGGGCGCCACAAATTTGTAAGGAGGCGGACACGATACAAATGCACATATATATATATAACTCTTGCCACAAATGTGCGACTGGCTGCCTGTCAGTGGTCACAGTTTGTGTCAATTCCTAAGTTGTGTCTATCCTTTCAACTTAGCTACACCGTGCTGATGAGGACCAACGAGTCCGAAACACGTGTCCACGGTTGCTCTTTTTCTTTGCGGTCTTACCCACGATTTTTCCTGTTTGCCATAAAGCTTTGGTCCGCACTAACATCTCCTATTTTTTATTCTTCCTTGGGTCCAGTGATTCCACGCAGGTAGCTATAGTTGCCTCCGTGGTGTGTTAGTTGTCGCTCCGGAAACCCGGGGTCTTCTAACTCTTGCCACAAATGTGCGACTGGCTGCCTGTCAGTGGTCACAGTTTGTGTCAATTCCTAAGTTGTGTCTATCCTTTCAACTTAGCTACACCGTGCTGATGAGGACCAACAAGTCCGAAACACGTGTCCACGGTTGCTCTTTTTCTTTGCGGTCTTACCCACGATTTTTCCTGTTTGCCATAAAGCTTTGGTCCGCACTAACATCTCCTATTTTATATATATATATATATATATATATATATATATATACATGCATTTAGTACTCATACAACTCCGAATGTTATATGGTTAGGTGGTGTTTGCCTCCGATTTTACGCGTTCGCCTCCGATTTCGGAGGCGGAGACGTTTTGTGTTGTTTTCATCGCGAATGTCTTGATAATTAGTAAATTCATGACTCATTATTATCAATAATGATCAGCTTTATTGGTGCGCATATAAGATTATGACAAAAAGGGAAGAAATAGAGAGATAGAAGCATTTAACGACACTTTTTTTGGAGGCGGAAAATACCTATAAACATATGTAAACATACACCATAGTCCACTACATTTTTTACCAGGTGGCGCTGCTGTTTTAAACACTTGATGTATATAGGTATTAAATGCTTCCTTACAATAAAGTAGCGATATCGCCTCCTAAACTTGGCAACATAGTAAAGAGGCATACTATTCCTAAATACATCTATAGATATGGTAACTAAAATTATCTTACTAAAAATATAAATAACTTTTATACACAGAAATAATACTTTCTAGAGATCAATGGGTTTTTAAATTTTTTCAATTTGGGAATAAAAAAACGTTTATTTTGTTCAGAAACAAATATTTTTGTACCCCTTTATAGCTTAGAGCAAATTAAAAAAGGTATTTAACAGAACACGAACATTCCTTAACGTAACTAGTTGCCCTTAATCCACTATTTGTCACTGCTGCTGGCCTTATATAGTAAAAGTAAAAAGAAAATTAGAAGACGATTTTTATTGGGGGGGGGGGTCTAAAAAGCAGGAAATAAAAGAATAATAATAACACAGGCCAACATTTAGTTTAAAAAAATACACAGGACTCTACCTAGGTACCCAGGGGTTTTTGGGGTCGCTGATTCCGATGCCGAGGTCGGTTAAGCTCTACCACGTCAGGTTCAAGGACATCTAAAGGTCAAACTAAGAAAAGGTGGTTGAAAAAATCTGAGAAAATTTACACATAGGTTTTTGGGGTCGCTGAGTCCGAATTCGGTGTTCGGTTACCCTTAAAAGGCATCCGGAGGTCATTTCAAGGTTAATTTGAGAAAAACGGAGAGGAAGCTGTTAAAAAATCTGAAAAAATTTACATATAGGGTTTTTGGGTCGCTGAGTCTGTATCCGATGCCGGTTGACATCTATCACGTCAGTTTCAAGGTCACTTGAAGGTCAAACTAAGTAAAGGTGATTGAAAAAATCTGAAAAAATTCACGCATAGGTTTTTGGGATCGGTGAGTCCGAATCCGGTGTTCGTTTACCCTTAAAAGGCATCCGGAGATCATTTCAAGGTTAGTTTGAGAAAAACAGAGGAGAAGCTGTCAAAAAATCTGAAAAAACTTATATATAGGTTTTTTGAGTCGCTGAGTCTGCATTCGATGTCGGTTGACCTCTATCACGTCAGTTTCAAGGTCATTTGATGGTTAAAGTAAAAAAAGGTGGTTGAAAGAATCTGAAAAAATTCACACAGGTTTTTCGGGTCGCTGAGTCCGAATCCATTGTTCGCTTACCCTTAAAAAAAGAGGCATCCAGAGGTCATTTCAAGGTCATTCTGAGGTCATTTCAAGCCGGCATTCGTCCGCCAGCTTTAGCTGCACATGAAGATTCTTCGGCTATCTCAGTGCAAATATATTTAACACAATGAATCACCTACCTATTTTCTTCTGTGAAAGGATGGCCTTTAGGTATAGTTGCAGAAGCAGAGCGAACATGCAAGTAAAGAGTACCACGGGCGTTGGCTTCACTCACTTGGAGCTCAATCAGTGCTGGTTTTGCCTATAAGCTGAGTAAACGCCAGCTTAGGGCCTCGCATTTAGGGGGCCTCAGAACTCAGATTTCATACGCAGATATGCACGTTTATTTTATTAGAAGAGAAAGCTTCAACGAAAAACATACCTAGAGCTTAGGGCCTCCGGTTACCTAAAACCGGCCCTGAGCTCAATCCTGTCAGGGTCAAAGTAATTTAATGGTTTCCTGAGTCAGACAAACTGACAAGGAGGCAGACAGACTGTCAGATAGAAACATTTAGTCATTCAGTCAGACAGAATTACTGACAGAAAGGCAGGATGTCAAATAGATGGACAGAGAGAAAATGCAGGCGGATGATAAATACAGACTAACAAGCAAACAAACAGGTGTGCAGGTATAAGGGCAGACAGATAAACAGACAATAAGTAGGCAGGTGAGCATTCATATAAATTTTTCCTAATTTTTTTCACCTCCTATTCTTACTTTAACCTTCAAATGACCTTGGACATGAGGTGATAAAGGTCAACCGACATCGGATTCGGACTCAGAGACCCCCCAAGAGCCTAGGTGTGAATTTTTTTAGATTTTTTCAAAAAGCTTTTCTTAGGTTGACCTTCAAATGACCTTGAACCTGACGTGATAGAGCTTAACCGACCTGGGCAACGGAATCAGCGACCCCAAAACCCCTGGGTACCTAGGTAGAGTCCGGTGTATTTTTTCAAACTGAATGTTGACCAGTGTAATCTTCCACCTTCCAAAGATATTTTAAAAACCTAGATTATTCTGGAGCAAAAATGTAAATATTTCCCTCTAGCAAGAAATAAAAATGTTTTAAAAAGCATTCGAGACCAAAACTCTAGAATATATTTGTTGGTTAATCATAAATTTTGCTATACTAATTAATGATAGTTTGTTGGAGTCATCTCAAATGCTTTTCAAAAATTTTTAAACAATTCAAAAATTTTTCTCTTGCTGGAGGGAAATATTTACATTTTTGCTCCAAAATGATTAAGTTTTGAACATTTTACTTCTTTAAGTATATCATCTCTTTGAAATATTTTATATTATTTTCTGCTTTTCTGCATTCCGTTGGTTCCAAGTTTTCTCCTCGTCAAACATGAATTTGGAGAAATACTCTGTAAGAATTTTGACGTAATGCCTCGGATGTTGCTGGCAGTCTTCGTAGAATCCCGGTAGTACTAGATTGGCGGACTAACTTATTGAAGATAATAAATCTTTGATGATTCAAAGATGTAATTTCTTTTTTCGTTGAGCTACGGTTGTTGAATATACGGACAACCTCTTCGAGATCTTTTCTTTTATTGACGCATTCCACCGTTTGCACTTTTCCTTTATCAAAGAAAGCTGAAGTGTTATCGCATCCACTGAACGTGTGGCCATACAGCTTTTTAAAACTTCCGAGGACTGCAAGTCACGAGAACTGTAATCTTTATTTTTTATTTATCTCTGAGCCTCTCTTAAGAAACGGATATCTTTATCTTCAGGTGCGAGAGCGATAATCAATGCGAGAAGATCAATATCTTGTCCGAGGATGACCACTGTATCGTTTCCATGAGATTCGTTTAAGGCGGTTTGAACTATGAGTACGTCAACGTCGTCTACAGCAGTAATTGTTTTGATTCCCTCGTTTTTAAATCTCTCCACCAATTGCGAAATAAACCATTCCTTTTTGTGAGATTGTTTATCATTTTATTTTGCGTTTCAGTCAGTGGCGTGTTCTCATGAAAAACAATTTCCGGTGGAATGCGTTTCAAAAGACGCTGCCGTCTTTCGATGCTCTTCATACTGCAGTCAGCATATCCGTCAAACACTACAGTCACTTTTTGGCCGTAATGTTTATGAATAAAGCTGCTTCGGCCATACTACACGATGAATCAAATTGCCGCCATCAACAATGAACTGGCAATCGGAAAAATCTATTGGCCTCTCTCGTACAGCATTGAAAATATCATACAGACGATTTCTTAATTTTCCTCATTAACCCTTTCTTATTGGAGAGAAGAAGTGGAATTGAAGCAAGCTCAGAGTTGAAATATGACTCCAAATCTTCTTTTGTGTGAACAGTACAGATTATCCTCTAATATAATTGCAAAGAAGGGGAAAATACATAAACTACTTGCGACAAAACCCTCTATATATGTATCTAATAGAGAAAATTCTGCTCAATAAATTCATTCCTGAGCATTTTTCTCGTTAAAGTAACCGGTTTTAAGATATTCGGAGTCAAACTTGGAATAGGATGGATTTTTACCTCTGCGCCCCAAACTACGCCTCTGTTCGGACGCTGTTAGCGCAAAATAGGTGAGGATAAGCTACAAGGTTAATAGTACATTTTTTATGCAGAATTTAACACGACGATTTTTTTATTTCCTATACTTTTTTCTCTTTCGACGAACGGTTTACAAGATAAAAGTGAAAAACCAGCGTTAAGTCCCCGTAATATGGCCGAAGCAGCTCTATTCATAATCATTACGGACGTTTCACCCCTAAATTGTGGGGAACTATTCGGGTATCTATTTCGAACCCTATCTAGATTACGCATCCCAAATATTATTACTTTATAAATTATTTCTTCTAAAATATCTAATTTACGTGGACTAATACGTAACAATTGTGTTACAAAAAACCGCTGCCCAAGGAATCACTACTTCCACATCCAGATTCTCTATCCAAGTCACTCACACAACGAAAAAACTTTGTATGTGAAAATAATTGTTTATGGAACTTTAATAATATAATATTTGAAATCCTCAACCCCAAAAATCCATAAAACGATACCCCACATCGGTAGTGGGGTGGGGGTGGTGATAGGGGGGTGGTAGTTGGGGGGTGGATGAAGTAAAAAAATATTTTGAGGTTTCTGGTTCCTGTACATACATTAAATCGCAATTTTTTTTCATCCCCTTTAATAAGGAGGTGGGGGTGATAATGAGGGTGGCTAATGCCAAAAATTTTTTTGAAACCTTAGCTTCTCTTGTATATACCAAATACCAATTTCATGGACTCTTACCTGCTTGATTTACCCATTTACCCCAAATTTACCCCAATTTACCCCCAACCCTTCGGCGGAACAAGATGAAAATATAATCTAGTTCTAGATCTCATTAAAGTACATATGTGTACCAAATTTCAAGTCAATATCTTAAACGGTTCCAGAGTAAACGTGCGCACAAAAAAAAAGTTACAGACAGACAGACCGACAGACAGACCGACAGGCAGATTTTTTTTTTTCGCTCAAACTTAAAATCTCGACGTTTCATGACATTTTAAGCCTATTTGGAAAATAAAAATTTTTTAAAATTTTTTTGTCGTCACTATACATCCAGTGGACGCGGAAGTAATTGAACTGATTAGTGATGTATTTTGAAAAGCATTTTAAATAGTAATAATAATTCCCTTAAGAACATATTTTGAATTACATATATTATTCTACAATAGATATTTAGCGTGAACGGTTCATTTTAAAACAGATAATCGCACATTATCGGGTAAAACACCAATGTAATCTGATAGAGTATAACTTACACAATATGAATCATCATAATAGCAAACGCACACGATTGCATAGCGCAACTAATTGCGCAAGCGCTGGAGCATTTTACACTATAGAAGTCTGGCAACCTCGAAGGAGGCAAAGTCTACCGTTATATATAACAGTTTTAAATACATTGAGTCAGAGAGGTACTATTTATATAACGAGGTGTAAACATACCAATCGTATGAACAAAAAAGTGTATGTAAAAAAAGATAAAAATCCTTTCCCCTCTCCGCGTGCCCTTGGTAAGTGAAATTTGGCGGTTACGTATATGTAAACAGAACTAAATCTATATTATTTCTAGTGGAGGTGCGGGCGCCACAAATTTGTAAGGAGGCGGACACGATACAAATGCACATATATATATATATATATATATATATATATATATATATATATATATATATATATATATATATATATATATATATATATATAAGTATATTTTTCTCGTCCATCCTTTGCTTGTATTGTTTTAAACAAGAAAGCATCAGAAAGCTACAATTTCCATCTTTTAAATGAACCAACACTCATATAGATTGAACAAATTCTGATTTAGTGACATGTAATTCAGTACGTCGGTGTCACACTCATACGTATTCGAGTGCGTGCACGCATGGATCACGCTCCGAGTTACCCTTGACTATTTTTTTCCGGGAAAACCGTGGCTTTAACGATAAATTTTGTTAGAACAGTTCATAAATACGTGATCTATCCATCAGTATTTTTTATTTTTCTCTAGCTTGATTTAATTTCAAAATTTTGAAAAAATGGATGAAAAATTTTTTTTTCACTTTTTTTTATGTTCTGCATCCGTGGGAAATGTAAACTTTTCAGGATATTGTTTTATACATTTTCACGAACTCATTAAAAAAAAGTTTACTTAATTTGCAAAATTTTGTGGGTAAATACCTTCATCGACTGGGCATATAAATTAATAATTTGTTAAAATCAAATTAATTTATTTTATAGCAATAAAGAAAATCAGACATTAGTATAAATTCGGAAGTGGCTACTCTGAAATTGAGTCAACTGGTTGCAGGCAATACACAGTATTTTCATTCTGTAATAATTGAGTCCGTAATTATTGAATTTTCATATTATTGTCTAAATATTCATTTTTCCTATTAAAATTAACTTTGGACTCGACTTTGGATATGGATACTACAGGTTTTGAATTGAAAATAGTTAGTTTGTATTTATTACATATTTTAAATGCTTCCAGTACTTACTCAGTACGGCAGCTTTGCCAGTGGAGTATACTTTCAAAGTTATGGTGGAGGAGCCGGGGAAATATGAAAACGTTCCCTTTAAACAAAATCAATATTTAGACTTTAATTTATACATGTTTCTTTCCGTTATGATGGAGCCACACTAAGTATCAAAAAATGAAAAAGAATTGTCTTTCTGCAGCGATTTCATATTGTTTTAATTTGTTTTATGTGACAAATTCAACGAGAAAGGATTTCTGGACATTGTTTTATATAAAATTTAGACAATTTTCTCTTGCAATATAAATTAAAATTTTCTGCTATTTCCCTTCTTATTTCCGGTTCTAGTAATCGCTTCGCAAAAATTAAGATGTCAGCAATAAAATTTCGAATAAAACTAAATCAGTTCACTGGTTGCAATAAAATAAAGTTCATTAAAAGTTGACCCTTTTGGATAATTTGTGAAAAGTAATGCATGCATAAATAATACATAAATCTTAACGGAAGTAGGTTAAACTGTTTCTTTTATTGAACTAAAAATTCTTGTAAAATTTTAGAACAAAATATTTATTTAAGCGCCTAAAGACAAAAAAATTTTGAAAGTTCCATAGCTTATTCCTCGACTCGTGGGCCGACAAGTTTTTTAAACATGTTTTGCAATAATAATAAGAAAAAAATATTTATTCATGTAATAGTTTTTTTTGGAATTAGTTTATAATTTTCGAAATTGTGGTTATAATAAATTCTAATAATTCTGAGGATTTCTTACTAAATCAAAAATGGTGAATGAATTATGAAAATAGATGAAGAAAACAACATTTAAAAATTAATAAATGCTCTAATTGCATTTAGAGTCGAGAAATGCTAGTTTCTGCATTTCGGTCCTTTATAAACAAGCAAATTGACAATTGTTCTTAAAATTTGGTCCGGTTGTTCCCTAATGCATATGTTCTTTGTACTTTGTTCATTGTTTGTATATTTTAGTCTCTGATAGTTGAAAATACCCCACACAGTTTTTAAAAGGTAGTGTACAGAGGCCCACAAGTCGAGCCTGTAGGGACTAGGTTAGGTCAAAAAGTCTTCAAATAGGTATTACACGTTATCTTATAGTTTTACCACAGTACATTTTAGTTGTCAGATGGCTCAGTATGTAGCTGAGAAAGTAGATGTTTCAGGTGCAAATTCAAAACGCGGCATATTTTTACTTCCCTCTCTTACCGAAGGGAACTACTGTAATTGTGACAAAATCACCCTCCGTGATTTTTTAGAATTTTCACGTTTCAGAGTATGTTGATTACGAAAAGACAGTCAAATTTTGCATGTAGCTAACACAATTGTTAAGGAAGAAAAATAGGAAAAATATACAGGCTAGCCACCCAAAAAAATAATTAAAAAAATAAGGACGATAACATTTCGCATGCAGTTAATATAACTGTCAGTGGGTGATCATTCTAAAAAAAAGATAATAAAGAAATGTGATGGAGCACAATAATATTTCCTATGTAGTTAGCACAACAGACAAAGGCGAAAAATATTTAAAAAATATACAGGGTGGTCATCCAAAGGAATAATTAAATTTATGTAACGGAGTACGATAATATTTCGCATGCAGATAATACGAATGTCAAGGAAAAATTTAAAAGAATTATACGGGACAGTCACCATAAAAAAATTAACGAAAAAATGTATCGGATGGCAACTGTCGGGAGAAAAAATATGAAAAATGTACAGGATGGTCACTATAAAAAATAATTATGGTATAAATAATATTTGGGCTGTAGTTGGCAAAATTACCGAGGATGAAACCTGGCATACTTTTAGTGAAAAGTGTACAGGGTGATCACTCTAAAAAATGACTAATTTAGAAACGAGAGAGGAAAATAATATTTGGAATGTAGTTGTTACTATTGCCAGGAAGAAAACCGGATATACTTTTAGTTAAAAAATGTACACACGGCAGTCATTCTACAGAAAATATAATGAATAAATTAAAGGCGCTAAATAGAGAGGAAAGTTTTGCGTAAGTACTTTAACAGGTTCTTACTTAGCTCTCTTGTTGATAAAACCACCCTTCGAGATTTCTCCGGATTGTTACGTTTCAGAGTACTTAAGATTGCGAAAATTGAAGCCATTTAATTCCATCAGTCTGTCTGTTGGCGCTATATCTACAAAACCACTTGACGGAGAAGGATAATATTTGGTAAACAGTTGACGCTACTGCTAACAAAGAACTGGAAACCATTTCGCTGAAAAATATACATAAAAAACATAAGGGAAAAAATGACAGAACGTAGTATTATTTGGCATGTAGTTACCACAACTCTCACGTAAGAAAAATATGAAAAATAAATACAGGGTGGTCACAAAAAAAAATTAAAAAATGTGACGGTGGTCGATAATATTTCGCATATAGTTAACACAACTTTCGATGAAGAAAATATGAAAAAAAGAAGTGTACAGGGTGGTCAGCAAAAAAAAACTAAAAAAATGCGACGGAGGACGATATTATTTTGCATGCAGTTAATACAACTGTTACAGAAGATTACATGAAAAAGAAAATACAATGTGGTCATCCAAAATTTAATTAAAAAGATGTGGTGGAGCACGATAATATTTATTATGGAAAAAAATGTGAAAAAAATATTTCAGGGTGGTCACCCTAACTAAATTTTAAAAAATGTGACGGATTACGATAATATTGGACATGCTATTAACACAACTGTCAAAAATGATAAATATGAAAAAATATATATAGGGAGGTCACTCTAGAAAGATAATGGAAAAATGTGACGCAGAACGATAATATTTGGCATGTAGTTTGAACATAACTGTCAAAGAAAGATATAAAAAAATTGTAAAAGGTGGTCACCCTAAAAGAAAATTGTGAAGAAATGTGAGGAATAATATTTCGCAAGTAGTTAACACAACTGTCAATGAAGAAAATATGAAAAAAAAACAGGGTGGTTACTCTAAAAAAAATAAATAAAAAATGTGACGGATGGCAATAATATTTCGCATACAGTTATTACGACTATCTAGGAAGAAAAATATACAATATTAAAATATAGAATAAACTATGAATCATAATACATCCGGTGAGACGTGCCGAATAAGAAGAATAAATAAAGTGTGAAAAACAGAGAGGGAAGTTTTGGGTAATTATCTTTACCGATTATTTTTATTGCATCAGTAATATTAAACGTTTTTAAAAAGCTGTATATATGGACTTGAGCTTAGTTGTTCGAGTTAGATTAGGTTTTCTTTTTGCGACAAAAATTAAGAGAGTTATTAAAAATAAAAGAATTTATGCATTTTCTAATCGACTTAAAAAAAATTACAAAATGAGGAGGCGGTTCTCAATTCGACCAATGTGTATGTTTTTTTACATATATATGCAAGTGTTCCTTCTGTTCAGATTTATGTATTATTACACTCTATATCTTAAATTATCAAAAAACAACAACGTCAAATCGGGTGTTTATGCTTTTTTAATATGTTGTATAGGCGTCTGAATTTAAGATGCCAGCGCCAAAGTGGAGAACTCGTGAACTAATTGTAGGCTTTTTGTTTGTTTATGTGGCGAATACTTATATTGATTTTTTTCTGTTTATTGTTATATTTGGCGTTAGAAATAATAACATTAATAATATATGACCTAAAGGTTTGCAAGATTTTGTTGTAAGTGATTTGCAAGATGTGAATGGCATTATTCAGCAAAATTCATATTTTTTTAGGTTATCTAGTTTTTCCCTTGAAAAGTACAGTTTTTTCGACATAAACGGTGTCTGGCTAGTTAAATATTAGTAAACTTAAATATTTCTTTAAATTTATGTACAGTTGTAGTTTAAATCACTTTTTTTTCAGGAAACATGAGTGGCATTTAGGTTAAGCATATTGGAATGTATGGAACATTTGTGAAGCATTAAAAATGTAAAAATTCTAAGTGCGTATGAAGGGGAATATGTTTTAAATACAGGACATATTATTTTGTGTGGTACTTACAACCCATATTCAACACAAAACTTAACAAATGCGTATGCTCTATGTTTACAAACAAGCGTCTCAGATTCAAATACCCATGAAATTAGTGGTACATTGAATATAACTGAAAAGATATTTATTAATTCTTTAAGTAAAATAAATGAAACAGTATTTTGTAAAATATGAAATAGAAACATTCAGGGGTAAAACATAATAGTGCATGGTGCAATAGTCTATATTACTTTTAAATACACTGGAATTACATATATTTACTTATTTCAAAAATTTCACTTACAATGTGTGATTGTCTAGGACATTATTTTTGCTACTCGGGCCACGGTTATTTGCACCAGCTTTTTTCCTATCAATACCTGGTTAAAGGTGTCTACATCAAAGAGGGTATGCTTTGAACATTGCCGTGCCAACTCAACATTCACCAGTTGTCCCTACAATCTACAAAGGATACCGACTAGGTTGGCTCCAGCAAATTGTAGCCCCTTTAAACGCTATCATATTTTTAATAACCTAGCATCTCAGTTTATCATTTACTTATTGCTGATATCAGCGTACACTAAAGAGACAGAAAAGCCCATAATTAGTTTGACTATAGCCCACCAGGTGGTGTACTCCTTATTTTCAGACGCCTATAGGATTAAAAACTAATGTTAAATTCAAGTTTACGACCTCGGTAGACCTCCGGGTCTTGGTCAAAAATCCGAAAAACTGCGAGATTTTCGTTTTTTTTTCCAGTTTTTGTTGATTTTGGTACCTAAGGCGTACTTTTTGGTAAAAACAATGTAGTATTTTTTAAAAGTAGACTAAATTTGCTACAAATTGGTACCAGAGTGGACTCTGTAGATCAAATAATGTCCGAGATACAGCTGTTCAAAGTTTTGCAAAGTTTCCATATTTACCATTTTTAGCAATTTTTAACTTAAAAATCTATGAAATACCTACTACTGCTATACCGGGGTTCAGAAAATTAATTTTACCCAAGTTCAAGCCCCAAACGGGGTCCAAAGGGGCCGAAAAATGACCTTCCAAATATAGTACTATTATATTGAATGAATCGAAAAACAGAAAGGAATGTTATTTTAAAAATTCAGTTATAAACAGGTTATGCTTTTTAAAACAGTCAGATGAAAATTTGAAAAGATTTTTTACGTACGAACTGTCACATTTTCCAATGTCAATATTTACTGAAGAGGGAATACGTAAGTGCACGAAATCTTCTTTCCATTCAGCATTCCAACCAATAAAGATGGATGCGATTCAAGGAAAAACTAAATTTGTTGTAGTATATGGTGGTGATCTACTTCACAAAGTTGTGTGGTCTCCAAGCTCCTCATTTGAGTCGAGAGCTGCCAGGTATATCAAATAGTTTTCTTTTCACATTATGGTCCACAGGTTGCTGTAGTTTTCGACGGCTACCCAACAGACGCTTCACAAAAGAGTACGAAAAACTCGCAGCGTATTCGTCGAGTTAAGGCAAATAAATCGCCCGACGTCATATTTGACGAAACAACTATAACACAAACACAAGAAAAGTTTTCATTTAATGAAAATAATTCGTTTTATCGACTTATTAAAAACCACGTTTAAAAAAGAGAAAATTATTGTAATCCAGGCAGAAGAAGATGTGGACAGGCTGATTGTCACCACAAACATTTCTATGGCTTTTGCAAACGATGTTGTGGTGATCGCTGGCGAAGACATAGATCTTCTAGTCATTCTCACTGGCACTACAAATCTTTTTCCAATAATGTGGGAGAGGAAAAAACCGGACGCGGCCAAACGCCTCCTCGAAATACAAGTCTCCTGAACTCTTTCCATTTCTGCATGCCTTCAGTGGATGTCACTCTACATCTGCACTGTTTTGGCAAGGAAAAATGAAATTACTTGCTATAGTCAGATCTTGAGGAGAAGATTGCTGTGTTTTATAAATTAAATGCCACATCTGTGCAAATTGCTGAAGCAGGCGAGGTTATCATGGTTGCGCTCTATAGAGGCAAATATTCAAGCCAAAATCTAAATGATTTACGCTTCCAGCCGCTTGCGAGGGCTGCAGTAAAAGATTGCCTCCAACTCAAGATACTGCACGATTTCACTCCCTGCGGACATACCACCAGGTAAAAATAACAATTCTTTAATATTACAATTTTTACTATACATTTCAGATGCAGAAGCGGCTGGGTGTGGAAAAGTGCGCACTCCCGGACCGCCTAAAAGAGCTAAAGTTGTTAGTTATAACTGATTTTTTTATTTATTTTTTTAGTAATATTCCTTCTTCTTCTCCGATCCATTCAATATAATAGTACTATATATTGGTGGTCATTTTTTGCCCCCTTTTTGACTATTTGGGGCTTAGGCTCGGAGTAAAATGAATTTTCTGAACCCAGTTGTAGTGGTACGTATCTCACAGATTTTTAAGTTTAAAATTGCTAAAAATGGTAAAATATGAAAACTTTTTAAAACTTTGGACAACTGTATCTCAGATACTATTTGATCTACAGAGTCCACTCTGGTACCAATTTATAGCAAATTTTGTCTGCTTTTAAAAAATACTAAATTGTTTTTACCACAAAAGTAGGCCTTGGGTGCCAAAATCGACAAGAACTGCAAAAAAACAAATAAAAATCTCGCAGTTTTTTAAATTTTTGACCAAGACCCGGAGATCTGCCGAGGTCTTACACTTGGATTTAACATTAATTTTTAATTCTACACAACGTATCAAAAAAGCATGATTTGACGTCAGGTAGGATGTATAAAGTTACTGTATTATTGATCTAATATCTTAAACAAAATCATAAAGTCGCTGCAGCAAAACAATTTCACTCAAAATTTATTTTACATCTGTAGAATTCCGTATTTCAATGTATTAATAATTTA